>JAJOZX010001935.1:360000-765086 GCA_023014485.1 Bathynomus jamesi
AAGTTAGGTGGTAGGGCAATTAATGATGAAGATAGAGGTAAAATCCAGGAAGATCTGAACAAAATCGTTGATTGGTCAGTAGGCCGGGTCGAAAATGGGAAATTTTTTATTTCTTAAGTAGTACACTATGTGAGAAATTTCATTTTATCATCTTAACAAAATATTAAAATATCAAGCATGTGCTACCCCTGCTACAAACTCCCCCCTTTTTTCAGGGTTGACAAAAAACACTTTTTGAAAAAGCCCAACCCACCTGGGTTTTTCGGTTTTTTTCACAAAAAAACCGGCAAAACTGGTTTTTTTAAAAATTATCATATAATAGTATAAAAGCAAATAATAAAATTATATGCTCTATAAATGTTAATGATGATTGATTTTCACTTACTATAATCAACAGAGAGTGTATCAGTCATTATTTTTACAAATTATTAAACTTAAACTGGGTTTTTCTAAATAAAATATAATAGCTTCTTAATATAAGATTATATATGCTTATAATGTGCATGATGATTGTTTTTTACTATATTCAACAGGAAGAATAGACATCAGCCATTGCGCTGTTACACTGTTGGACCTGTTTCAACATGTTAGTTGATTGTCAGTATTTTTTACAATACTTATGTCTATGAGGAAAGAGTTTTCTTATTTTGAATTTTTGCAGATGAATCACAAAGATTTGAATTAATTTTAGAGCATTATCTTGTATTATGTTTTAAGGTACATTTTAAAGCAACCTACCATTACGCCATAAATTAGAAACTCAATATATATATATATATATATATATATATATATATATATATATATAAAACTATAGAGAATGCTGGGGAGAAAGAACGTTGTGTGCATACTCAAGGGTGTAGTTCTGGGATGTACGAATTATTAAAAAGTAAAAGTAAAGTAGCTACCTTAAAGTACCTTAAAATATAAGATTAAAAAGTGTTTAATGAAAGAACAATTATTTTGTAAAAAATGAGGGATTGAATGGCTTAAAATGAAGTAAAACTTCTTATTTTTGTTGCTAATGAAGCTAGATATATGGCTTATTATTAAAATAAAATTATCTTTGGTAATGCATAATAGTTTTTTTAAAACCAAGCAGAGTGCAGGAGATGAGGATCTATAATTCACTAAAGCCAGTTCATTTTCAGCAAACTGATACGTTCAATTCTTAAGATTTTATCCATTAAAGCATTATATTAAATATTCCAATGCACAATGTATGAATACATGAATTATTTTAATTTATTGGTAATTATTTATAAGTAACTAAATGTTTTATGTATGGTTAAGCTCAAATTAACATGAGTATTTGTGATTAAAAGAAATATTTGAAAAAAAACAACCCAGTTAAGTGGGCAAAATAGCGGGTTTTTTCAAGTGGTTTTTTTAAGGAAAAACCCTGGTGGGGAAACTGAGCCACCCACTTTCGTGCCAACCCTGCCCTATTTACCCTCATATTTGCATATCTTTAATGTTGTTATATGTTAATGATAAGTTGTTTGTTTAATGCTTGGTATTTTTATGTTTCAGATAAATAGAAATAATTTGCATTTGCTTTAATTATAATTTGAATTATCATAAATTATAAATTACATATAATTTGATTTTACTTCTGAATATAAACTATGACTACTAGAAGCAAGTCCTCAAATGCAGCCTCTGGATATCCTACGAAATTCCCAGCAGCCATGACTCCTTCAAAAGCAGATGTTGAGACACTACCTTTTTGTGCGCCGTCGTGAAGAAACTAAATCAAAAGGATCAGCAACTGCTAATGATTGTTACAGGGTGGTTGTAAAAGATATTGAAGACATTTGGATGAAATTTTCTTTTCCTACGATTAACACCAAAGGTCAGTCGACTAAGAGAAGAAGCCTCAAAATTGAACAAGGTGCCGTTACATCGAAGAAATGAAAGTTTTGCCTTAAAACTAGCTCAGTATGATGAAATGTTTGATATATCTTCTTGTGAATGCTATGGTAAGGGAATTGATAGGAAATCTTGCAGGTGTAAGGATAAAATACCAAGGGCAGAATGGGAGTCTTTTGTGGGTCAAAAACAAAGAAAAAATCAGTTAGGACCAATTGATCGCATAGCTAGTTCAACAAAGAAGGGATCTTTCGCAAGAGCCCAAGAAGCACAAAACCGTCAACTAAAAGAACAAGAAGAAATGACTGAAGCCACCAATGTTTTACCATCGGAATTTATAGAAAATATCGAAGAAGACAAGGCTGTAGATTCAGAGAGTCAGGATGTACAGTAGATTATGAGGCCGATTTAGAATTGACTGAGAATATTCAGAACAGGCACTCCTACAAAAACCTAGCATGTAAATTTGTTTAAAACCAAGTTGAAATCCCGATTAATAATGGTATACTAGCAAAAATCTAGGATTAATGTCCACTAATATTGTTTAATATTGTCTATTAATATTGTAATACATGTTTTAACTATTAATAATACTTATTTACTTATTTATTTATTTATTATTATTAATTAATAACAACTAGCTGCTTATTTTTAATAAGAGTCCAGTAAAGCCTAAAGCTTAAGGACCAAATTAAATTAAATAAATAGTCGAGCTTCAAAATTATTCATGTCATTGTAAATTGAAAAAATGTAATTATTTTATTATTATTAATAAAGGGTATACAGGGTATTTCAAAAGTCCCTCATTATTTTTAAAATTTTATTAAAATAGCAATTACAAGAGGAACCAAATGACAATTTGGTTGCTGAGTCTACGATTCATGAGAATTTTGGTGGCATCAAACTTGGCTTCATAAGTCTACTGGAAAGTCACTGGTACACCTCAACGTGGGCACCGTCTTTTTCGAAACAAGCGAGCCACCGTTTTACGCATTCTTGGCCGACATTGGACAACATTTCGGGAGCAACAGAAGCACACGCATTCCTGATCCGTTCTTCTAGTGTGGGGAGACTCGCGGCTTGGTGGCGTACACTTTGCTCTTAATGTAGCCCCACAAAAAGAAGTCGCATGGGGTAAGATCAGGCGAGCGAGCAGCCCATTCGATGGGACCACGGCGACCAATCCACCGATCCGGGAACTGCTTATTCAGAAATGAGCGAACCTCACGCGAGTAATGAGCAGGGGCACCGTCTTGCTGGAAAATGACTTCTTGCATGTCAGCTACAGCTGACAGTTGGGGGATGCAGAACTCCTGAAGCATACGAAGGTAATTGTCTCCGTTGACGTTCACGGAATTTCCATCTTGATCCCGGAAGAAGAACGGACCAATCAGCCCAGCTGAGGAGATGGCACAACAGACGACCAATTTCGGCGTGTCCCTTTCATGTTCAGGGATCTCCGCAGGATTGTGAGTTCCCCAGATGCGGGTGTTGTGCCGATTGACGCGACCAGAAAGGTGGAAGAGAGCTTCGTCACTGAACCACATGTGCTCCAGGATCGATGGGTCTCTTTCGTAGTGATGCAGCAGTGTCTCACACATCTCCACCCGGCAATCGTAGTCTTGAGGTTCCAGCTTCTGAACCACCTGGATCTTGTACGGATACAGCTTGAGACCACGCCGCAAAATCCGTTGGATAGATGTCGCGCTGACGTTCAGTTCCGCAGCAGCTCGCCGAATGGACTTTCCTTGACTCTGAGTAAACGCCTCATGGACAGTTTCAACATTCTCCTCACTCCGCCCACTTCGAGGTCTTCCTGATCGTGGTTTGTCCTTTACGGATCCGGTCTCCATAAACTTCCGGTGGGTGGCGACGATGGTGTTCCTATCCGGTGCATAATGCTGTCCGTAGACTGCCCGGAATCGTCGCTGCACTTCGACCACAGATTGAAAAACCTCCTGCCATGCAGCTATTTTACACCTCTGCTCTAGAGTCAGCATGGTAGCAGAAGAAAACGGAGCAAAACTTCAAATGTAGACTCAAAAAAATTCTCAACTACTGAGTAAGAGTTTACCACAAGATGAACGTCGTTGGTTGATTAGCTGCAAAGAAAATTGAAAATCAAATTAGTGAGGGACTTTTGAAACACCCGGTATTTAAAAAAATAAAATAAATAAATAAAAAAAAATCGTTATCGTGTAAGTTGTAGAGCTGTAGCTGCAATAGTCAATGCAGCTTTAGAAGATATGGGGATCCTTAACCACACCAACATGCTTGACAGAAAGAAATTAGAAAGAGAGAAATCGCATGGGTGAAACAAATACTTTTAGATCTAAATCCGAAAATCTGAAGAAGGAAAGATAACACATTAATTAAAAGTGGAAAGATAAAAGAACGCTATGTTATTGTGAAAGAACCTGGAAGCATCTATGTAGACCAGTGGTCGGGGAACAGGGGTAAATTAAAATTTAAAACTTTTGGGGGTAATGCGTGCGGTATGAGACACACTTTGTGCTGATATTTTTTTCGTATATTTTTATTTTATTTTGTTACATAAATGTGGCGTTATTCTAAATTTTAGAATATTACGAATTTACGTCCTGATTACGTCCTCAAATATATTTTGGGGTAATACCCAAAAAAGTTCGCCGACCACTGATGTAGACCATGTCACACCAGATAATGGAACTGCTCGCTGCATAGCAGAAGAGTTGATAACTATTATTACAGACTCGAACAGCAGAGATACTATCAAAGCTTTACTGTGATGGTACTCCTGTAAATACAGGAAAAATTGGTGGAGCCATAAAACTGGTTGAAATTAATCTTAACAGACCAGTGCAGTGGTTGGTGTGCCTCTTGCATTTGAATGAGCTGCCTTTTATGCACGTCTACAAAGCCATTGATGGTAAAACAACAGGTCCAAATACTTGTGGGTTCAACTGGGAATAAACTGAAAACAGATTTAACAAAATTGGGGGGTAGTCAAATATTCTCGCGTAAAGGGAAACATTAAAGAAATTCGAGCAAATGTTGTGAAGGAGCTAAGCAGTGGTTAAAAGATATCTCTATGATATTGTCTGGCAGTGCAAACTGGAGACATTTCTCAACATCTGTCGACTCGATCCCCAGGTACCCTTCACCATGCTCGCTGGCTAACTCTAGCCAATTAGTCCAATTACCTGCTCCACTCCCTCCCTCTCCATTCCCACTCTACCACTGAAATCTCCCATAAGCAGTCCCATCTAATCTCCTCCCACTTCATAATTATCATCTAATAGTTCCATGAAGTTGGTCTTCTCTTCACTATGCCCCTGTTGTGGCACATAAACCTGATAGAGAATATATGTTTTATTCCTAATTCTCAACTCGCATTTCATTAGTCTTTCGCTTATTAATTCTATAGTCTCTATGTTTGGGGACAATCTCGGTCCAACAATCACTGCCACTCCGTGCATCCTCCTCCGACCCTCCTCCACTCTTCTGTACATGAGCACATATCCATCCCCCAAGTCCCTTCCCAGTTCTCCACCCATATGCCTTGTTTCTGCCATTCCCAAGATGTCGATTTTCCTTTCTCTCATAATGTCCAGAATTTCATCTTCTTTCCCCCTATAAGTTGCAATGTTAATCGTTCAGCATCTAATCCTGAGTGTGCCTATTTTTCGTGTCGTTTCGTTTCCTTGTCCGTGATCTGTTTATCAATCCTGGTTCCTAGGGTGGTTCTTGAGTTTCTCGAGCAATAAGGTTTTTACACCACCGGCTTGCTAGGCCTGTCGTGGCAACCCTCCTCTTTTACCCGGGCTTGGGACCGGTATGGGATTCCAGATGTCATTCCCCATGCCAAACTATTCCAGTTATTTACTATTCTGTGCGTAAAAAAAGTTTTTGGCAACTGCTGTCTCGAACCTTCTACTTGTCAACTTACACCCATTATTTCTAGTCCTATTATATCGAGATATTTGAAAAAGCTATCTCTATCTACTTTATCGAACCCATTCATAATTTTAAAAACCTGCATTAGATCACCCCTAAGCCTCCTAGTCTCGAGTGTAGTCAATTTTAATTCTTTCAGCCTATCCTCATACGACTTCGACCAAAGTGAGGGAATCATCTTAGTTGCTCGTCTTTGAACTCTTTTGATTTTGTCTATATCTTTTCGCATATACGGATTCCAAAATTGGATTGCGTACTCCAAATGGGGTCTAACTAATGATTTATAAAGAGGAACAATAATATCGCGCGATTTGTACTCAAAATTCCGAGCTATAAACCCTAGCACTTTGGTCGCTTTATTGACCGCTGCTGTACTTTGTTTCGCCACTTTTAAATCACCAGTGACAAAACTCCTAAATCTTTTTCCTGCTCTACGCTTGCTAACTCCTTCCCTGACATACTTACTATACGCAAAATTACCGTTACGGGAACCTATATGTAAAATTTTGCACTTATCGACGTTAAATCTCATTTGCCATGTGAGTGACCTATCAACGATTTTATTCAGATCTTCCTGGATCTTACCTCTATCTTCATCATTAATCGCCCTACCACCCAACTTCGTGTCATCCGCAAACTTTGAGACTGTACTGACTAGGCCGACATCTAAATCGTTAATATAAGAAAACACAAGGGGCCCAATACAGAACCCTGAGGAACGCCACTTGCTACATTAGCCCAACACGACTCCGCTCCATCAACGACCACCCTCTGTTTCCTACCTCGCAACCACTCTTCTACACAATTTAATACTACACCCGATTCCATGAGCCTTAGTTTTTCCAATGAGTCTTTTGTGCGGTACGGTGTCTAACGCTTTTTGAAAATCTAAATACACTACATCAACCGCCCGATGACTCGTAAACTTCAACCGCTTTGAAAAAATTCTAAAAGATTAGTTTCACCTAAAACCGTGCTGCGTATTTCTAACCAAGTTATGCAATCCTAAGTGTTCGACTATACGATCCCTAATTATTGATTCAAGTAGCTTACCTACAACAGACGTTAAACTGATTGGCCTATAATTTCCCGCCCCACCTTTATCGCCTTTCTTAAAAATAGGTGTTACATTTGCTAACTTGAAATTATCTGGTACGCACCCCTCAGAAATAGACGCATTAAAATTCTTTGTTAGCTGCACAACAATGCTTTCTTTTAATTCTTTTAGTTGTATGGATATGGAATCCGGCACCGGTGATTTATGCATTTTCATTTTATCGATATAGCGCATTACCTCCCTTCCACTAACCACAATATTATCCAAAGTATTACCATTATCAAAAGGTATTATGGCTATGACCGTAGGGATATTCATTACATCTTCTATAGTAAAAACTGACGTAAAAAATTCGTTTAGCAAGGTAGCCATTTGCTTGTTTTCAGAAACTAGCTCTCAGTTAAAATTTTTCAACGGCCCCAAGACACTTTTTACTGGATTTCTATTGTTGACGTATTGAAAGAATCGCTTGGGGTTTTCTTTGCCGTCACGAGCTATGGAGATTTCAAATTCGCACTTGGACTTTATTACACTTTTCGCTTCACGCCTTAGAGATATGTAGTTGTTTCGTAACCACAAATATATATAACACAACTAATAGACCACCACAATATCCTAGATGCACTGGAAGGCAATGACAACTACGTCATATACACAGATTTTGCTAAAGCTTTCGACAAATGTGATCACGGTATAATAGCACATAAAATGAAATATATGGGAATAACAGGCAAAGTGGGAAAATGGATCTACAACTTTCTCAGAGAACGTCCACAGGTCGTCAAAATTCAAGATATATCGTCAGAATCAGAAGTACGTAGCTCAGTACCACAAGGCACAGTACTGTAGCCCTGTTCAAAAATCAACTTTTTCTTATTTTCATAGGTTTCTGTACTTTTTCCCATGCTTTTTGACCTGAAAAGGCCGAAAATCACAACCATTTTGACCTGAAAAGGCCGAAAATCACAACCATTTTGACCTAGGTTGTAGGGAAGCATTGCCGCATGGAGCTTTAATTTTTCTGCCTTGAAATCGGCCAAAAGCACCAGTTCCGGGGTCCCTTGAATCATGTTTTGCACTATAACTTTTTATCTAAACAAGATAGAGCAACAAAATAGGCACCAAATTAAAGTGTTTTTAATCCTCTTTCTAACTTATACAATTATGATAGTCTTGGAACAAGAAATGGCACATTGGTACATACAAAGATTTCAGAAATATCACAAAATTCGTTTTCTCACACAAGGCAGACAAGGCGCCTTATTCATGACACAAATTTGAGATTAACATTTTGTCAAGTCTAATCGATCAAGAAGTGAAAGCATTACATGATGATTAATTTCATAATGACATTTACACAGTCAGTTGTTGAGAGTTTGTTTCTCGAAGCTGTCAAAGCGGCGTCTGTTGAACTCCACTGTTTAAAGGAGATAGTCCCTTTGCTTGGCATCTGTTGTTATGACATTTGCAAAGTCGCTCATCATCTTGACACCACGTTCAGCAATGTCATTCACCGCTTTCAGATTCTTAACATAGTCCAACGCTTTTCTGTAGTCCTCATTCTGTGGCCAAGACGTGACAGGTTCCAGAAGCCACTCGGATCCAATGTTCAGTGTGTCCAGCAGGAAATGTGATTCTGGGCCAATGAGATCAACCAGGGTGGTCTTAGCTGTGACTCTCTGGAATAGAGGCTTTCCTGTTCTGAAGCTGTCTGGCTTCTCAGTGGCATGTAACTGGGCAGCAATGTCGTGCTTCAATGTGTCACTCAATCTACTGCTGAACAGGGCAAATGGCACGACTTCCTGCGTCAGGTACCATTTGTGGTTTTCCATCTTATTAAGTACTGCATCAGCAAGCTCTGGGTCAGTTTTCTTGTACTTCAACATGTCCTGGATTAGACTTAGATCATTCACGGGAGCATCTGCAGCAGACATTGACATCATCCATACAGGAGTGTAGAACAGCGCAAGGAAGGTGTTGAGTCTTTCCAGCTTTGATACAGTGTCTTCGTCGTACTCAAGTTGATCTGCAAACATCAGCATTTCATGGAGTACAGGTTTCTGGCCATCCATCTGGCCTGATGAATGGCGCCTGGTCGACTCCAGTGAATACCTCGAGGAGGCGTTCCTCCAAGAACAATGACTGTCAGTTCAGCCATTTCCCTGTAGTCGGCTCTTGGAAGCCTTTCTGCTGTTAGAATGTCTTGGAGTATTTCTTCACTGTTTTCTTCTTTTCCTTCAGCCATTTGCTGTTGATAGCCAGCATCTTTGGGTTTTCCTTGGACAAGTCCGTCCAAACATCCTTCAGATGCTCAAACCAGGGATTATCTGGCCCCTTCACCTTCCCAAACAGCTTCTCCCAAACTGCTCCTACTAGGATTTCCAGGATGTGATGTCGACAGGCCAGATAAAACACCTTTTTGTTCAGCATTTTCTCTAGCAGTTTGGCAGCTCCTCTGTGAACTCCACTGTTACTGGATGTAGTGTCAAAAACAAGGGCAGTAACATTATCCGTAAGTTCCCATGTCTCCAGTAAATCCATTGAAGCCTCAGCCTGAGCTGTGCCAGAATTGTCGATGACAGGTACTCCCAATAACTTTCCTTCAGTGTATGAAGGTGGACCAGACACTAGCACAGCTAAAGTCTCTGAGGTACTTCCAGGTTCACTGCCCAAGACATCTTTGAGCAACTTTCCATCCCAGTGTAAGCAGCGTACTGTGGGGGGTTTTCACAAAACTTGGACATGTGACTCTGGCTGATATTATACCTGGACAGCATTCTGTTGCGACGTGTTGTTGAGGTTGAGATGACGAAGTTATCCAGATCAGCCCCCCAGCTTCCAAGGTGGCAGAAACCATGGCAGTAACTTGATTGTCTGATAAACCAAGACGATCAGCTGTATTGCAGATGACATCACATTCCATGACCTTCCTTGGAAACGTCAAAGTCACACTAGTCACAGTGTCTTGATGGTGAGAACATCCAGGACGAGGCTGATGGTAATCCATGTCCTCTGTGTTAGCGTCGTTGTCAGTTGAGTCACCCCAGGTAATGTCATCCACATGAACAACTGCCTCTTGTTCTGCTGCAGCTGTAAAATAGTACAACATGTTAAGACAGTAATTGTTAAGTACATGCTAAATATCGCAATGGAGTAAAACTTAAACTTTTTGTGACGTTCAAAGTAATTAGTTTTACCTTGTTCTTGTCTATGCTGCAGTCTTTCATTCCTCGCTGCTTGCTGCAGGGATCTTGTCATGACCAGACATATGACCTTTCCTCTCAGTCTTTTGGTCTTCGTAGAACCTGATATCCTCATCTTTCTTCTCTCTGGATAACAGTCTGTTGTTCTGTATTTCCTGGATTGCATCTGGAGCTCCTATATCGAACAGGCTGTCTAATTCCAGCACAAATGCTCCTCTTTTTCCTCCAGGGTTACTTGCTCTTCCTTTGCTTTTCACCAGAGCACGATGTTTCTCATGTAGTTTCATGAAGAGCTTCATTGCGTTGTACTTGGTCATTGTCTTGATCCTAGCCATCTGCCAGAATGGGATGATAGATTCAACTGTTTCATATGCAAGGTCTTGAAACCATGGGCCTCCCTGCATTTTCCGGTAAATTCTGAAGATTAAGGAAATACTGGAACGCCTGTCTGTTGGTGGGAAGCTGGGAACCACTGATAAAAGCTGAAGGGTATCCAACCAGGAAAGTTTCAGTGAGAGATCTGGTAGATGGCCCAGTTGACACCTGCCTGTGGACAGTACGTGGAGGTTCTGAGATATCAACTGTGCGCCCACGGAGCTCCCTCAGCTCCTTGCTTAATGCCATTGTGAAGTTGTAACTTGTAGATGGTTTTCTAGATTCTGATTGAGTTTCTGTTGTTTCCTGAAAAATGATAGATAATTATTATTATTATTATTATTATTATTTTATTATTATTATTATTATTATTATTTATTAATTTTATGCTCTTTCATTTGATACCTAATTTGTTGCTCTATCTTGTTTAGATCAAAAGTTAAAGTGCAAAACATAATTCAAGGGACCCCGGAATTGGCGCTTTGGCCGATTTCAAGGCAGAAAATTTAAAGCTCCATGCGGCAATGCTTCCCAACATCCTAGGTCAAAATAGTTGTGATTTTCGGCTTTTTCAGGTCAAAAAGCATGGGAAAATGTACAGAAACCTATGAAAATAAGAAAAAGTTGATTTTTGAACAGGCCTACGAGTACTGGCCCCACTCCTGTTCATTATCATGCTAACATAGACAGCAGAGTAAACAGCAACAGTGTAGTAACATCCTTTGCAGACGATACGAAGATCAGCAGAAAAATCAGCGATGTAAATGAAGTGGAAGCTTTGCAGAGGGACACGAACAAACAACACGACAACGAAGACAACAACATGACATTTAACACCGAGAAATTTCAGCTCTTGAGATATGGTAGAAAAGAGGAACTTAAACAGACTGCATATTATGCTCGACAGGAAATTCAGGGAAGTACGAAAGCGATGGATCTGGGGGTAATAATGACTGATGATGCGAAATTCGAAACACAAAATCAGATAGTGATAAATAAATAAAAGAGAGTCGCGGGACAAGTACTAAGAACATCCAAAAGAAGGACAGGACAGTAATGATTATCATGCTAAAAACACTGATTATACCAAAACTTGAATACTGCTCAGTTTTGACGTCCCCATATAAAAAGAAATAATAAACTAGAAGAAACGCGAGACATTTCACAGCCAAGATTGATGGCTGCAAAGAGCTCAACTACTGGGAAAGACTATGTAAACTAAATTTGTACTCCCTGGAAAGAAGAAGAGAGGTACACCATAATTTACATATGGAAAATGATCGAAAAACTGGTACCAAACCTCAAACTAAATACAATTACTATTCAAACAACACTGGAAAGTAGGAATGGCAGATGTGTTGTGTTCCCAAATTAAAGGCCTGACAAGGGACCTCCTCAACAGTGAAGGAAAATAGCTTGGGGCTCTTGAGGTCCTTTGGGGCTAACAAAGGACCTCAGAAACGTTACAGGGGTCAAAGTTGAAGTCTTCAAGAGAAGACTAGATGCCTGACTCAGGACGGTACCAGATGAGCCGGGTGTACCTGGCTATGTACGGTGGAGAGCGCAAGAAAGCAACTTGCTCCTCCACCAAGCCAGACCTAGAGGCGGAGCCACCAGCTTAACCTTCGTGTGAAGAGAGACCAACGCACGGAACAGCAACGAGGTTATATATATATATATATTATATATATATATATATATATATATATATATATATATCATGCTGCTTTATACCAAAACAGAAATAGAGAGAGGATTGAGTTGGCTCGCCTAAGGCCAGGTTAAAAGATCAGATTACGGATCCGATTTTTTTTAACCTGACTTTAATTTGTTGGGATTATTGAAACAAATTATTTCCATTGGATTCTTTCGGGTCCTCGGATCTGTAACCTTCTCCGAAAGAGTTTGAAATTTCAACTACCATTATGTCTGCCACTCTACCTACGTACTGTCACAGTCAGATCAGATAACATAGAGCCGTATATTGTAAAACTAAGCCTAAAATTATCGTATAAGCTCTTAACAAGTACCAAGTTCTTACAGGCCAAGCCTAGAGATTTGAAGTGTAGTTTTTCCAAGTAGTTTTAAGGCTTACATTTACATTTAGAGAGAGAAAGGCGTTAAATATTTGATTGGTTATATAATAAATGTTTTATTAACATACGATTGTCCTTTAACACGCTCGTGGTTAACATTATCAAGAACTGGAATCACTGATAGTGGAATATTTCCCATTAAACCTTAAACTTTTGCAATTTCCATCACTGACTGTTCTTGAGTAATTACCCCTTTCAGTACCAGTGGACCGTCATTTCCCACAACGAAATAATAATATATATCGTACTAAAATGCAACTTTTCCACGAGTGCTTCTACATATTTATAAACAGGAGGTTTAGTTAATTGTGGGAAAATTATTCCAAAATGTGTGCAATGTAAGTAGTAGCGAGTTACCAAAATATTTGGTTTTAAATGGCAATAAATCTCATACTTTTTGGCTCAAAGAAAAAATATTCGGGAACGAAAGGGTTAACTTATCCTATAAATTAGGAATAAGTCGGATACTGAATTTGCTGGATACCGGATATCCGGCTGTAAATTGCGGCAGAATACCCGATATCCGGCCTTGAGACCCCGGATATCTGACCATATATCATCCGGGGATAACCTCCATTAGGAAGATGCAGTGCTGTCATAGGTTTATTCCTGTTAGAAAATCTAGAAGACGAAGAGCCATTGTTGTCCCAAGGCGATATTATGATGATTAAGCTGATTGATGCAGCATTGCTTGTATATATATTAAGTTAAGGTGTATATATATATCCATCTCATAATTGTGAGGTTAGTGAGAAATTCACTTAATTTAGAGTTAGCATTTTTGGGCTCTTGTGGCATCATTGTTTGGGCACTCTTGTGGCATCATTTTTTGGGGGCACTGCGCGTCCTTCCTACTCGTTTGTTGAATGCGGCACTTACAGGGCGTGGTCTTATAGAGAACTCTCTCGCAATTCAGTTTGGTTGTTTAGATACAAGATTGTTGCATTGTGCAATGGTGCAGGTTGTGTTGTTATTGCAAAGTTTAGAAAGACCATAAATAGTGCCCCTTTTGTTTTTTATCTTAATTTTATGCAACTGAGGCCTAAGGTAGGCCCACATCGAGTCAGCAACCCTGAGGTAGGACCTAATAGGACCTCCAAGTCCGTAAGTTTTTAGTCTAGCTTAACTTGGGCTGTAGGTTAAACTGGCCCTTCAGAGTTTGGTCGTTCACAGCTCAGCTGGGATTTTGAACCCAATAAAATAAAAAATAACACCCACTCAACGTCATTCCCATTCTCATCCACAACTTTCCCACTTTGGTCCAGGTTAGGTTAACTGAGTTTAGGTTTGGTTAAATTACTGTAAGCTGTTAGCAAATAGGTTGGGTTGGCCAATAATAAATGACCATTCCCATTTGGCGCCTTTGCCACGAATACGAATGACTGAGAAGTAGGGTGGTCCACGAAAAATTAAAATGAAAAATATATTTCACATGACATTTGCCCATATTTCACAACCACTAACGAGGTTGGAAATAAAAAACTGATCGATTCATGCATATTTAGAGGTGGCGCAACTCGAAGTCTTAATATCATTATAAAGTTTTGGGGTGGCAAATTTTTCAAATGTGCGCCATCCTTAAATATTAATGGATTTAGCTCAAAGTCTGGTCTGAGGTCCTTTTCCAAATAAGGAATGGGAAAATGCATCAGGAGCTCTTATTTGTGCATTTTAATTTTTTACTATATATGTGTGGCTCATACATACATATGCGCCTCGGTGGTGTAGTGGTTAGCATCACTGACTACGAATCCATCGGCCCCGGGATTGAGCCCGGTGACGTCAGGCGGCGCGCAGCAAAACCCAACTGTTCAGTAGTTTCGGGAATTTCACCATTATGGCGACCCCAATCAAGAGGGTTCGTGTCGCGACTGACTCGTGGCTCCTTTGAATAGATGTCTAATTCTTTTTGACAACTTTGCTGACTATTTTTGAGGTGTAGGAGCAAGCTCATCGAAAAACTCTATAAATTAACCTTCGGCTTCTTTTTCAAAGGTTTTGATCTTCTCGAAACAGAATCAGTTGCTTCATCGCCATAGTTTATATTACGTGCAGGACTAGTGTTAGGTAATGCAGACATAATGATTATCTCATTTTTTTACAAACTCACGCACTGTTATGCAAGCAAATTTGAAACGAGAATCTAAAACGTGAGAAATCATGCGAGTAATGTCTGCCTTCCACTGCCTGAAACGATTCTGTCAATTTTCTATTAAATCGTTTTTCATAGTACGAACACCTGCATCATCAGTTATGTTATGTTAGGCAAAAATACCACGAGACCCGTTACATCGGGAGACACCATGTGAAGACAAGAATAATCAGAGGAAAAGTCATTCCTTAATTTTTCACATCGACTAAGAAGCTTTACAACACACTGAATTAGAGTCCACTGATGATTACACCGGTCTGCATGAAAATCGATTTCTTTATTTTGAGTTGTGATTCTGAAGCAGTTCGCTGCGCTGAATTAAAAAAATGCTACCAGTTTTTTTCTATCACCCACAGTTTTAAAGTTATTAGCAAAAGAATTTTGGGGCGTTTTGTAATTTTTTACCTTTTTTATCTTTAATTAATTTCGTTTTTTCATATTTTTCAGATAGATAATTCTAACATTACGTCTTTAAAATTTTAATAATGGCTTCTAGAGGATGTACCCATAGTCCAGACATATTTTGTTATATTTGTGGTCGGTATGTTGTTGTAAAACAAAGGACAAATGTAACGGCCTTCATTAAGAGAGCTTATCATGCTTATTTTGGAATTAAATTAGGAGATCAAGACAAAAGTTGGGCTCCACACAAGGTTTGTCTTACGTGTGTTGCGGCACTAAGGAATTGGAGCAAAGGTAAAAAGAAAAGTTTGCCATTTGGGATCCCTATGGTATGGCGCGAGCCTAGAAATCATACCGACGACTGCTACTTCTGTTCTTCCAATGTTAAAGGTTATAATGCAAAGAATAAAGAGCCTTCAATACCCAAGTCTTCCATCTGCAATAAGGCCGGTACCCCATGGTCCAGAAGTTCCTATTCCCCGCCCACCCGAGAGTCTGGATCAATACAATTCAGATTCTGATTCAGCTCCAAATCCAGACAATGATGATGTTTATGAACAGCCAACAGCTGACCGAGATCCTCCTAAACCATTAACCCAAGCCGAACTAAATGACTTAGTCAGGGATTTGAATCTGCCTAAGGACTCAGATTAGAAAGTTATTGACAGACGATCATTTCCTGAACACAATGACCAATAAAGAAAAAGAAGCATGGCTTGGTTTCAAAGATGTTGTTGAAAACTTCTTGGGAAACTACAAAAGCCAAAATTCTGAAAGACTGGTGGAAAATATGCTTAAAAAGTTTTGCGCCTTAGGCTGCAACATGAGCCTGAAAGTTCACTTCTTATTTTCGCATCTTGGCCGTTTTTCCGAAAATCTCGGAGATGTCAGTGAGGAGCAAGGGGAACGATTTCACCAGGACATCAAAACCATGGAAAGAAGATATCAAGGAAGATGGCATACAAATATGATGGCGGATTACTGCTGGTGTCTGCAACGAGATCAGCCTAACGCACAGCATAAGAAAACATCAAAGAAGCACCGGTTTAGTCGTCATTAGTCAGATCTACCTTCGCAGTCTTAAGTCTTTGGAATAAGTCCTGAAATGTTTGCAAGTAAAGAAGGTAAATATATTTTGTTTCTTTCAGTTATTTTTTTATTCTTTCATAAACAAGCAATATGCTTGTCCAAGAGTTAGAAGCTATTTAATTCTGCTTTAATTAGGTTTTACTTTATCACCTAAAGATTTCGTGCTACAAGGGGTGTTGTAATACCTCATCTGTCTCCAAATGTTAACCACCCATTGATGGGAGGGGAGAGTATTTTGCTCGGAACGGGACTGGTTCTTATATATATTTACCCTACATTATTATGTAAGCGTTACTGTAGTCTATAACAACAAAATTTATGGTTTAGCATGTGCAATCCAATGTTGGTCTCGATAAGATGGTTCACATTTGGGGATAATGGGGGATTTATGACACACCCTGTAGTAAGAAAACCATACGTGATAGGGAAAAACTAACTATATTTTTGAGATCAGCGCACTCAAATTATAGAGAATCACCAACTAGCTTGTAAAAATCGATCGACAAGTTTTCAAATGTGTACTGTGTTATTGAAGATTGCTACAGTATGTCATAGTCCGAGGCGTATGCAACAACCACAGTTTTTCGTTGAAGAAGTCGTTGTAGCACATAGAATGTATAGTTCCATTGGGTGATAACGTCTCTTAAGTTTGTTTTCGGGTAAATTATGTTGCTTCTGGAATTCCTTAAGTCTGTCAAAGGCTAGAGATGAATAATTAAAGTGCAACAGATTGGGCGCACAATTGCACATATCTCTGAAACAGACTTCTGGCTAAGAAGGGCTTCATCAACTGCAAGTGCTAAAGTATGATTCGCACAAGCAACAGTAATAATTTTGAGAACGCTAACAGCTTTAGTAATATTACAGCCAGTGTCGTGCACAACTAAATACACACGATCGCTCTTTATTGACCATTTTTGCAATATAGAAGTCAATGCAGTTGCAAATTTTTAATGAGTATGGGAATCTGGCAGATTTTTGGTGGCTAAGAGATGCTGCTTTTGCTCACATTTACTATTTAATTCTATGTGCTGTCAAACTGATAAAGGCTTCAGTTTTTTATAGTGACGCCTAATAACCCAAATAAAACTAATATTCGGAATTCGGTATTCGGCCGAATAGTTTTGCACCAAATATTCGGTATTCGGTGAATTTTAGTATTCGGTAAATCGCTAACACTCATATAAATAATATTACACACAGACCATGCATGGGACAAGGAACTCCTCCTGGGAAAATTAAATCCACTATAGGTCTGAATAAATAATAGTAAATGACAAATACTAAAGTTTTTCTTTTTCGTGATGGAAGCCGAACGTGAGCAACGGGTCATGACCGGGTCGTGATTTAATTTTCCCAGAAGAGTTCCTTGTTCCATGCGCAGTCTGTGTAACAAAAGTTTCTCAGATGACCATTCCGAGTTGTATTGTGTGTGTATATTAGGGTGAGCCACACATACATGGTAAAACATTAAAATGCAAAACGATGATCTCCTGATGCATTTTCTCATTCCGTATATAGAAACAGACCTCAGACCGGAGTTTGAGCTAAATCCATTAATATTTAAGGGTGGCGCAAGTCTGAAAACTTTTCCACCCCCACCACTAGGGTGGATCACTTTTCACTTTTTTTAAAAATTATAGCTGGTCAAAGTTTTTCCCATGATTTGGTTCAGTGGAAGTACACTGACACCATTTTTACCAAAATCGATCAATATTTAGGGGTCGCGCATTGACCTTGAAAATTTCAATTTTGGAAATTTGGCCAAATTGACAATTTTTTACTGAATAAAGATAAATCATCAAATGATCATATTTTCTGAATCCTCTCAGTGAAAGAAATCCTCTCAGATACTTACCAAGTTGATGGGACAAGTGGTTTAGAAGTTATACTCACCTTGAGATAGCATTAAAATTTAAAGTACCGTATTGTCCCCGTACCTTCATATGCTGTGCCATTGTCTGCTTTTTAGGATAAGATAAACCGAATAAGGAAATATCAAATGTATTTTGTATTAAAACGGTTTACCGATATCACTAAAGGCACTTACTCCGGTGCCCCTAACTAGGTTCAAAAACTGTATGAATCGTGGTTAGAACACGTCATCTTAAGGCGTGCGCCATGTACTCTCTCTGCTAACTCCCTTTCCCTCTGCGCTACGTCATCTTGGCAAGTTACGACTTCTTGAAGTCACCGAGTTCTTTCCGGCTCTTTTCCACGAGCTGAAGAAGACCCTGCAGCTGTGACTCGTCTTTTGTGACAGTGTTCGCGTAATCTTCTATCAGTTTTATCCCTCTCTCTGCCACGTCGTTGGTAACTTTCAGATGCGAGATGACATTCTTCAGATCACAGTTCTTATCTTGATCCCACTTATTCACCGGCAGAGTGAGCCACGTAGACGTGCACACCTGCAGGCCTGTGAACACGAACCACGATGACTCATCGATCAGGTCCGGAAGGCGCGTCGTGTCATCAACCGAGACGTTGTCATACGTGAAGTCCTCGGGCACAGCGAGGCGGCACAGCTTCGTTGCCATCTCGTGCTTCACAGTGTCTTCCACTTTGTCACTGCAGAGGGCGAAAACGACGGTCTGAGGCCTCAGATACCACAAGTGCCGCCTGATCACTGCCAGTGAAGCCTCTGCAATCTCGCGATCCACAGCCCTGTACTGCAGAAGACGCTGGTACAACACAAGGTCATTCAGCGGGGCATCAGCTGCGACAGGAGCCGCCAGCCAGGCAGGTGCGTAGAGGAGTGCAGTAAATAGTACCACTCTCTGAAGTTTCTGTACCAGCTCGTCGTCGAACTGCAGCTGACCGCTGAACATCAGGAGCTTCGTGTAGTAGATGATCTGAAACGAATACGCACTGTGATGTATAAATACGGATACCACTCCATATAAGTTTGTTTAATGGTAAATTATTTATCTTATTTTTTTCTGGTAGGGACTTCAAATGGCTGTTTGCAGAAGGAATACAATATTTAACTTCTAATTCAAAATACCAACCTTGGCCATCCACCTCGCATGATGGTAGGCTCCTGGGCGCATGAAGTGTGTGCCACGACGTGGCTGGGCCCCGAGTACCAGGAGTGTAATCTCCGCCACTTCTCGGTAGTCTTCTTTGACAAGACCAGAAGCGGTGCCGAGGAACTTGACTGCCTCATCTCGGAGCTCCATCAGGCACGTCACCTCCGCCAAATGCTCGATCTCCAGCTCGCGATAAGTCGAGAGGTCGAGCTTGTCCCACCTGAAAGGGGAGCTATGAAAATATTGCATGAAAACGACTGAAGTTTCCCTTTTCGACTGCTATTAACATCATTAGTAGAAGGACGCTGATATCTCAATTGCTCTGAAGGCAAAAAATCATTGGAGAAAACAAATGCGTCTTAGACTTGAAATTCACCTTCTCCTCAGATACTGGAACAAAGGTTCAGTTGGTGCTATGGTTCTTCCAAACGCGGTGATGACCACTACCCCCACGATGAGCTCCATAACGTGATGGCGACAGCCCAGCTGGAAGAGCGGTTTACCAAGCATGTTCTCCAGCCGGACCACCGCACCCTGCACCCTCCCCGTATTGGAGGAAGTTGTGTCGAAGCACAGTCCAATCACGTTGTTCTCGCATCCCCAGTCTTTGAGAGCACGAAAGGTCGCCTGGGCCTGGGACAGACCGGTGCTGTCAGCAACAGTCGGAACGGCCAGCAACTTTCCTTCTGTGCATTGGGGAGCTCCGGAGATGAGAATCGCCTGGCGGTGCTCCAATGATCCAAGAGAGTCCTGAAACGTATGTCATACATGCTAATCCATTATCGTCCACTGGAATATGTCAATCCACTGTCGTCACTGGAACATGTTAATTCGCTGTCGTCCACGGTGAGGGCAAAACTGACCTTGATTACTTTACCGTCCCAGTGGACGACAGCATGCCTCGGTGATACGAAGGATTTCTGCACAGCTGTCGACACTTCACAACGATGTGCCACTCTTCCACGGCGAGACGTGTCCTTCGAGATACTGAATTTGTCCAGGTCTGCGGGCGGATCTGCCGAACGTAGGACTGCCGCCACGACACTTGCCACCTATGTGCGAAATTGAAAGGAAATTGACAAGGATGCGTATGGTTTTTGTGTGACAAAATAATCACTAAATTTTCCGTCGTTACGTCCATTATATCTTTGTCAAGGAAAGATCATTACTGATATATACACACCTGATTATTGGACATCCGGAAGCGATCAGCCACTTCAATAACAGCCGGTGCATTGAGGATGCGGTGAGGAAGGCTGATTGATACAGTTGATTCTCTCGGCTGTCGGTATGGTGGTTCTAGCTGTGATTCGGAGTTGCTCGATGATCTGCTTTCTATAGATTAATCGTCGCTCTCAGCTTCGGTTCCTAATTTCGTTTTGAGGTGCCTGGCTCATCACGAGATTGTTGTCTTGAGAGTTGCCGTTTTCTCTTGACAACGAACACTTTATCATTCCCACTCATTGTTGCCTGGCCAGGCCCCGTTGATCCTCATAAAATTTAATATCTTCTTGTTTGTTGTTGTCTGAGAGCAGTCGACTTTTCTGTATCTCTTCAATAGCATCGGGAGCTCCGATGTCCCAGAGCTTGTTCAGATTTTCTGAAAACTTCTCCCTGCCTTTTCCCGCGTCACTGTCTCTCATCTTGCTCTTCTGCAGCGAGCGCCACTCTTCCCACAGTAACTCCAGTTTTCTTTCGCAGTTACGCCTCGTGATCGTCTTTATACGTGCCATGTTCCAAAATGCCAGAACATTGGCCACCGTGTCTTTTACGGTGGCTTTCCTGTCAGTAGTTTCCTGCTTGGCATAGAAGAAGTACTGGAGAACTTGATAGGTGGTTGGCAATTTGGCACCACCGATCGAGGAAGATGGCTGACCAATTAAGACGACGTCCGTGGCTGACCTTAGAGGTGGTGCTGTTGTTGCTGCTTTCTCTTTTCCAGAATAAGTAACTTTCAGAGTCTTCCCACTCCTGGTTGTTAACAGTTTATCCATTGTACTAAAGTCTAGACTTATCAAACAAGAATCAATTGACACAGTTGATCTGTAAAAAGCAAACTGTGATTAGTAAAAATATTGGTCATAGACATAGCGTGTGTGTGTGTAATTGGGATTTTAGGATGCGCCAGCTACTGATGCTATGATTACGTCCATAACGGGGGACAAATACGGTATTTTAAATTTTAATGTTATTTCTAGGTGAGTGTAACTTCTAAACCACTTGTCCGATCAACTTGGTAAGTATCTGAGAGGATTCAGAAAATATGGTCATTTGATGATTTATCTTTATTCAGTAAAAAATTGTCAATTTGGCCAAATTTCCAAAATTGAAATTTTCAAGGTCGATGCGCGACCCCTAAATATTGATCGATTTTGGTAAAAATGTTGTCAGTGTACTTCCACTGAACCAAATCATGGGAAAAACTTTGACCAACTATAATTTTTTTAAAAAGTGAAAAGTGATCCACCCTACGGCCACCACTATATAATGATACTAAGGCTTCGAGTTGCGCCACCTCTAAATATGCATGAATCGATCCAGTTCTTTATTTCCAACCTCGTTAGTGGTTGTGGAATATGGGCAAATGTCATGAGAAATATATTTTTCATTTTAATTTTTTTCTGAACCACCCTACTGAGTAGGCAGTAATTCTGTTCTTTACTGCCCAAACTTGAACTTCGAGGCAAACATTTAATAATATATTCTGAAATGTTCAATATTTTACAAGAAAATTACATAGAAAATGGTTGTCAAGGGGTTTCTTAACTTTGTGTTTAGTTCTACAAGTTTTAATTTACTTTTTGTTTAACTCCCCCTCCTTTTTTTTTCTGAGCGTGTGCGCGTGCTTCGAAGCCCTACCCACCCACTTCAGTTTGTAGGACATCAAAGGTCAACAACCATTCATATTTTTCTAAAACAATGGTGTTGACACCGCTTCTTATCTTCCAATACTTTTCGTTTTCAGGATTAGACCTATTCCTCTCGGTATAAAAATGTCGGTTGTCACAAACATCAAAGGTAGAATTAGTAGCAGCAAAAGTTGAAAAATTAAACATGGTACTAATTGTAATATATAGACCCCCCCCCAAACACTCCAACTACAAAATTCTCAGATACCATTACAGAGGTTAGGAACCGGATGAAAGCTCTACACTCCCCAACCGCAAATATTATTCTCTGCGGTGATTTTAATTTCCCATTTATGAAATATAAAAGGATAGGAAGAAATACAGAGTCCCCATTTAACGTTATGTCGATTTAACGTTGTCAATTATATTGTGGATATTCCCTCACAACGTTGTCTTCATTATCCGCTTTAATGTTGTTGCGTTCCATCTTTTTTTTTTTTTTTTGCCACCAGGTGGTTTCGAGAGTTTTCCAGAGAATTCTGGACTCCCCGAGGCTGTACACGACTTTGCTAATTCAACCCATGGACTAGGGCGTCATTAAGGCGTTTAAGGCCTACTACATGCGAAGAACGTTATAACAACTGGTTGAAGCTACGGATGCGGACAAGGAAACGGCTATGACTTTTTGGAAAAGTTACATCATCCATAAGGCCTTGCAGAACATCAAGTATGCTTGGGACGAAGTCTTCAAAGGCTGCATGAACTCAGTTTGTGGTCGGATTTGACCAGAAGCGGTCCACAACTTCAGATTCACTGAGGCAGAACCAGCAACGAGAATGGAGATCTTAGATTTGGCGCATGAAGCAGGTTTCGACGAGCTTGAAGACAAAGATGTTTCCGAAGTTCTCGATTCCCACCAAGGAGAACTTTCTAACCAAGATCTCAAGGATTTGGAAGAAACAGAAAAAGATGACGAAGAATTAGGTGAAGAGGAGGCAGAATCTGCTCGAACTCTGGGTAAAGCTTTTGGACTCATCGAAGAAGGAATGCAGCTGCTTGCCGATGCGGATGCCATGATGGAACAAAGCTTCAAGGTCGAAAGAATGGTAGACGACGCTATCAAATGGTACAAGGAATTCTACAATAAGAAGAGAGAAGCAAGGCAAACAACTCTGGATGCGTTCTTCTCTACTTCGGAGACTTAGTCTCGTTCTGTGATGGGCTTGTAGATAATTTAATTTTGAGTCTTCTGCATATTTTTGTAAGAATTTATATTATGTAAACATAAGTTATATAATGTAAATTTTGCCTTTATTTGGGGTTAATTTTATTTATTTTTTAATTATAACAGGTTTCTATGGTAAAACGACGTCCGCTTAACGTTATTTCCTATAACGTTGTGGTTTTCAGGAACGCATCCCCGGCGTTAACTGGGGACTTACTGTATATGTATAAACCAAGACAAGGGAGGCACACGGGAAGACCAGGCGCAGGCAAAAAACTGCTAGTTCTACCTTATGAATTTATGCTAACGCAAGAAATAACGGAAAATATGAAAAAAATGTTTTAACTGCCTAGACTTTATATTCATAAACAGCAGCAACCTAATTGATAACGTAGAAATATCCCCAACTACAATAGCAGGTCAGAACATTATTAAAATAATCAATGCAACAGAGAAAGAAAGAACACGCATGAAAGGAGGCAAATTCCAAATTTTCACTCCAAACCTATGGAATCAATAGACTGGAGAACCATGTTTAAGGACAAGACAACAGAAAAGATGCTAATAACCCTAGAAGAGAAGACGCTAGAAATTGTGGAAAGACGTCTCAAAAAATAAGAGGGAAGAGAAGCAGGTTCGAGAGACAAACGCTGTCAATGTTTGGAAGAGGAAAAATATGACTAAAATTAAGAAAGTGCAAGCACATCATCAGAAAAATATTAAATGATAAAGTGGAAAGTATAGATTGCGTTATACAGGGTCTAACTGAGAACCATACAAAGAAAGATGACGACGCTATAGACGCGATAAAAGTTAACTCAAAATACTTCTACAATTTTGCAAACAAGACGACGAAAAATCACGCGACTATCAGACCTTTGAAGAATGAAAATGTTTTAACCAATGATCTAAAAGAAGTACCTGAAATATTAAGAGATCATCTTTCGGTATCACCAGAATTGATAACTAATATGCGATGGAAAACACGTTCTCTGAAGGAGAATTATAAGGGGAAAGTATAACGAACTTCGACTTTACAACAGATGATATCGCACAAACTATATGGAAACTAAAAACACACTCGGCAGAAGGCCCGAACAAATGGAATGTCATACTGATCAAAAACTGCAAGAATGGAATCGCTAAGCCCCTATATTGAATATAGAGACAATCACAAGACACGGGAGAAATACCGAGCATCCTGAAGAGAGCGAACATAGTTTCAATGTATTAATAAAGGGAAAGGAGATCGATCCGAGGCTAAAAACTATAGGCCAGTGTCGCTTACATCTTATCACACAAAAATATTTGAAAGAAAAGTTGAGGAAAAAATTTATGCTTTTCTGGAAACTGGGAAAAAATTAAATAACCACCATGGATTCCGGTCAGGAAGATCATACCTATCACGACTAATGGAACACTATAACAACATTAGTGATTCACTCGAAAACAATGAAAACTATGATGTGATATACACAGACTTTGCAAGGTGTTTGACAAGTGTGACCATGGAATTATAGCACATAATGGTCTTAAACTGAAATATATGGGAATAACAGGAAAAGTAGGAAAATGGATACACAATTTCCTTACTAAGCAGAAGCGGGTCGTTACAGTTCAATGAATATCTTCAGAAGAGTCAAGAGGTCCTTAGCTCAGTACCACAAAGAACTGTATTAGCACCATTACTCTTCATAATCATGTTAACTGATATAGATGAGAAAGTTACCAGTGACAGCACAGTAACATCCTTTGTCGATGACATATTTGTAGAAAAATAAGAAACCAAGAGGATATAAGATCTCTCCAGACAGACATGAACAGAATCTACAATTGGTGTGGAGGCAATAATATGTAATTTAACACTAAAAAATTTCAACTATTAAGATGCGGGAGGGGGTACCTAAATCCATTCAATAATATACCGAAATGAAGAGAAAATTCAGAGAAACTCTAACGCAAAAGATTGTAATGACTAATGACGCGAAGTTTGAAACAGAAAATAAGATACAGTCGTAGTAAACAGAGCAAAAAGAATAACTGGATAGATACCGAGAACTTTTAAAAGAATATAATGATAGAAATGTAAGGATTCCTCTGTTGGATACTCTGTCTTAACATCTCCATATACGAGTGGTGTAGTGGTAGATATCTTCTAAAGAAGACTAGACACGTGACTCAGAACAATTCCAGATGAGCCAGGAGTACCTGGCTATGTGAAGTGGAGGGCGCAAGAAATAAACCCTTCTACTTCACCAAGCCAACCTCAAGGGGAGGGGCAACGAGCCTGACCTCCATGAAATGAGAAATCATTGCACGGAACATCTAAAAGGCTGGAAGGTGTGCAACTATTTCAAAATATGTAAAAAAGGAGGAACATAAAGCAGAGTGCATTATTTTTGACAAAAAGTCATCAGCTAGAGTGATTATTCATAGTAAAAATCAAAGATCTTAGTCAACAAAGCCACTATGGAATTTACACAAAAAAGCACCGAAACGAAGTAAAAAACATGCAGGAAAAAGAAGAACCTGCTTCTACTTCATCCACTTCAAATCTGCAGGAACTCTAAGTCAAGCAACTCGCCCTTGAAGCCACAGTAGAGCGGCATTCACACCTCATACGCGGCTATCTGTCGCAGCCAAAACAATATCCCAACATATACACAACAAGCTAACATTCTAGTTAATCACTACGCAAAGATAAGTCACTTAAACAGAGACAACAACCAGAAACACGCAGACAGACAAACAGCCAGGCACAAGAAAACCTACAGACTCGACACGACCATTACATCCTTCAATACAGACCAGACCACCAAGATCATCAAAAACATTAAGAATTCGAAGGCTACTGGACCAGACAACATATCTAACATACACCTTAAACACTTGGGCCCACAGGGAATACTAGCTTTCACAAATATCAGCACATATTCATACCAACACTGTATTATTTCTGACATATGGAAGCAAGGTAAAATTATTACACTACTCAAACCAAACAAAAATCCAACAGGACCAGCTTCCTATAGACCCATTACTTTACTATGCACACCTTCCAAAGTAACAGAAAGACTAATCTTACAAATCACCAACCCACACATACCACTATCGCCTACTGAACATGGATTCAAACCTCACCACTCAACCACGACATTACTCACTAACTTCACGCAGCACATCATGGATGGCATCAACTCCAGACGACCAGCTCAACGTACACTATTAGCAACAATAGACATTAGTAAAGCATTTGATGCTATCCCACGCTTCCCTCTCATAAACAAAATACTCACAAACATGCACAATAATACTAAAAGATGGCTGAGCAGCTATCTTTCAGGAAGATACTCACATGTCACACTTAATGGCAAGTCATCCAAAAACAAGCTTTTTCCGAACGGCGTCCCTCAAGGCTCTGTTCTCTCACCAACACTGTTCAACGTATACATGCAAGACATTCCAACACCCATAGATAACAAGCTTACCTTATCATCATATGCAGATGACATCACTCTAACATCCACCCACAACAACATCGACACCGCTACAAATAATCTACAAACATACATAAACAGTATACAAGACTGGCTCACACACAATAGACTCAAGTAGCGCCCATAAAATCAACCATCACCTTGCTTACAAGCAATACAAAACACCAGATAACTCCACAGCTTACACTAAACAACACCAACATTCCACACACACAGGCAGGACCAAAATACTCGGAGTCACATACAACCAGGACTGTGGAGTCGGAGTCGGAGTCGTGGAGTCGGTCAATTTTGAGTGGAGTCGGAGGTGCATAGTTGGATGGAGTCGGAGTCGGAGTCAGTGCAAATCCTTCAACTATAACCATAGCAGCCTAGGCCTAGGCCTAGCTCAATTTTATGAATAAAATAGATTTAACCTAATGTTTTAATATAATATATAATATAAATAATATATAAATATAGTTGCTTATAATTAATAAGGATTATAATTAATTAAGGTTATTATGTATTTTATCACACTCAGTCATTTTACACACCAAAATAAATTTTTCTAGTAGTATTTGATGTGATTTGTTCAAATATGACCTCCATTTCCGTCGGAAATGAGATCCAACAAAGTTATAGTACTTTGAAGTTTGGCTCATTTTCAAGGGAAATGGAAGTCAAAATCTAAGCAAAACACATCAAATATTACTAGAAAAATGTATTTTGGTATTAATTAACCTAACCTAACCTTACCTAACCCTGGCTAAACGAGCTCTCGTCTGTATCCACCACCTAATCCATAATAAGGTAATACTCTAGGCTCATTTAGCCAGGGTTAGGCTCGTTTAGCCAGGGTTAGGATCGTTTAGCCACGGTTAGTTAGGTTAAGGTTAGGTTAGGTTAATTAATACCAAAATACATTTTTCTAGTAATATTTGATGTTTTGCTTAGATTTTGACTTCCATTTCCCTTGAAAATGAGCCAAACTTCAAAGTACTATAACTTTGTTGGATCTCATTTCCGACGGAAATGGAGGTCATATTTGAACAAATCACATCAAATACTACTAGAAAAATGTATTTTGGTGTGTAAAATGACTGAGTGTGATAAAATACATAATAACCTTAATTAATTAACATAATTAATAAAAGGAAATTAAAAAATTTTGTACTAGCAACCCTAAATCTTTTTCAGATTTTTAGATTTCAATTTGATAAGTAATGATAACAGCGTAATGTCACATCAAAAGTATAAATCTGCTGTTTTTGAATATTTTTCACTCATTGCTGATGGAAAATATTACGTATTACGGATGTTTATAATAATACAAAAACATCTTATTAATTTGCTAAACCAATAATAATCTTATTTTGTTTAAGCTTCAATCAGTTTGTATTTTGGGATTTATTGTAATTTTTTAATAAAGAGAAAAAAAGCCATTAAGGCATAGTTACAGCCACTAAGTAACTGATGAGTCATGTGGTGGTGACGAAATGCCTTGTTTATGAATCTCCATTGGCCTAATAAAGCTAATCGTAATCAATTTGGCCTTAACATTCCATCGGAGTCGGAGTCGTAATTATACAAGTCAGATTTCTGGAGTCGGAGTCGGAGTCGGAATGTTAAAATTTTTGGAGTCGGAGTCGGAGTTGGAGTCGGAGTTGGAGTCGGCAAATTTTATCACCGACTCCACAGCCCTGCATACAACACATCATTATCTTTTGCAAACCACATTCAGGACATTAAAAACAAATGTACGTTAAGACTTAACACGCTTAGGGTACTTACTAACAGGCACAAACTTTGGACACCAGCAGGAAACATCATCACTCATATACAAACAACATATTCGGTCAGTTATGGACTATGCTAGCCCATGCTGGGCACCCATTATCTCAAACACACACATAAACACCTTACAGACAATACAAAACAACGCACTTCGTATCACTACAGAATGCACTCAGACACCACCAATAGAACATCTGCACACAGAAACAAAAATACTGAAAGTTAGGGAACATTTAAACCATGAGGGGAACACAATTCATGGCAGCAGCGACAACTAACCCACAACACCCTTGAGTGCTCTTTGTGCTCGTTTGTACGTGCTTGTTCCTGGAGGTTTCACGTGCGCCCTCCCGGCCCTAGCACCCAAGGATGATGGGGATCGACCCTGCAGTCCTTGTCATCATTGGTCTTTTTCCACTTCGACTGTCCCCTCCATCCTTTCTTTTTCCTCTGTCTTTCCTCTCACTTTTTCTTTGTTTTTCCGCCGATATGCCCTTTTCAATAGAGGCGAATCGGTTCTTCCCGAACTTAAAAAAAAAATGTACAATCACGCACCGACACCTCGCACCATTAAGGTAACACCAGAAAGACATAACCAAATACTCCATTCCAAACCACGCCCCACAGACATCACACAGTACAGAAAAAACACACACACACACACACACACCTAACCCACAAAGCACTGACACGACTCGGTCCGAATGCGGTCCTAGGTGCGAAGCCGCCACCCATTAACAGGTCAGAGATCAGCCTGAGCAGATCGGATCGAGTTAACTTAGCACGATTCCGATGTGGACATCACCCCAACTTACAGATATATAAACACAAACTAGACAACTCCACAGACGACACCTGCCACCTGTGCCAGGACACACCACAAACAATTGAGCACATTATGACAGACTGTACCACTCTAGCACAACAACGAACACAACACACCACCACTAGTGCGCTGAACCTCTGGTCCACTCCAAAGAAGGTGATCGGTTACCTGCGTGCCACGGGCTTGCTCGATCAGGGTGGGCTGATCGGCTAAACAACAACAACAAAATGTAGAATCTGAATGATCCAAGAGCAAAAGCAATTACTAACTTGATATGCGAGTATTAACTTTGCCTCATATTGGTCATCTTGTCGTGCACTTAGTAATATATTTGGGAGATATATCTGATTTCATCATCTTCGTCAATCTATGAATTCTATTAGGATGGAAAATTTTGTTTTGTCCGTGAGAAGCTCTACTGTAGTTTGGCAATTTCACCGAATATTCTACAGTCCACTGCTAGCATAGTTTTTTTTCTCTCTCTCTCACTCAAAGCGAAATGATGGCTCTCGATGCGGAGCCCCATCGCTGTTGTGGAAAGAGGATTCGTTCGACTTTTTCACAATTGGATTCACGCTGCCCTCTGCCAAATTGGAAGCACTTTTCCAACATTATGATGCCAGAAATGTATGAAAAACTCTAGAAAAAATATCAAAGAAAAGTTGGCTACAACTTCATTTGGGTCTACTTTTCATCGGATACAAAAGATCTGCAAATATATCGCAATTTTCATTGTTTTCAATATAGGCTAATTAATTGGTCTACTAACTGACGTTTAAAGGAGGTAAAAACAGGCTACAACTCAACATCGTAAGAACAGACCTACGTTTATTCTCATTTTACGTTGTAGAGAAGTTATACATATTAAAAAACTTAAAAGTTTGAAAACATTTCATCATCGTTCGGTAAACCAATAAGTTATAGTTAATGATGATTGTTCGTTCATCGCTTATGCTAATCCCATTGTTAATATTAATATTCAAAGTTCCAATTCTATGGCTGAATTATAAAACAAAATTAATTATTCTAAGCCTATATTTTCATTATAATAATATACGAATAAAAGAAGACTAGCCTTAATATGCTCCTAACACAAAATAAAACTTTAAAAATTAAGACTAAAGCGCACCTGGGACTCCAAAACTCTAAATAAGATGGTCAAAACTAGAATTAACAAAAAGATGTAATAATTCATCAAATAATACTTCACACAAAAAAAGTAATCCGCGACACTGCAAAGGCAAAAAGCATCACTCGAATTACGACACTCGTAATCTTATCCTTTTTCTTGAAACAAAATCGGGCCAAGGCCTTGGTTTAGCCGAGTAAACCAGAAAGGTAAAATAAAACGGTCGGTATTTGTCACGTTTATTATATGCATGTAGGCTTACAAACCTCAGTGTGTGTGTGTGTGTGTGTACGCCTCGGTGAGTCGGTGGTGTAGTGGGATCGTCGAGACTTTGTGACGGCAGGTGGCGCGCAGCAGCAAAACCCAGCTGTTCATCCTTCCACACAATAAAGAAAGTGGTTGGTAGATAAATGGGTACCCTGTATGGCCTAGTGGTTAAGACGCTGGGCTGCTGGTGGGGCGTGGTTCGGATTCCACGTTAAACTGTAGGTCTAAGGCGGAGTGAAAAGCTTGACCTTCGTCAGAATGAACAATTCAGGCGGAAGCTAACCAAAGGTTATACAGGGTGTCCCACAAGTCCGGCATCATAGGAGAAATTAATATTTTTCTATTTCTACAAACGATAATTCATATTTTTCTCTTTCTACAGGCCATAATGTCTGTGAGCAAGGAAGAACGAATCCAGCTAATTCTACTCATAGGAAATCGGAGTCAAAGAGAGGCCGCTGCGGAATTTAACAGACTGCATCCAGACCGCGAGCCAATAACACAGAGTTGTGTTAGCAGACTTGTCGCAAAGTTTAAGGGAACAGGATCCATAGAAGATAAACCACGCAGTGGACCTTCAAGGAGGTCCACTGACGATGATACAGCGACTGCTATCCTGGCTCATTTTAACATAAGTCCCAATAAGCCTCTTCGGCGATTGTCCGCCGAGACAGGAGTGTCGAAAAGTAGCATCCATCGCATTCTTCAGGCTCACAAATGGCATCCATATAAACTTCAGATCCTACATAAATTAAGCGATGATGATGATCGAGACCGGCGGATAGAATTTTGTGAATGGGCTACGGAACAATATGCTCGGAATGCCAATTTCCCGTCCACCATTCTGCTCAGTGACGAGCTGTTTTTTATGGAAATGGTGAGGTAAATCGACAGAACACCCGCTACTGGTCTCAAAACAACCCTCACTGGTGTACCTCTTCAAAGGAACAAGGTGCATCTCGGGTGATGGTATGGTGTGGCATTTGGAAGGATCGCATCATAGGGCCCCCTCTTTTTCGATGAGCATGTCACTTGAGGCACCTACCTACGTACGCTCAAGGAAGAAGCATTTCCCAGTGTCTTGAACGAAGAAGGAAATTTCCCAACATGGTTCCAGCAAGACGGCGCTCCTGCACATTACAGCACCCAAGTAAGGGAATACCCGTACCAACAATTCCCTGGTCATTGGATAGGACGTCGAGGGCCTGTGGAATGGCCAGCTAGAAGCCACTTGAATGCGCTGGTATACGCAGAGAAAATTATGTGTGTTGAACATTTGCGGCAGCACATTATTGGGGCACGTAACACCATTACTCCTGACATCACTCACCGTGTGCTTGCTGACTGGGTATCACGTCTGAATTTGTATATTGAAAACAATGGTGGACATATTGAGCACGTTCTGTAAATAAAAGCTTTTGTTTTGCCTTTTTTATTATTTTTCCTATGATGCCGGACTTATGGGACACCCTGTATATACAGTATTTATATGAAGTGGCTCTCATAATTATTCGTAGGGAGAAATATTTCAGTTCTATTCGTCTTTATCTTTTGTATTACGCATAGAATAGTTACGAAAAGTTTACCGTTTGTTTGGAAAACCTTAACAAATAAAAAATATTAGTTCAACTCCGACATACTGTATAATGGAAAAAAACAGAATTTGAAGAAATTAAAAAAGTTAAAATAAAAAAGTTTTCATACATTTATTTACTTACAAAATTATTGGTAATAGTCGAGTCTCGCTCGTAGTCATCCGTCTTCCATGACCATTCAAAGAGAAAATTCTAGAATTCACAATTGCCAACAGTAATCAATAAACGGCTAACTACTGATAAAAATTTTAAATTCTTAAAGCCTAACGTGGACACACAATTTATCAATTTATTAAATAATTTTGTAAATAAATGTCCGAAAACTTCTACATTTTAACTTTCATTTTCTTCAAATTCCATAATGTTTTTTACATTAAGTGCATATTGTGTTGAACTAATTTTTTTGTTAATTTTTCCAAACGAACAGTAAACTTTTCAAAACTATCCTATGCGTGGTATAAAAAGACAAAGATTAATGTAATTGAAATATTTCTTTGTACCAATACTTATGAGCGCTACTGTGTGTGTGTGTGTGTGTGTGTGTGTGTGTGTGTGTGTGTTTTTACATCTATTATAAATAAAACCAGTCCAACAGAAAACATTTTTATTATATAGCAGAGCTTTCAAGAACTTAACTCGTATGATAAAATTGACATTTACACCTAATTTAAAGTTTGTAGAATTTCTATAAAAAATGCGAAACTTCCGGACAATATTTATTCATAAATTACATACAAATATTCCTGTGATGAATGCAATTCATCTTACATCGGCAAAACAACTCGCCAATTTCGAGTTAGAATTGAGGAGGAGGAGGAGGACGTAGCATTCGCAACAAAACCTTACTTTGCAACCCTAATCAATCTAATAAGAAATCATGCGTATTTTTTTTCTCTTCAATGAAAAGTGACTTTACAATAATTTGTAAATGTGAAAAAAGTTACATTACTCTTTTTAAAAACAAGTCATACTTTTGGAAGAGATTCATAATTAAACGACTCTATCCCTCTACACATTTTTAATATTATAAGTTTAATTTTCAACAAAATTTTTAATATGTTATTTTTTATATTATAGTAACTCCGTAAACTTTAAATTGGATATACTGTACAGTATATATGTTAATTTAAATGTAAATATTTTTTGACGTATTGATGATAAGTGAACTTTTCAAAAGCTCTGCTTCATAAAAATGTTTTTGTTGGACTATATATATTAGGGTGTGTCAATTTTGTCAACTTTTTTCAAATCAATTTTGGTAGTGAAAATATAGTCTCTTTTCATGTCAAAACTTGAAATTGGGTAACCAAAATGAAATAAAATAACCCTTACCTACATCAATTTTACCTTAAAGTTTCAGAAATTGACTTTTACTAAATAATAGGACATAAATTGATTAACTATTCATCTGTCACAGAATTATCCCACTGATCGCATATGGAGTGTTTTCAAGGTCATATAGTTGTTGTACAATGTACAAGTCACAACATGAATAGAACTGTCCCTCACTCTCAGTCCTCAGTTGCCTCTTAGATGTCACAGACGGTGGTTTGCTGTTATTGCTCTTGTACCTACTTCATAGTTATTCTACTAGACGAATACTCAGTGGTGGGCACGCGCAACGATTTTTGTAGCGCCGCAACCGCAACCGCAACTCTGCTGAAATAGTTGCGTCGCACGCGCAAGCGCAACCCTTTTCAAAAAGTTGCGCCGCAAGCGCAAGCGCAACCAAAAATGTTGCGCCGGAAGTTGCGGCGCAACTGCCCACTTTTGCATTTAACGTATATCCCAGTGGTGGGCACGCGCAACGATTTTTGTAGCGCCGCAGCCGCAACCGCAACTCTGCTGAAATAGTTGCGCCGCACGCGCAAGCGCAACCCTTTTTCAAAAAGTTGCGCCGCAAGCGCAAGCGCAACCAAAAATGTTGCGCCGCAACTGCCCACCTTTGCGAATACTACAGTTTAACTGTAAGTATGGATTATTGATTATTACAATTATTTATTATCATCATATTCTTCTGTCTAATTATGTTGTAATCCCATGAAATATTTTTTTATTGAATTTTAGAACATCGAATGACTAAACTTTGAAACATCGTAATTGATATAAAATACTTAAATGTTTTTCTTTCTTTTCAGATATTCCTAAGATGCCAAAATTGAAGACAAGAGGTCAGTCGTCATGCCACTTGAGCCTGTTAGTCGGTACAGGCAAGGAGCTTCCCGTATCAGAACTACCAACAGTGCGAGACATGCTGAGACTAGGGTTACTCCTTCGTGAACAAAATACAAAGGATAGAAGGAACTACACAGAGAAAGAGCTCATAAGGACATGATTCCCCCTCTTCTGCATCAGTGGAAAAAGCTAATGTGTTATTCAAACCACCTGTACTCAATCAGTATAGAACTATTGAGCTAAAATTAACAAAGCTTGGCACAAAGCAGTTGAGACATCACTTGGTAAAGGAAAACTAGCAAAGAAAAATAAATTTCTGCACACACTTGATACTCTTCTTGACATTTTTAACTGCCAGTGTCCCATAGAGTTGTGTTCTGAAGCCAATTGTTCTCCCTCATGCAGAAGAGAACCTCACCCTCACATTGATTGTCGCTGTCCTCGTGAGAAGAAGATCCCTGTTTTGGAGCTGGCTTTCATAAAGGCAGGAGGCCAAGGAAGTATGCAGATTGGTTCGGCAGAAACCAAAAAAACAGATTGTTATTGCTAAGAAAAAAAGAGAAAATCCGAGAGAGGGAAGAAAGGAAGAAAAAGAAGAGTGAAGAAGCCACCCAAAGAGATGAAGAGCTCTACCAAGAGGTTTCTCACTTCTTTGAAAGCTCTTCAGATGAACAGAAAGAAGCAACATCAGATGATAGCTCCAAAATGCCATCTGAACCTTCGCCGAAGAGAATGAAATACATCACTAAAGGCATCTCAAACATTGCCCTTGCCAGTATTCGCCACCATACGGGGCTACGAGAGACTGCAGATATTGCCACTGCCGCTTGGATAGATGCAGGCCTCATCAGCCGAGAGGATACATCCTTAGTGACAGATCATAATAAGATAAGAAGAGCACAAGAAAAAATAATGAAGGAAATATCTGATCAGCATGAAAAAGATTTGGAGGAGGAAGGTCTCTCTTGCCTTTTGTTTGATGGAAGAAGAGATGACACAAAAGTTCTCCTAGAGGTAGAGGGAATGGACAGAAAGTTTCCCGGTCTCATCAAAGAAGAACACTACTCTGTGTGTTCCGAACCTGGTGGCCGCTATTTGTTTCACTTTGTTCCTGAAGCAGAAGTAGAAGGCAAGAAACATGCAAAGGCAATTGCTGATCAAATAATATGTTGGCTTCAAGAAAGAAGACTTGACAGTTCACTGCAGGCCGTTGGTGGAGACTCAACTGCGGTGTACACTGGATGGCAGGGCGGTGTTATGACGCATTTAGAGAAAAAACTTGGAAGAAGGCTTGTTTGGATTGTATGTGATTTGCACACAGGGGAACTACCTCTTCGTCGTCTCATCCAGGAACTTGATGGTCCTACAAAGAGCAACAACAAGTGGTCAGGCCCCCTTGGCAACATGCTAGATGAAGCAACGGAATTAGAAATAAATACAAAATTTCCAAAGGTCAAAGTAGGCCCTCCCCTTCCAGTGTTGTCTGAAGAAGTTATCAAAGACCTCAGCACGGATCAATCTTACGCTTATCGTATTGTTCAAGCAATCAGAGCAGGAGAGTTGCCTCAAAATCTGGCTCTCTTGGAGATTGGACCCGTAAGTCACAGTCGTTAGTTAACTACAGCGATTCGTTTCTACAACATGTATAACAAACAAAGATTTAACACAACTTAGAGAGGCCCCAATGCAAGTGCCAAAGTGGCCTTCTCACACTCAGAGTGTGGAGAGATGTGTGAAAATGGTCACAGAAGCAGCTAGTCAAGTTTACAGTCACGAGAGGCGAGATACAGTCACGAGAGGCGAGAAGGCTACATCAAAGCGCAAGTAGCAAGCCGAATGCTGATGTCAAGGAACCGCAGCAAAAAGGACATGACTGCATTGGTTACTTTCAAATAAAGACTCTGAATGATATCTTATTGGCACTTTAAATGTTGATAGGATATTTGCGCACATGTTATTATTTTGTTACGAATTTACGGAAAAATGGAATTTTTGAATTAAAATTGATGGAGGTAAGAGTTATTTTTTTATTGTTTTTGAAGCAAGGATATTATTTTGTATGCCAAATGATTACATTAAATTGCTACCAAATCACATGATTTTCAATTTAGTCATTTCACCCCCAAAATTGACACACCCTAATATATATATATATATATAACGTAAAGAACGACGCTTTGTATAGGAGAATATTCCGCGCAAGATGAGAGCGAAAGAACGAAAATGAAAAAATGAGGTAACCACCCGGGAATCGAACCCGGGATCTTCCGATTGTGTAATGGTTATCATATCTGACCGGCAATCGGAAGATCCCGGGTTCGATTCCCGGGTGGTTACCTCATTTTTTCATTTGTTTCGTTCTCATCTTGCGCGGAATATTCTCCTATACAAAGCGTCGTTCTTTACGTTAATTATACTGCGTGTTTGGTTATAATGTATATATATATATATTCGTTCTCCCTCCTCATCTTGCGCGGAACGTTCTTCTATACAAGCGTCGTTCTTTACGTTAATTATACTGTGTGTTGTTTGCAGTTGAAATGCATATATATATATATATATATATATATATATATATATATATATATATACAGTATATATATATAGCTCTTCAGTGGTGTAGTGGTTAGCGTCGCTGACTACGAATCCATCGGTCCCAGGATCGAGACTTGGTGACAGCGGGCGGCGCGCAGCAAAACCCAGCTCTTCATCCTTCCACACAATAAAGAAATTGGTTGGTAGATAAATGGGTACCCTGGGTAGCCTAGTGGTTAAGACACTGAGCTGCTGGTGGGGCGTGGTTCAGATTCCACGTTAAACTGTAGGTCTAAGGTGGAGTGACAAGTTTGATCTTCGTCAGAATGAACAATTCGGGCGGAAGCAAAGCCAAGGTTTTTTATATATATATATATATATATATATATATATATATATATATATACACCTTTGGTTAACCTTTTGGTTAGCTTCCGCCCGAAATGTTCATTCTGACGAAGGTCAAGCTTTTCACTCCACCTTAGACCAACAGTTTAACGTGGAATCCGAACCACGCCCCATCAGCAGCCCAGCGTCTTAACCACTAAGCCACCTAGGGTACCCATTTATCTACCAACCACTTTCTTTATTGTGTGGAAGGATGAACGGCTGGGTTTTGCTGCGCGCCGGCTGCCGTCGAGTCTCGAACCCGGGGCCGATGGTTTTGTAGTCAGCGACGCTAACCACTACACCACCGAGGTGCCTTAAAAATAAAATATATATATGTTACAGTCAAAGTGTGTAACCAGCCATTTCGCGTAATGGCTGAAACTTTTAGCCATTTCACGAAATGGCTAAAATCTTCAGCCATTACGCGAAATGGCTGAAATTTCACCTTGGTCATTTCGTGAAATGGCTAAAATGACTTTTGTCATGAATTCATAGAAATAACAAACATTACAATAAAATTGGAAACCTTTATTTAACTGACTAAATCTGCTAAAACATACATACATCCACAGGTCTGTTCAAATAAGTGAGAAACACTTCAAATACACATTTGAATTTTCAATATAGAGGTTTTCAAATACTAACTGGGCCTTCAGAATGTTATTCCGATGTCCGCCATTCAAGGCCCGGTTAGGTCAACTGTATGCCCTTGACTATTGGTTAGGTTAAGTCGTGTTATTTTCGTTAAAACTAACGAAAATAACAACTTATAAGATCATTTGCCCGGTTAGGTCAACTGTATGCCCTTGACAATTGGTTAGGTTAAGTTGTGTTATTTTCGTTAGTTTTAACGAAAATAACACGACTTAGCCTAATCAATTTGTCAAGGGCATACAGTTGACTTAACCGGGCAAATGATCTTGTACGAAATGACCAAGGTGATATTTCAGCCATTTCGCGTAATGGCTGAAGATTTTAGTCATTTCGCGAAATGACCAAGTGAAACAGCCATTTCGCGAAATGACTAAAAGTTTCAGCCATTACGCGAAATGGCTAGTTGCACACTTTGACTAACATATACTGTACATATATTACTTGAGTAGCGTGAACAGTAAGCCACTTCCTTATCAATTCGAGTCAGATTTTTGTGAAACTTTTTTTTAAAAGTTAATTTACGCTAGGTTAGGTTAACTCAGGTTAACCCAGGGCTTTTTTTAACATATATAGTGGTGGGCCACTAGTCACTAACAACAGGAAAGAGAGAGAGCTGTATGTAGTATTTTATAGTATTTTTATTTGAGGAGGAGGAGGACTGCAGATATTGGAAGCCAAGTGAAGCCTATCAACGGAAGAGAAATTGTTGTTAAATTTTTCACTGGTGGATCATTTTAAGCTACTCTAAATATTCTATAAAATATACTCGTTATTTTAACTTCAATAAAATGTTTCCTTCATTTCTTCATGTCGTTATGGTAGTTTTCATATTTTTGTCGTTAATTGAGCCTAAATAAATATAGATATATATATATATATGTCCTTTTTCGAATATGGCCTTCTACTACAAAGTGCTTTAAAAAGAGCCCTGGGTTAACCTAACCTAAACTAAAAGAAATCAGTGGGTTTGTAAAGGTTGAGGTAGTATAAAGAACGACTTAATTGGCTTCAAAGTTTTTTAATTAAAGTCCAAATGCGAGTGAAATTGAAAAATTATTCACTATATACGATAAAAAAAACACATTCCTAACCTTTTTCATACCCTCCCCTACCTTAACACAAGCGAAAGTGATTAAAAATTGAAATATAATATATACAACTCGTTCGACCTACTCGATAAAAAGGTGCACGGACGAAAATTTACACACACGTTCGACCTACAACTCATATATATATATATATATATATATATATATATATATATATATATATATATATATATATATATATATATATAAGTACAATTATTATCTGGCAAAAGCGATGTGATAGAGAATGAGTTTGTCTGTAAATACTCGTAATTTATATTTTTCTCCTTTACTGATAAGATAGCTACGATTTGCTTAAAAATAATGAATTTAATCTTTAAAAAAGTAATGCTGAATGATAATGCAATAGCAGTCGCCTTTTTTGTAATATCAGCAACAACTCGGTGATCACTTTCTTTTGCCTGATCCTTTGCCAAATTTTCACAACTTTATTTAAGTATTTTAGTCACGAGACGAGTAGGCCCATTAAATGCTGCATACCATGCATAGGCTAGGTCTAAAAAAATGAAGGCACCCTCCCCTGAAGACATAATGAGTTATTTACAGAACAGTAATTGCTCTCTGCCCCAAAACTAGACTCAAGAAATAATTCTCCCTTTCTATGCCTATTAAAACAAGTTCGAAAAGGACCATATTTAAAAAAAAAATAAAAGCTAACCTTGGTTAACCTTGGTTTTGCTTCCGCCCGAATTATTCATTCTGACGAAGGTCAAGCTTGTTACTCCACCTTGGAGCTAGACGAGTAGAAATATCAAGAACGCAAAGCAAACATCAAAACATTATCATATACATGAAATTAATCCAAATTCTTTAAAAATGCAAGAACCTTATTCTTGCTCGCAACACAATGACTTGTGATGATATATATGAACACGAGGTTTCAGTAATTTAAATTGAGTTGTTCAGAAATTATGACGCGAACCTCCATCGTCTTTGACCTCTATTTATGACATTGAGCCTCAATACAGCGACCTGATTATTGTCGTTGACACGTCATTTTTTGATGATCCATGTGTGTGAAAAATTTCAGCAATTTATGAAGATAATTCAAAAGTTATGGCGTGGACCTCCATTTGACCTTTAAGCCTCTCTTTATGACCTTGACTTCGATGCAAAGATTGATTCTTGCGAGTGCCACATCTTGTGATGGTTCATGCATGTTTGAAGATTCATCAATTTATTTTGAGTGGTTCAAAAACTGTGGCACGGACCTCCATTTGAAGTCGGACCTCTAATTGTGACCTTGACCTTTGATGCAGGGACTTGATTTTCGCTCTATACACATCGTCTTGTGATGATCCATATGTGTTTGAAGTTTCATTAACTTATGTTGTACGGTTCAACAGTTATGGCGCAAACATGAAACTGCAACAAATGGGTGGGTGAATGGATGGACACAAATGCAATCCAGTATGGCTCTTCCAAATTTTTGGTCAAGGGATAAAAATCTGCTAGTGGTAGAGGTTAAAGTATCTGAAGACCAGAGCTACTACACATTCATTTTCATTTTGGGTAAATTATAATGTTGTACCATACTGGTTTTGTCGCATACCATACTGGTTTTGAAACTATGCCCACTATCACATTTTAGGAAGCTTATACCATAATGTACCAATTTTATTTTAGACCACTTACAGTTTACAATATGGTGTTAATTATGTTCAACTGAAGTTTGGTAAATGCATGTATACCCATTTAATTGCAATTATTTCTACTAGTAGGCTGAAAAGACCTATGTCTGAAGGTACCAGTACATTTAAATAACTGGTACTCTGATCAAGGTATTTTTGCACATTAATACACCATACTTGGAGTTTATTTCAAAGGTATGAAAACTAAGGGAATATGTAAACATCCTTAATCCCTACCAAAGTTATATCTAGCTTAGCTTAACCCAAAGCATAGACTTTACTTCTGTTTCACGATAAAAGAAATCCTTTTAAAAAATATTACATTTCAAGATATGAAATTTAGCTACCATTTTACTTCAAGCAAATTATCTTACTAAGCCTGACATGGGCCAAAAATAATTTCCCGTCCTTGAAATGTAACTTCTACCACAGGTTTTCATTAAAGAAAATGGCTCTGTTCAATATAACAAAAAGGGACCAACTTTAATTATTTACAGTAGCCTATTTACTACTGGTAAATACTAGCTCCTTATATATTTTAAGAAAAATAAAACTTTTCATGAATAAAAGAAACACTGTAAATTGTGTAAATAATAGCCTATATATTTTTGCTAAAATTTATGTATGGTATATTTACTACAGAAGTTTTATAAATAGTCTACATGAAATTAATAATTTGCAAAATTCTATCATAATAAAAGTTACTGCATTTTAACAAGAGACAGGAGTTTGAGAATTTTAAAATTTCAGACTGTTAGTAGGCCCTTGGATAGGACCTGTTTTTAAGCCCTTAACTTTACCCATGCTATAATTAAATTTGAGCTAATTAGCTACCATAAGCCTACTTTAAATCACCATGTGTATTAGCAATGTTCTGTGATCTTTTTAGCATTTAGCCCACAAATAGGCCTGCTTGCTTTATCCCTAATCCCTATCTCCATGACACCATTGGTGTGGTGGGTGGAGCTATTGGTTTGCAAAAGGCAAACAGAAGTGTATTGGTAAAGGATGTAGGCATATTCAGGGTTAGGCTAAAACTCAGGAATAGAAATTACCCATCCCTCAATCAAAAGTCAATATGGACAGAAAAGAAAAAATACAAAACTACCTGAAACATGTAGGCCATGACAAGATAGTCAGGATTCTTATAGGAGTACCATACTCAATTTATTGGTAGGCTTTAGATCTATCCAGGGCCGGATTTCTGAATAGGCCAACTAGGCCATGGCCTTGGTGGCAAATTTGTCACTAAGTCTTATAACTATGTACTTTGTCATGGGGTCATTCTCTGTCAGATCAACCAAAAAAAATTGAAATTAACACCCTCATCTCTCATATTTTGCTGAAATTTGGTTTATAGGGAGTTTGTGAGCCCTGAATCCATTTCTGAAATTATAAGGTCAATCCGACCAACGGTTCAAGAGATATGACCTCGGGCAATTTGAGGTCACTCGCGAGGTTACTAACATTTGGCGAGCCATAACTTGGGTAATAATTGTCATAATTATATAAAAGTATATATATTTAGAATCAGAAAACGACAAGGAATCCAAATATGCAAGTTTTAGAATTCTAGGTTGAAAAATAAAAAAGTTACACTGTAACCAAAATTTGAGGTCACGATTTGACCTCTGGGGTATCAAATGAGAATATTTTTTTTTAAATGTAAAAAATGAAGGCATAGGCATTGGCTATTAGAATCAGCAAAAAAAAGTTTGTTTATGTTAGTATTTTTCATGTAACTAACATATAAGTGAACACCATATTCATAAGTTGTGCGTCAATTCTACCTATTTTTTCACACTTAAGCTCATAATTTGACCTATAGAAATTAAAATTACATTTTTTATAGATATAAAAAACAAAGTCAGAGTTCTTGACTAATAGAAACAATCATAAAAAGTTTGTTTATGTTGGTACTTTTCATGTAACTAACTTATAAGTGAACACCATATTTATAAATTGCTTGTCATTTCAAGGAATTTTTATATCTTAGCTATCAATTTGACCTCAAGCTCCAAGAATTTAATAAAAATTGTATTTCACTGCTAATCTACACTGGCAATAATAGTTATAATAGTGAAAGGGGAAGACTAAGCTCACATGTAGCCTAAACAAACCTGTTGAAACATGTTGCTACTTGTCTAAGTGCAGAATCAACACAGATAGTTGCAAAATTCCTTGTCTACAGGTTAGTACAGTTCCAGCCAGCACTGTGGGTGGCTGGTGGGTATGGTGTTTTAATGAGCCTCAGAGACTATCAAGGCCTAAAATATTAAGTGTGTATAGCTATATATTTTCTAAAAAATATATATTACCTAATTGTAAATCCTATATCTTTACAGATCAAAATACAATGGTTTGGCACTTGAAATACTGCCAGGACCCTATTCAAAAACACAAGAAATGCATAACAATCAATCTTAGAAAAGTGACTGATGTACTTGTTGAAAAATGTGCTGGAAGAGTGAAAAAAGACTCATTGTTGTGTGTGAACTGCTGGACACTGATAATGAAAAACCCCACTATACTTAGTACCACTGAAAACAACGAGTCTGAGCAGGATTCAAATGAATCATCTACTATCAGTGGCTTGAGTAACATCTCTTCAATTCAAGATCTGGACAATGACAGTGATTGCTTGATAAAGGAAAATCCTTCAACTTCAGTTGAACCAGTTCTAGCATTTCTGGACCAAACACCAGTTAAAAAAAGTAAGTAATAAATTAATATAATAACTTATACTTTACTACAAGGTCTGTTTGATCTACTATATAGCCAATTATATAGCATTTAAGGTACTATAATTAATATTTAATTACTAATATTCAGGTGTGTGAAACCTTTTTTTCTGTTCTTTTCAGAAGGGCTGTCATTAAGCCAGAAAAAGCGCAAGGCTCGTGGTAAGCTATCATCTGCTCAGAAACACCTGAAGGAGAGGCTAGAACTCAGTTATGGTGTTCAAATTACCAAGGAGGTAAGTGATACTTCAAAACCTGAAACTAAATCTGAAAAACATCTAGACAAATTAATGAATGAATTGAAACAGTCATTCCTGGAGAGCAAATGTCACCATCACAAACTACAAATATTGACACACTCACCATACACAATTGAAAAAACAGCTAGTTTCTTTCAAACTACAACATACATGGTGAAAAGAAGCCGTTCACTTAAATCAGAATATGGAATCCTTCCGAAGATTCCACTAATGAGCAAAGGAAAAGTGATATCTGAAGAACACAAAGATATAGTTAGAAGATTCTATGAGTCAGAAGAGGTTAGTCGTATGTGTCCTGGCCAAAAGGATTGCGTGAAAGTTATCAGTGCTGAAGGTGCAATGAAGGTGCAAAAACGATTGGTCCTCGGGAATTTAAGAGAGATGTTTGAACTATATAAAAATGATGAAAAGAATCCCAAAATAGGATTTTCCACATTTGCAAAATTACGGCCATCATATTGTGTGCTTGCCGGTAGTGGTGGGACTCATTGTCTGTGTCTGCACATACCATCAAAATCCAAAATTGCAGCTGGCTGCATTGGGAGAAAGAGGTCTTTCATACAAGGATCTTATGGATTACAGTGTCTGCAGTACAGAAAGAGAGACTTGCATGATGCAACTTTGCAATGATTGCCCAAGAGAAGAGGGTGTCCTGGATTTTCTTGAGTTACTTGACAGTGTGAAATCAGCTCCAAATGAAATATCTTACAAGCAATGGGTGACTGTTGACCGTTGTACAATGGTTGATAAGGTGGAGCCACTTCATGAATACTTATCATCCCTAAGCATGAAAATATCCCGCATGGTTCGTCATCACTTTGTTGCTCAGCAACAATCACAGTACTTCAAGCAGTTGAAAGAAACACTACCACCTCAGAGCGAGGTAGTTATAGTAGGTGATTTCTCTGAGAATTATTCTTTCATTGTCCAGGATGCTGCCCAAGGGTTTCACTGGGACAATTCACAGTGTACAGTTCACCCTTTTGTCATCTATTATAGATCATCTGCAGACCAGGAACTTAGCCATTTTAGTGTCTGTTTCTTATCTGCATCACTAAAACACAACACTATAATGGTTTACTCATTCATATTGAAGCTTATGACATATGTTAAATTCAGATGCCCACAATTGAAGAAGGTGCACTATTTCTCAGATGGATGTGCTGGCCAATATAAGAACAGATACAACTTCACAAATCTCTGTTACCATGAAGAGGATTTTGGTCTGTCTTGTGAATGGCACTTCTTTGCTACATCCCATGGCAAAAATGCATGTGATGGGATTGGAGGAACAGTGAAAAGAGCTACTGCTCGTGCCAGTTTGCAGAGAACTACAGAGAGGCAAATTCTTACACCAGAACACATGTTTCAGTTTTGTGAAGAAAACTTGAGCAAGAAGATAAATTTTTTCTTTGTAACTACAGCTGATTTGAAAGATGCAGAAGAACGGTTGGAACATCGATTCAAGGATAGTAGGGCTATTCCTGGAACTCAGAAATATCATAGATTTGTTCCCCTAAACAAGGAAGAACTGATGGTGTATCCCATTTCAAGTGGCATTGGAGAAAAGAAAAGAATAAGGAAAAGTCATTTTACTAATGAACCTGCAATGCTTGGTAACCTAAAATGTGTCAAACCAGGAGAGTATGTTGGCTGCATTTATGACATGCAAGTTTGGTATGGAATTGTGGAGGAATATTGTGAAGAGTTTGATGATTTCACTGTGAACTTTCTACATCCCTCTGGGTCATCAGGATCAAGTGCATATTATTATCCATCAAACAAGGATTCATGTGCAGTGCCAGGACATCATATATTAACTGTAATGAGTTGTCCTACCCTAAGAGGAGGCAGCAGAATTCAATACATTTTTCCACAAAAAGAAATTGATGAGAGCATCGAGCATGCAAAAATTGTATTAGGCTAGCACATGAATCCTCTAAGTAGGTCTTCCCCTTTCACTATTATAACTATTATTGCCAGTGTAGATTAGCAGTGAAATACAATTTTACATTTTTTGCCTTTGTTTTTATATCTATAAAAAAATGTAATTTTAATTTCTATAGGTCAAATTATGAGCTTAAGTGTGAAAAATAGGTAGAATTGACGCACAACTTATGAATATGGTGTTCACTTATATGTTAGTTACATGAAAAATACTAACATAAACAAACTTTTTTTTGCTGATTCTAATAGCCAATGCCTATGCCTTCATTTTTTACATTTAAAAAAAATATTCTCATTTGATACCCCAGAGGTCAAATCGTGACCTCAAATTTTGGTTACAGTGTAACTTTTTTATTTTTCAACCTAGAGTTCTAAAACTTGCATATTTGGATTCCTTGTCGTTTTCTGATTCTAAATATATATACTTTTATATAATTGTGACCATTATTACCCAAGTTATGGGTCGCCAAATGTTAGTGACCTCGCAAGTGACCTCAAATTTCCCGAGGTCATATCTCTTGAACCGTTGGTCGGATTGACCTTATAATTTCAGAAATGGATTCAGGGCCCACACACTCCCTATAAACCAAATTTCAGCAAAATCTGAGAGATGAGGGTGTTAGGCACTGGTTGATCTGACAGAGACCCATGCACAATTATGTGGAAAAAATAAAGCTATAAAGTAGTAAATTTTTTCAAATGTTAATTAAACCATCCAAGTTATTTTTTAAAATATGAATATGGGTGTATGGGTGGGGCAGCTCTGAAAACTTGGCCTTGGGGTGGCAGAGAGGGTAAATCCAGCCCTGGGTCTATCCCAGCAAATGTTAAATTATGGGCCTTGTAACTGAATTCATCAACTACTGACTTCTATTTTAATTAACACAAAAAGACTCTTTCCAAGTTAGTTCTCAATAGACCGAAATTGGATCTCAGGGAACCATAGCAAGCCAAAGTCAAATACTTGCAATGAGGTGCTAACAACAGTATCATACAAAGGTACGCTACAAAATAAATCCTATGACACTAAGATGCAGTGGTGGCTATAAGAAAATTTAGTTACAACAACCCACTTGTTAGTTAGCTCCTATGTATTGTATTATAATATACAACAAAATTAACTTTGAACTAAAGCAGAGGTCCTTAGCCAACTAAGCTTAGAAAGTTTCAAAATTTAGTTCTATTTGTAATTTTTTCCTCATAACAGGCTTAATCTATGTATAACTAAATTGCACTTAAGCTTATTACTGGTTTATAGGTAAACCCACCTTATGTAGGTCTATATACAGTAGTACTGTAGCAGCAGCCTACAGTAGTATATTTTTTATAGAGTATGACAGATATTAGATTACATTACTTTTGGATTAATACACAATGAATCTAAGTATGTAATTATTTTTATTAAAAATTGAAAAACAAAAAAGTTACAGATGTTTAAATTATAATTATTATTTTCGAGACTTCATGTGCGATATTTTCTAATATTTTTGCATGTATACGAGATAAGTTTGAAACCGACGGCACTGTGCAAAACTTACAAAAACAACGTTCTGGAAGATGTCGAACATCTTAGATAAAGTGTCATTTAACCATGGAATTTGTCAATTTTTTGAATTAACTAATAATTACAACATTTATGCTTCAATATCAACATTAAACATAAGTATCTCAAAACAGTCGGTTAAAATATTAGAAAATATCGCACATGAAGTCTCGAAAATAATAATTATAATTTAACATCTGTAACTTTTTTGTTCTTCAATTTTTAATAAAAATAATTACATATTTAGATTCAGGAGAAAATTCTTTATTAAAAAACATAAAAAGTAATATATTTATTATCCTCATAGCTGGTATTATCGAACAAAGTGGGTATACATTTCTTTGGGACACGCTGTACAGTATATAAGCTTAAAATTTGCCAGACGCCCACGGAGGTGTTTATGTTATCGATTTTCGCCCTTGGTACTGAAAAGTTTCCCCACCCCTGACTTAAAACAATATTGGCAAAACTGGATCTAGAAAAAACGCTACTTATTTTGTCATAGTAGTAAATTTTTGGAATTGCTTAGCATATGATGTGGTAAATACCTTGGTTAACCTTAGTTTCATATATTATATATATATATATATATATATATATATATATATATATATACAGGGTGTTTCAGGAGGAAAGGTCAATACTTTGGGAGGTGATAGTATCAGTCATTGTGAGAAAAAAAGTTCATATGAACATGTGTTTAATTCTGAATGGTTACAGAGATAGAGCTGTTTGAATCTACAAATACAAAAGCATTGTTAATGGTAATCAAGAAAGAGAAACCAATTACTGTTTCTAACATTTAATGTTTAAACATTGGCGTTTTGAATGGTATGAGATACAGAAGTGACAAATTTGTTACAGTTTACAATACGTTTTCGAAAATCCCACCATCAACCTCAATGCACTTTGCAACTTGTGTGCAAAGATTGCGTGTTGTTCGTCTGAGTTGATCTTTATGTTCCTTTATGCGGGCAGCAGCATCCAAAATGCATGCGAGCAATTTGTCTCATGTATCCACCTTTCTTTTGTAAACTTGACTTTTCATCCACCCCCACAAACAATAATCTAATGGAGAAAAGTCTGGAGACCTTGGTGGCCATTGAATGGGACCACCGCGGCCAATCCATCGACCAAGGAAAGTTTGATTTAGGTATTGCATCACCAGATGGGTAGAATGTGGAGGAGCTCTGTCATGTTGAAAGTACATACCAGTGCGTGTAGCCAAAGGAACATCCTCAATAGTCCTGGAAATTCATTTTGCAGAAATTCTAGGTAACTTTGTCCTGTAAGATGATTCTCTAAAGTAACAAGGCCAATCAGCTGATCATCGATGATACCGCACCACACATTGATAGAGAAGCAATGTTGAAAATTTGTTTCCACACTGGCATTTGGATTTTCGTCTGACCACCAATGAGAGTTACGAGTGTTGTTGATACCATCACAGGTGAAAGTAGCTTCATCGGTGAACAGTATTAATCGAAGCAATCGGCAATTAGCACTTACACAATGACAAAATTCCAGTCGCATGGCAGCGTCGCCTGGTTGAAGGTGTTGTACACGCTGTACATGATATGGATGCAAGCCTTCCTCATGTAATGTTTGCCATACTCTTGTGTGTGGTACACCAAGACATGTAGAAATTCTTCATGAGCTAGTAGTAGGACTATGCTCTACCAACTGAAGAATGTTTTCCACTTCATCCACATCTTGTTGACCTTCACATTCAGATGAAACATGAGCGCTGGGAAGTGTACCAATCTCACGCAATGTGTTGAAAACCCTGGTAAACACACTTCGATCCGGAATTCTGTGGTTTGGAAACCGTCGATGGTATTCTGCAACAGCAGCTGTTGCACTTCCATCACAAAAACCATAGACATACACCATATCTGCATATTCGGCATGTGTGAAGGTGTGTGGCATTCTTAACCAGGGTTGTGGAGTCGGTCCAAAATTTTCCGACTCCGACTCCACACATTGTCAAAAATTCGACTCCGACTCGACACACATTGTCAAAAATCTAAAAATCGACTCCGACTCACATTTTAAATATACGACTCCGACTCCTCTAGTGTTTCACTCTATAATTATCATAATAATAAGATATTTCATCACCACCACACTAAGTGTGAAATTTTATATTTTATATTTTATATTTAAATAAATATTAATTGTATATTCTGAAAATGTAAAAAAAAAATATTAAAAAAACTTAATCTAGGGGCTATCAATGAATAAGGTTTATTGACCAAAAAAACTAAATAACCTAAATGTTAGTATTTAGGATTTAGAAATTAAGGGTGACACAGGACAGAAATTGGAGTCGGAGTCGGAAGTTTTTTACCGACTCCGACTCCGACTCCGCCCTGAAACGTGCGACTCCACGACTCCGACTCCACAACCCTGTTCTTAACACTGCTTCAAACACCAAATAATGTCACTCACAACAGTCAGCTGTCGATTGGCTTATGTTACGCGCTTATGTTACACGCTTACATTACAGCTTACATAGTTCAAGGTTATAGGGGAGGGAAGGGGTAGGAAGAGCTGCACATGCATCAGATTCAAACAGCTCTATCTCCATAGCCATTCAGAATTAGACACATGTTCATATTAACTTTTTTTTCTCACAATGACTGATACTATCACCTCCCGAAGTATTGACCTTTCCTCCTGAAACACCATGTGTGTGTGTGTGTGTGTGTGTGTGTGTGTGTGTGTGTGTGTGTGTGTGTGTGTGTGTCTTGGTTAACCTTGGTTTTTGCTTCCACCCAAATTGTTCATTCTGACAAAGTTAAACTTGTCACTCCACCTTAGACCTACAGTTTAACATGGAGTCCAAACCACACCCCACCACCAGCCCAGCATTTTAACCATTAGGCTACCCAGAGTACCCATTTATCTACCAACTTTCTTTTTTTTGTTGTGTGGAAAATGAACAGCTGGGTTTTGCTGCGTGGCACCTGCCATCACCATGTCTCAATCCCAGGGACAATGATTCATAGTCAGTGACGCTAACCATTACACCACTGAGGCACATACTAGCTCCTTATATATTTTTAAGAAAATATACAACTTTTCATGAATAAAAGAAACAGACTGTAAATTATGTAAATAATAGCCTATATATTTTTGCTAAAATTTAAGTAGCTATGGTATATGTGTTGGGGTAAATGTGATAAATTGGTAATTATGCATATTTACCGGTAATATGCATAATTGAAAATATCATGACTTAACCTAACCAATTGTCAAGGGTGTACAGTTGACCTAACTGGGCAACCTTGAATGCCCTGTTAGGTCAATTGAATTGAATGCCAGGTTAGGTCAATTGAATGCCAGGTTAGGTTAACTGTACGCCCTTGACAATTGGTTAGGTTAAGTCATGATATTTTCAATTATGCATATTTACCGGTAAATATGCATAATTACCAATTTATCACATTTACCCCAACATATGTACTACAATAGTTTGCAGTATTTTGCAAAATTCTATCGTAATAAAATATAGCTATAGACCATATATCTGATTTGGCTAACCTTGATAGGCCCCAAGTGACTTAATGTTGTCCAAATGTAATATAATTAATATGTTTACTAGGGTGGTCCTTAAAATTCAAAGTTGGGAAGTTTCAGCTCCCACCCCGGAAATCATTCGAATGGTTGAGAAAACTCTCTAGTTGAATTTTTATTAAATCGGACAACGTTTACCCCTCCCTCATCGACCTTGAACTTTTACCCCCGGAGTTGTTGCCCAGTTGCAGTTGTTGCCCAGTTGCAGTTGTTGTCCGGTTGCAGTTGTTGCCCGGTTAGCGATCCTGGGTCTGTAGGGTTCGCTTCTGAGAGTCCGGAAACTGGCAGCGGTGGCGAGCGACGACTTGCAGGAGGAACTGAGTTGCTCCTCGTCGTGGGTCAGCGTCCGGTTGTACTCTTGGACGAGGGCAACTCCTCGCTCGGCATGGTCGTTGATTACGGCGAGCCCTCCCACACGTGCCGCCGCTGTCTTGAAGTCTTCCCGCTTCGGCCAGGTCTCCAGGTCGACCTCGAGGAAGCCGTCCTCCAGTCGAAGTTTCTCGAAGAAACCTCGTGTGTTGGACGACGCCAGGTCTTCCAACTGAAGCCCGGCGAGTACTCGGTTTGGCAGCGTGGGCCGCTTCGCCGGGGACTCCTCACCGACCCGGTCGTGGAGAGAGGCGATGATCTTCCTCTTCTGATCGACTGCGATCCCCGGATCGAACAGCGCCAGCGCTACCAGCTCCTCCGACAGGTACCAGAGGTGGTTCTGGAACTTGGTCAGCGCCGCCTTGGCCACTGCAGGGTTGATGTCAGAGTAGGCCAGCAGGTCCTTGAGGAGGGCGAAGTCATTTCGGGGGGCAGTTGCGGCGATCGGAGCCTCCGTCCACGCCTTGGCGTAGACCCGACAGACGAAGATGCAGATGCTCCGGAGGCCACTCTCCTCCCTCGCCGTGAGTTTGAACTGCTGTCGGAACATCCAGACCTTCAAGGCGTAGATTGCCTTCGCCATCCAGCGGGCGTGGTGAATCGGCCCGGGAGCTCGGAAACGCACTCCTCGCGGGGGGACGTGACCGACGAAGAGGAGGGTGAGCTCGAGCAGCTCACGGTAATCGTCGCGCAGGTCCTTGCGCTCGACTATCGCCTTCTCAAACCACTCCGTGTCGACAGTGGTGAGCAGAGGAGCGACATCGGGGTGCGCAGCGCCGGACTCGTACTGGCTTCTGTCCAGGAAATCCCAGCGCTCCTGAAAACGCTTGAAGAGGGTCACGTCAGGACCGGACGTGGGGCCCATCACAGCCGTGAACGCCGCACCGAGGAGGAGCTCCAGCACATGATGGCGGCACGCGAAGTAGAGCAAGTCTTTCACGAGGTGTTGCTCGATGAGGACGCACGCTCCGTTGTTCCGGCCGGTGTTCGAGGCGGTGGTATCGAATGACAAGCCACTCACTTGCTCAGTGAGCTCCCACTCCTCCAACGCGTTGAGGACGGCCTTGGCCATCTCAGAGCCCGTTCCACTCGGCAGCTTCGGGACGCCCAGGAGCTGCACCGCGCCGTTACCGGAGACCAAGATGGGAAGCCGATCGACTTGCTCCTTGCTCGTCAAGTCCTGCATGAGCTTGCCGTTCCAGTGAACGACAAGATTGCCGGCCCTCAGCTCTTCCTTGAGCGCCACGTTGAGCCTGGAGCGGTGCCTGCGCCGGTGTCGGCGGATGGAGCTGCGGTTGATATTGAGCTCTGCGACGTCGTGCCCAAGCGACCGGGCAACCTCTGTCAGGACGTAGACAGCTCCTCGGTCGGTCACCTTCGTGCGATCCAGTGACGACGCCACAGCCGCCGAAACGATGTTCGTCGTGCCCCGCCTGGAGCGCTTCGGAGCCCGAGGGCTCCCTTCTTCTCCATGGTCGTTGCTCTCCGCTGCGCTTGCGGCACCACTGGAAGAGGACGAAGACCACTCGAGCTCCACTCGGGCCGTAGATGTCGTCGCTTCTTCCTCGGCTCACTGCCTCCGTCGGTCTTCTTCCCCTTGGCGTTGAGATGCGCGGGCATCGACAGTGGCTAGCGTCGAGTCGACGGACCCCAGCTTGCCGCACCAACGGGGTTCGCGCTGAGCGAGGAGGAACGCCTTGTCCTCCTCGTTCTTGAGCAGCTCCATGGCGTTAGCGGCAGCGACGTCGAACAGGTTCATCATCCGCTCGCTGAACTCGTCCTCCCGCTTCGCTTGAGCGCCAGCTCGCCCCTTGTTCCTCTTCACATCGTTGAACTCCTTGTGGAGCTTCTCAATCTTGGTGACGATGTGGTCCTTCCGGCGGAGGGGGATTCGCGCCTTGGACCACACCTCGGTGACGAGCTCGACGACCTGGTTGGCGGCCTCTCGAAGTGACTTCTTCTGGACGTCGATCCTGTAGACCGTCAGGGCCAAGACCTCTTTTTGCGAAGGAAGTTGCGACCCGGCGATCGATTCCTGCGGGGCAATCAGGTAGCGCAGCTTCGCTGCCATGATCCAGGTTATCTACTTAAAGGTTGAAGGAGTTATTCACTATTCAGTTTAAATTATAATCATTAGAATTTACAGTTTTACACACATTAGTTATACAACCACTGACGGGTAGCTTGACTTATGGTTAAAGGAGTTATTCAGTTTAAATTATAATCATTAGAATTTAAAGTTTTACACACATTAGTTATCCAACCACTGACGGGTAGCTTGACTTATGGTTAAAGGAGTTATTCAGTTTAAATTATAATCATTAGAATTTACAGTTTTACACACATTAGTTATCCAACCACTGAAAATCTGGAAAGAATGAAAAAAACAAACATTACAAATTATGTAACATTTACTTGAAAGTCAAAAAATTAGCTTAATGGTAATGCTCAATGAGGGAGGGGTAAACGTTGTCCGATTAAAAAAATGAATCACCTAGAGAGTTTTCTTGACCATTCGAACGATTTCCGGGTGGGAGCTGAAAAATGTTCAACTTGAAATTTCACCCCCTAAGCAAGGACCACCCTAATGTTTACATATTATGTTACAGCCAAAGGCACACTATGAACATTTCAGCAAACTTGTTTTTTATGTGATAAAGGTGGTCAATGCGTGAAAATGATCACCTGACTAAAAGCAAATTGTGCTACCTTGGTCTGGTAAACCATCATAAATTTTAGTATTATTGCGCGCTCCCACACCACTGTACAGTACAGTCATTAATCATGATATTACTATGCCTTTATGGTATGGAAGAGATGAAAGGAAATGAAAAGTATGAACAATATTCAGGACTTCTTCACAAGAGGTTAATATATAATTAAGTGCTACTATATGATTTACTGGACTGGACTGTAAGAAGGCAGTTAAGCTAGCAAAGCTACCAATATACAATTGCAATTCCAAACATAAGTTGTTTAAAAACAGTCAATATTTAATAAAATTTTAAGTGCACTACAAGAGGTACCCCTAGATTCATTTTTTAATTTAGATATAAGCATGATATTATGAGTACTAGAGGCTATCCTGTGTACAGTAAAAATGTTGAATGCATTAAAATTTGCATTATCAGGCTATTATACTGCCAATGTTTGTCCTAATACATTTAGGATCCTAATTTTAGTTTCTTTGTGATTATCTTAAGATAGAGATATAAATTAAATAAGAGGGGTTCCAGCACAGGTGAATCAGTGCTTAACACCCGACCATCTCAGATCTTGCTTATTTTTGGTGTATAAGGTAAGTTTGTGCAAGAAAGCCAGCTGTGAAAGTTTCAGCTTTCTACGACCATTACTTCACGAGTTATGAAGGTCAGAAAAATCAAGGTTAAGGTCAAAATAGCTCAAGGTCGGCATCTTTGGATGCACCTCACACATTCACTAATTATCATAACCATATGAAACTATATGTTTTTGGACTCAGAATGAGCTGTAGAATCCAAAAATGCAACGAAAACAGCAATAGGAGAACAAATAAAAATGTTCACCCTTTTTCAAGGAACGAATTGACCCTTTGACCTTGAAGTTCACACATTTTGGGGAAACATTTCTTTACACAAAATGAAGTTCCACCATTGCACTTTTAATATAAACAATAAAAATGTATCTTATTCACCATCTATACTGTCTTAAAGAATTTTTCAAATTGGCTATTTTTCAAATTTCTGGCAAAATTGCCATATATATATATGCATATATGTACTGTACTGTTAAATAATATATTTTGTGAACATAAATTAATTACTTATTTTATGCCTTTCTTACAGATAAACAAGATGGGTAGAAAAGTTTGTGCTGATCCTCTTAGAAAACATAAGAAGATGAAAAAGCACTTGTGCCAGTCCGTAATACACTGCAAGGAATTCACGGATTAATATATGGAGATTACATTTGTAAAAATTGCGTTAATGATATCAATAAAATCAAAGCTGAAGACAAAAAAGTCTCTGATATTGTCTCAGATTCGAACTCAGACACTGATGCCACTGCCACAGAAAAACGTTCCTCTGCCTATGGGTGTACTACTGAAATAATGTTTGAAGATTTCCAAGGAGATTTAGACACAATTCTTCCAATGCTGAATGTGATACCAGTGAAGACAAGTAAGTTTAAGTATTTTTAAAGTGTTAATTTATGTAGATATTATAGCAACAAAACATCAATATATATAACTACATGTATGAACATTACAACCTTTATATATTTGACAAATTCAGATGTATGCATATCAATTTATATAATGAAGATCAATACAGTTATGATTATATATATGGTATTTACCAAATTCATATGTAATGTACATGTACATCTATAGGCCTACAGTTGATTAAAAAAAGTTATAACAATTTATTTTATTTGTTTTTCTGAGGGTCTGTCACGAAAAGGAAGATCTTCAAAGGCTGAAACAAAATTTGAAATGGCATCAACATCCCTGAAGAGAAAGCTAGAAACTTCATATGACAAGTTTTACACAAGAAAGTGAAGAAAAGCAATCTAAAATGGCTGACAATAATTTGTGAGTACTGTATATATATCTGTAGTACCTTCATTAAAGTATACTAAGCCTATATATAGATCATATGTTTGCATATAAATTTACTCAAACATGTATATCATTTTCGCAGGCATGCAGGAGTGATGCAAGCACTCAAGAATGCCTTCAGTGAGACGACTGACTACAAGAGGAAGATTCAAATACTAACACTCTCACCATACACCATTCACAGAACAGCATCTTTCTTCAATGCATCTACAAGAATGGTTTCAACCAGCCGCAAAATAAAGAAAGAACATGGCATATTACCAGAAGTTCCACATATTAGCAAAGGTTGGGTTATAACAAAGAAAGAGAAGGAAGCAGTGTGCACTTTCTATGAATCAGATGAAATAAGCAGAATATGTCCAGGCAAGAAGGATTGTCTATCAATTAGGAATCATGAAGGAGAGAAGCAACTACAGCAGAAACGATTGGTGCTTGGTAATTTACGTGAGATTTTCGCTGTTTTCAAGGCAAATGACACTAATCCAAAAATAGGTTTCTCATCATTTGCTGCATTGAGACCCAAGTGGTGTGTCTTGGCAGGAGCTGGAGGAACACACTCTGTGTGTGTCTGTACCTACCACCAAAATCCCAAACTTCAGCTATCAGCTTTGGGGGAAAAACAACTATCATATAAAGACCTCATTCTCTATGCAGTTTGTGACAGTGAAAAGGAAGAGTGTATGCTACAAAAATGTGCATTGTGTCCAGGAGAAGGTGTTATTGCATTCCTTGAAGGATTGGAATCTGTTCAGGATGCAGTCGGCACCATAATTACATACAAGCAGTGGACTTCCACGGATCGGACAACCCTTATTAACATCGGTGAATCCCTTGAAAACTTCATTAAGTCTTTGGCAACTAGAATTTGTGCACTAACAAGACACACTTATGTGGCTGATGCACAAGCAAGTTTCCTAAAAAAACTGAAAGCTAATCTGATGGTCACTGAAGGTATTCTCCTAGGAGACTTCTCTGAAAACTACTCATTTATTGTACAAGATGCTGCACAAGGTTACCATTGGGAAAATAGTCAGGCAACAGTTCATCCATTTGTGTTCTACTATAAAGTAAATGAAAATGATGTTGAAATTAAAGTTAAAAGTTATTGTTTCATTTCTGATGACATGAAACATAGTACAAACCTTGTCTTTGCGTTCTTAAAGCAACTGATCCCCATGATAAAAGAAGAGAGCTCAGGCCTGCGGAAGATTCATTACTTTACTGATGGTTGCGGAGGGCAGTATAAGAATAAATATAACTTCACCAATTTGTGTCACCACAAAGAGGACTTTGGACTGGATGCTGAATGGCACTTTTTTGCAACTTCACATGGCAAAAGTGCTTGTGATGGAGTCGGAGGCACAGCAAAAAGAATGACGGCTCGTGCCAGTCTTCAACGTACATTTAAAGACCAAATTCTGACACCACTTGACATGATGAAATTTCTGGATGAGAAAGATACCAGCACAAAATTTGTATTCTTATCGAAACAAAATGTCCAGCAGACAACTGAATTCCTGGAAAATAGATATAAAAATTCTGTAACCATCCCAGGTACTCGTAGATTTCATAGATTTGTGCCTATTAGTCATACCCAGTTGGAGGTTGGTGAGATTTCCTCAGGTCCTACAAAAATTATGACAGTTGTGCATCCATCGTTTAAAGATAATTTACATGAGCAAAAGCACATTTCAACTGAAGATATACAAGTTGGGGTATATGTAGCTTGTAACTATGATAATAAAATTTGGTTTGGATTAGTGGTTGAAGTATCAGAAGAATTTAGTGATTATAAGGTCAATTTTATGTCTCCACATGGAAGACGTTCTAAACATAGTTTCCCTTCTCTCCTGACTCATGTTGGATGTTATCATCTGATATTATCCAGACAATGACTGCTCCATCATTGACAGCAGGTTCAAGAATAATTCAGTATGCCTTTGATGATCATGAGATGCTAACAGCTGAGGGTAATCATGCAGACCTGTTTGCCACAGTTTCCTGTTCTTGAGTCGAAAGTGTACAGAGCTCTAGTTTAATATGTATCTATAGAATACAGGTCTACATAATATGATACTCCTTTTTTACTCCTATTTTATATGATACTCCTATATATATATGTTTGTATTAATGTATTATTAATAAAAGTAATTATAAAAAAAAGTAAAATATTTCTAAGGGTGGAAAGGTGTGGTTGTAGGGGTGGAGGAGACCACAATAAAATAGAGATCTATATCATAGTTATACCTATGGTACCTAGCTTATATCTAAGTGATTTTGTATCACGTTTCTAATAATATTTATTTTTGCTTAAGTAGTTTAAATAATGAATATCTCTAGATTTTAACAGTACATATATGCATATACGGTACATATGGCGATTTTGCCAGAAATTTGAAAAATAGCCAATTTGAAAAATTCTTTAAGACAGTATAGTTGGTGAATAAGATACATTTTTATTGTTTATATTAAAAGTGCAATGATGGAACTTCATTTTGTGTAAAGAAATGTTTCCCCAAAATGTGTGAACTTCAAGGTCAAAAGGTCAATTCGTTCCTTGAAAAAGGGTGAACATTTTTATTTGTTCTCCTATTGCTGATTTTGTTGCGTTTTTGGATTCTACAGCTCATTCTGAGTCCAAAAACATATAGTTTCATATGGTTACGATAATTAGTGAATGTGTGAGGTGCATCCAAAGATGCCGACCTTGGGCTATTTTGACCTTAACCTTGATTTTTCTGACCTTCATAACTCGTGAAGTAATGGTCGTAGAAAGCTGAAACTTTCACAGCTGGCTTTCTTGCACAAACTTACCTTATACACCAAAAATAAGCAAGATCTGAGATGGTTGGGTGTCAAAATGAAAATTTTTTGCTTCACCTGTGCTGGAACCCTCCATAAGCTAATCATAGAAAATACAGATTGATACTTAAAAAGTATTTTCTGGTAAAATACACTTGCTTCAAAATTTGTGCTTTCAGAGCAAAGTACATCTGTATTATAAATATGAAATACTCTGAAATTAATGCACTTTGACATTACTGGAGCACAATTTAAAAATTCTATGGTTACAGCTACTGTGTCTGTTTAAGCCCATGAATTACAGCAGGTTCAACCATGCTACCTATATACTAAGATGTTACAGGCCTACGTAAAATTTGTATTCAGTAGGTCAGTTTGCTTATTAAAAGCTTATTAGAAAAGCATTTGAAAAGTAACAGCGTTATTATAATAATAATAAACTACCAACAGCTCAATAATAAAAAAGTAAAACTGGACTTATAACTATGAAGCAACCTAGCAACTAGGCCTTCTGTATTTAACAATATTTCCAGCATGTTTTATACCTTTGATTTGGGCAGCCTACAATTAACTTTAGTTCTCAACTTCTAAGACTATAATAAATAAATGCATATCAAGTATTACTGGTATGATAAGTTTACAGGCAAATAACAAATTGGAGGCAAAATATTGCTTCCTTATTCTTAACATGACTGAAGATTGGTTTTGGTTCCATTCCCAAAAATGATGTCAGGTCTCAATGATTGGGCTACATGCCAGTGATACACATTCTAAGGATAGCCTAGTTTCGGGTTTACATGCTTTATGTAAAGTTTATGTGAGCTCCTTGTCCGAGAATTAAGACTTTACAAGAGTTATACAAACTGCAAGAGTGAGCTAATAAATAGGTTAGTTTAAGACATCTAAAATTCCTATATGCCCTATATGGTGTGTTTATATATATATATAGTAATCCCTTGTTTTACGGTTTTGTTAAACACAATTTTGCATATATGTGGGTAAGCCACGCCATACCTAAAATGCTAAATTTGAACAGATAAATATTATGTGCCAGTTCCATGTGTAGTACAATTACATACTGTGCAGCACACCTAGTGAGTCAACCGCCACGCAGTTGCTAGTGAAACACCATGGAGGGTCACCCAGTTTGTTATATCTCCAGGATTATAACTTTGTTTTCAATTAAAAACACTTTATACTTTTTTGATTAATATGGCTCCAAAACATCCAGCCAGTTCTCCTGCACAGGGTGAGGCTAAAAGATCAAGAAAAATAATGACTTTAGTGCAAAAAGTGGAGTTGTTAGATAAATTAAATTCAGGCATGTCAGCAGCAGCAGCAGCAGCAGCAGCAGCAGCAGCAATCAGTAGGTTGTTTGGGGCGAATAAATCAATAGTGTGAACAATCAGGAAAAATGAACAGAAAATAAGAGATTCAGTTAAATCATCCGCCCCTGTAAGTGCTAAAATTGCACAAATTGTTAGAGATCCTGCGCTAGTGAAAATGGAAAAGGCTTTAAACATTTGGATTGAGGATATGGATCAAAAACATGCGCCATTAAGCAGTGCAATTATCCATGAGAAGGCCAAGCAGATCTACAGCTATTTTGTCCCAAGTGATGCTGCTAGTGCTAGAGTGCTAAATTTAGTGCAAGCAAAAGAGGCTCGTTTGAAAATTTCAAGAAAAGATTTTCTCTCCACAATATCACTCATAAATAGTACTGCACACCAATCCTCACCATCATCATCATCATCATCATCATCATCATCATCATCATCATCATTATTATTATTATTTTTGATTAGTAAAATTTTATTTATTATATTACATATTATTTATATATTATCATATTATTATTATATTATATATTATTTACCAACTGTATTTATAGCTTAATACTTGTTAATAAGGTTTAATAAGGTTAGATCAGGCTATATATAGGCCCATGTAACTTGTAAATGGATGTATTGGGGTAAATTGAATGTAAATATATAATGTCTTGTATATGCAGTTTTTTGTTATACGCAGGTACCGTAGTGCAAGCATGGAACCCCCGCATGAAACAAGGATTTACTGTATATATACATATAATCTGGTGAGTTTCATGCAATAATCCATAACTGTATGGCTGTCAAGTTCATGGCCCTGTTGGTGAAGGAGATAATTGCTTTCTTAAGCCTTCCATCTCAACCAGGCACATCTAACTCGCATAGAATTGTCTTGAGGAATGGTGCCTAGTCTTTGACACCAGTAATGTTTCTGTACTTTGTTAGTTAAACAGTTTTGGCTTTCTAATGAACTTATTTCCCTTTCCTTATCTAGCCTCAAGTTTAGGTACAGTGTACATGAATTCTACTTGTTCTGTTTTCCACTATTGTTTGGATAGCTGTAGGGTCCTTGGGTCCTTGGGGCACTTTCCTCAAGGAATTAAAGCTTGATTTACGAAGCACAATCTTTCTCAGAAGTGTGGTTCCATGTTCAAAGACATTCATTTTATTATAAAATCTGTCTAAATTCAATCTAATAAATTTATATATATAGCTATATACAGTCACCTCTCACCATTCGCGGGTATTTCATTCTGCAGAGACCGCACGAACCACAATACAAAGGTTCAATGGGAAAAGGAGAGTTAAAGCTTGATTTACGAAGCACAATCTTTCTCAGAAGTGTGGTTCCATGTTCAAAGACATTCATTTTATTATAAAATCTGTCTAAATTCAATCTAATAAATTTATATATATAGCTATATACAGTCACCTCTCACCATTCGCAGGTATTTCATTCTGCAGAGACCGCACGAACCACAATACAAAGGTTCAATGGGAAAAGGAGAGTTAATATGCCTAGGGACCCCTTGACACCCCCCTAAAATATGAATACTAATTTTCTGGGGCAATAAAAACATTAATATAATTATTTTAACAAAATAGTTGCTAATAAATTTGCTGACATATTTTAGTGCACAGACTATCTACAAAATCACTTTGATTATGAGGGTAAATAGCATTAGAAAATGGTTTTCTAGTGATATTGTATTAGAGAAAATGTACCACCCAAGAGTTTGTGAGGGGTAACCCAAGTACTGTAGTAAGAGCATCCTCAAATTGGAAACATATGCCAAGTGATCAGGGATGGTACAGAACTTGCTCCCAGTTGTGGCTGTAAAGTTTTGGCATTGCTCTGATATATTTGTCTTATTTTGTTGTGAAGAATATACTCGTGCCTGCTATAGCATTTAACTACTGAACAGTACTGGGAAAGAAATAATGAAAATAGTATTTTAGACCCATACATTGTACATAATTTCAGTAATGACAGAAGGGGTGGTGCATGTGTGTAGGCCCTAGGGTGTCTAGAAGTCCATAAATGGTCAGCTGAGTGAGGTTGACATCTCACACCTCTCTGGCCACACACACGAAATTTCATCCAATCATGCTAATCCAGTTACATGACATTTGCACCCACGAACCATGAAAAGGGTCACAAATGGTCAGCTGCTGATAAGTGAAATCTGCAAAGCACAAATGGCGAGGGGCAACTGTATATGAAAATTATTTCACAAAAGTGACATGTGAATAATATTTATGATGAAAGTAACCACAAAGAAAAAAGAAAACATGAAATAGTGCTCAAGCGCTTTCATCTAATGACATCCTCAGGAACAGTAAAATTAATAACAAGTTTGAGACTATATATAGCTAGAAAAAAAAAAAGACTGATTAGTGCACAAAAAAGTTGTAAGAGGCACATACAATTTTATGTGCAAAAGCTAGCAGTTTTTTAGCACCTTGCCCTTCTTGTCTAAATCCATTCTGAACAAATTCCATCTCTGGAAGCACATTTCATAGTCGTTGGTGGAAAAGCTTCAAACTTGAGGGACCACTAAACATTGACCAATTTTGATGAAACTTCATATGATAACTAACCTTACTAAGTGAAACTTGGGCAGCCTGTACTTGTTCACTTCACTCAGAGAAAAAATTTAATTTTGAAACACCCTAGTGTGCATCATACTTTTTTTTAGGTAGGAAGGAGGGGCCAAGGGCAAATGCCAACAAAAATTACCTCCCATAGAGAAAGAAGAGATCCAAAATCAAGATCCAAGGTTCTTGAGATGCCTGGAGACTGCATTTGAAAAATTAGAGGTCACAGACAGGGGGAAAGATGGATTGAGGAAAATTGTTCCAGAGTTGACTGGCTGAGTAGATGAAAGACTGAAAATACTGATTAACCTTTGCATTAGAAAGTTGGAGAGAAAAGGAATGACAATGTTGAAAGTCTGGTACTGTGTGCTTTCCTTAAAGAGGAGGCATGCAGTTGGAAAGTTCAGAAGAGCAGCTCCATTATAATAATAATAATAATAATAATAATAATAATAATGAGATAGGGACTGAAAGACAACAGTCAGTAAGAGTGGGAAATTGATGAGACAAAAACCTTTGATTCTACCCAGTCAAGTACAGCTGTGTGGGTAGAGCCACCCAACACATGAGAAGCATACTCCATACAAGGGTGGATCCCTGTGACACAGAGAAAGCAACCAGGTCAGGGTGAAGAAACTGAAGAGCTGGTACAGCACACCTAGCCTCCTAGAAGCCATTTCAGAAAGGGACTATACATAATCTTTCCAGGAAAGATCATGAGAAAAGGAAATGAGAAGAACGTTAAGAGAAGAGGAAGGATGGAGTTGCTTATTGTTGAAGGTAAGGGGATAGTCATGTGGAAGATTGTGACAAGTAGACAGATGAAGGCAGAGGCGTACAGGATGGGGGTCTGGGGGGCTGCAGCCCCCCAGATTCACATTTCCAAATATTTTTGGGGAAATGCATCAAATTTTGGGCAAAGATCCAAAACAATGGTGAAAAAATTAGAGTATTAAAATTAGACTCGAATGTACTAATTAAACCAAACAAATTATGCAACAATTTTTTTTTGATTGGCTGCAATATTGTATAAACATGTTGCATTTCAACTTATTAAAAATTTGTTGCTTTATGTATTTCTTAAAATTATTTGTTATTTAATTTCATTTCTGAGGTACCATACTCGTGCAATCTTCTCAATTTATGTTATCAAAAAATTTATGTTATGCGATGGCAAAAGAAATCATTGTTTTGTGAAGAGTTAATTTTTCTAGAATATACATGAAAAATATGTATAGTTTATAATGCTCTGTGAATATATGCACATTACTGCAACAGTCCACTTATTCAGACTATAGTGGATTTAATTTTCCCAAAAGAGTTCCTTCTTCCATGCACAGTCTGTGTGTATCAAGAAAAAAAATCAGGGGACCATTCTGAGTTCAATCCCATATATATATATTATATATTTTTTTTTTTTTTTTTAGTTCAGGAAGAACCGATTCGCCTCTATTTAAAGGGCATATCTCAGCGGAAAAACAAAGAAAAAGTGAGAGGAAATACAGAGGAAAAAGAAAGGGTGGAGGGGACAGTCGAAGTGGAAAAAGACCAAGGATGACAAGGACTGCAGGGTCGAGCCCCATCATCCTTGGGTGCTAGGGCCGGGAGGGCGCACGTGAAACCTCCAGGAACAAGCACGTACAAACGAGCACAAAGAGCACTCAAGAGCACGAGCTTAGAACCCCCTTGCGGGGATATATATATATATATATATATATATATATATATATATATATATATATATATATATATATATGAGGGGTCCCGCGTCTTAAGGTACCTAAGCACGAAAATTAAAATTCATCAGAAATCACCTCCAAAGTTCAGCAAAATTCTGGCAATAGTATCTCTGTTATTAATTGAGTTAGAATGTTCATTTTTGGCTAAATTAGAGTTCTAAGTATGCTAATGAAGATGCTGATGAGTTTTTGGAATAGACTTTTATATTTTATATATATTTTGTTTAATTTTTTGATTTTCTTATTATGCCGAACTCTGGGTGAACTTTTGGCTGGTGATAGGGGCAAAAAAAGTAGTTCGCTTCCAGTGGTGTGCGGCCCATGGAAGCAAGGGAAGCAATGCTTCCCTATTCAAAGAAAGAAGAAAATGCTGTATTATACCTTAAAGTTTAAACAGTTCAATATGTGTTAATAATTTGTACAAAATCATTTTATTATACTATTTATAGCATTTGATTGGTAATCAGGTGGATACATAGTATATACATTGGTTGCCATTCGTGCAAAAACCTTTAAGAAAGCCGACGCAAAAAATCTTGAGTTGGACAACAATTGACGAAATGCATCCTTTTTCCCAATGACTTTTGCTTTTTTTTTTACTGTTACAAATTGTTTCTTTCCATTCTAAAAACTCATTTAATGTTTAATAATGTAGTATTTATTGAATACAACAAGTTTCATATATAGTTTTTCTACTAAAAAATTCCATGGCCATGTTAAGCGAAAAAGAATATATATTTATCGTTATTTTATCCTTCCCTATGTCAAAAAGGAAGCAATTTAGAAATCGCTGTCCAGATCTTATAGTTAATTTTCTTGAAATATCTGGCAACTTTACGTGCTGTCTGCTGTCATTCTCTCATTTAAAGCGAATACGTAACTACGCTAGAAATGCGCAAGGGTAAGAAAGGCTTGCAAGTTTAGCTTTAATCTCAATTGAGAAAAAGATTCTTAAGGATATGAAAACCGATGCCTTTTACGAAGAAATAATAGATATATTTAATAAAAAAGAAAGAAGAATAGAATTAACCTATAAGTAAAGTAAGTAGATGATTATATGTGTTTGGTTTTTATTATATACAAGTATTTTAAAGTTTCATTTTTATTTTATATAATCTTTGTTGTTTTTGCTTGAATTGCTTCCCCTTGACGAAAAATCACCGCACGCCACTGTTGGCTTCATAAGGTTTTCAACCATACTTCTAGTGTCGTAAGGTCATTATAACCCAAACCACGTGATAGAGGAAGGGTGAAAATAGTGATATCCATAAAAAACACATTTTTGCCTGTGGTGGCACTTAGGTACCATAAGACGCGCAACCCCTTGTGAGGCTCTCTCTTCATGATTTTGCAAATTCATGATGACCCATTTACTACCATGTTTTGGTAAATTTGCAACTGACTCGCAAATTCATGATTTTGTCACGTGGCATCTGCAACACTCCACTGTTGCCATGTCTGTATAGCAGAATTTCCCTGGACTGGCCATAAAATCCATAAAATTTCCCTTTTTAGAAATAAATTTCCATATATATATATGGGGGCTATGTTGTACTAACCTACAGTACTTTTAGTCTTCTATCTGATAAATTTGTTGTGTCATCATCTTAACATGGGAATCACAAGGTTGAAAATAATAAGTTTTAAATGTCCCTTTTGCATGTAGCATGCCATTCAAAGTTGCTATATTAAGCTGATTTCTGGTTAATACAGACAATCCTCTGCAACTGCATGAGTAAAAAAAAGAGCTTAAAGGCTGATAACTGTTCAAGAATACGCTTGACAACACTGTGGAGTGACAGCCAGCGTGTTTGGCATGGGTGTAACAATTTATGTGGTTTAGCATAGCATTGTGAAGTTTCTCACAACCCCCCTCATTTTCAAATTGCCCTGGGGGGGTTGTGGAGTTTTTCACAAAACCCCCACCCTGATTTTCAAATTGCCCTGGGGGGTTGTGGAGTTTTTCACAAAACCCCACCCTAATTTTCAAGTCCTCTCTGGTTCTTCTCAAGTTTCTCTCTCCCCACAGAAGTCTAGTTACTATGCCTGTTAACTGTAAAAGTATTATAAATGCTAGTCTGTATTTGATCTTGGAAGCCTATTAAAAGGTTATGAAACCTGAATAGATTGCCAGATAGACAGGCTGTGATTAATACAGACGTGTCCTTTTGGAAGCCAAGGTAGTTTGGAAAGCCTCTAAAGGTATGATGTTAAGTGCTCTAGCTTGTAATCCTTGGCCAGTGTACAATAGGAATAAAGACTTGTTCATAATCCTTATTCCTAGTTATTGTGGTGTTGTCATTTGTATTTCACCATCATTATTAGTATTAATTATTATTATTAAGAGTAGACATATACAGGGTGTTTCAGGAGGAAAGGTCAATACTTCGGGAGGTGATAGTATCGGTCATTGTGAGAAAAAAAGTTCATACGAACATGTGTCTAATTCTGAATGGTTACAGAGATAGAGCTGTTGGAATCTACAAATATAAAAGCATTGTTAATGGTACCTAATCAAAAAAGAGAAACCAATTACTATTTCTAATATTTAATGTTTAAACATTGGCATTTTGAATGGTATCAGATACAGAAATGACAAATTTGTTAGTTTACAATACATTTTCAAAAATCCCACCATCAACCTCAATGCACTTTGCAACTCGTGTGTGAAGATAGTGTGTTGTTCGTCTGAGTTGATCTTGATGTTCCTTTACGCGGGCAGCAGCATCCAAAATGCGTGCGAGCAATTCATCTCATGTAGCCACCTTTCTTTTTTTAAACTTGACTTTTCATCCACCCTGACAAACAATAATCTAACGGAGAGAGGTCTGGAGACCTTGGTGGCATTGAATGGGACCACCACAGCGATCCATCAACCAGGGAAAGTTTGATTTAGGTATTGCATCACCAGATGGGTAGAATGTGGAGCTCCATCATGCTGAAAGTACATACCAGTGCATGGAGCCAAAGGAACATCCTCCAATAGTCCTGGCAATTCATTTTGCAGAAATTCTAGGTAACTTTGTCCTGTAAGACGATTCTCTAAAGTAACAGGGCCAATCAGCTGATCATCAATGATACTGCACCACACATTGGCAGAGAAGCAATGTTGAAAATTTGTTTCCACACTGGCATTTGGATTTTCGTCTGACCACCAATGAGAGTTACGAGTGTTGTTGATACCGTAACGGGTGAAAGTAGCTTCATCGGTGAACAGTACTAATCGAAGCAATCTGCGATTAGCATTTACCCAATGACAAAATTCCAGTCGCATGGCAGCGTCGCCTGGATGAAGGTGTTGTACACGCTGTACATGATATGGATGCAAGCCTTCCTCACATAATGTTTGCCATACTCTTGTGTGTGGTACACCACACCGAAATGTGTAGAAATTCTTCGTGAGCTAGTAGTAGGACTATGCTCTACCAACTGAAAAATGTTTTCCACTTCATCCACATCTTGTTGACCTTCACATTCAGATGAAACATGAGTGCTGGGAAATGTACCAATCTCACGCAATGTGTTGAAAACCCTGGAAAACACTCTTCGATCCGGAATTCTGCAGTTCGGAAACCGTCAACGGTATTCTGCAACAACAGCTGTTGTACTTCCATCACAAAAACTGTAGACATACACCATATCTGCATATTCGGCATGTGTGAAGGTGTGTGGCATTCTTAACACTGCTTCAAACACCAAACAATGTCACTCACAACAGTCAGCTGTCATTTGGTTTATGTTATATGCTTACATTACAGCTTACATGGTTCAAGGTTATAGGGGAGGAAAGGGGGAGGAAGAGCTGTGCACATATCAGATTCAAACAGCTCTATCTCCGTAACCATTCAGAATTAGACACATGTTCATATGAACTTTTTTTCTCACAATGACCGATACTATCACCTCCCAAAGTACTGACCTTTCCTCCTGAAACACCCTGTATATAGGTTGTTGAAACTATGACTGAGTATAGATAGGTGTAATAAATCCAGCCAGGTTAGAATCAGACATCAGACCTTTACTTATTGCCTGGTTTACAGTGCATGTGGAAGCCCTGGAGTTTCCTTTAGCCAAATCCAGTCATCTGTGATCCTGTCATGTAACTAGCTAGAGAACCGATTATCATTATTATGGGACACCAGTCACATTATTCCGGAGTTAGGTTTTTGCCCATGCTTGTTTGGCACTGATTATAGGTTGATTAACTCGTGTGAGATAGGTTTGCCATAATTGTCAATGTTTGTAGTTATTATTTTTTATGTTAGTTATTTATTATTTGTGTGTTCTGATTTCATGAGTAAATTATGTTTTCCAGTGATCAATTATGAAGTCATGATTCCAGTTAATGTTTGTTGATTAATTGCCTGTTATGTTATTATTGTGATTAATGTGCCTGGTGCATGTAACTAATAATCTTTTGTTGTCTAGGCAACCAGTTGGGATTCAACTCACGTGGTCCAGATTCATCAGGCTTGGATTGTGGATCCAATCCAGTGGGAGTTACACAGTCTATTGAGGTTGTGTCAACAGTGACAAGTTTGCAACATGTATAATAAATTAGTTGCCAGATGTTAACATTCAAGACAATTCAATATTTTTAACATTATGTTATTTATATTTATAAATTTTGTATGAAATTTTTCTCTAAGATCTATAAAACTCTATTTGTAAAATAGAATATATTAGCGAACTTGATTTTTCCCAAACATTCCCCTTTTCCCTAACAAGGTCAGAATTTCCCTAAAACAGGGAAATTTCCCTGTACTTGACAACACTGCAACACTATCCATGCAGGTTGATGCAGGCTCAGTCACGCTGTGTCTTTCACTGAGTGAGATTGTGTCATTTCATGCTCTTCAATGCCAGTGTACTATATTTAGTGTGTTATTTAATTATTTATAAAATATTATTGCTTTACATTATTGTTTATGTAATAATATTGCTTTATGTTACATACAGTAAAAAGTTTTATTTACATCAAATATCATTGTTTATGTAATATTACAGTAACATTATTGGTTTTTATTAGTGTTTGATACAAATCATTGTTTAATAATACATATTGCTTTTATTAAAATAAAACTTTTTTGGTGTTTTAACAATATTTTACACTGCCATCCTTGAGCTTTTGAAACCAATTAGTCATTTTACATTGAAAATGGATCTCATTGTTTATGATTTTGTAATTCTTGATGTTTTTCTCAGTCCCAAATTAATCATGAACAATGAGGACCCACTGTACATAAAAAATTAGTGACATTAAGACTCACCAATGTTCCAGTATTCTTTTTGTTTTATATCATATTACTCAGCTTTATTGAGGTTATCAAAGTCAAATAAATGATTTAAAGCTATATTTTATGATCAAATTTTGCAAAATATCAAGTTTATTAACAATTTATTTTCTCTCAAATTTCACCTCATTAATTGTTCAATTCTTACAGGTTTTTCTTTGGAACTTCTCTTGATTTCCTGTCAATTTGGGATATACGGTAGTAAGCTATAGATTTTAGTTCCCTATATTTTCTACCTTAATGAGTTGAAATTCTTTGACTAGTGTTAAATTTCATGCAGTTGTCTTCTGACCATCTATATATTCTATTTATACCCATTCCACCATTTGTAAGGACTCTTGGCTCTGTTTTTATTTGTCTTCTGACACTGTTGGCCTTTGGGCAAAGTAAGCAAAGCAGCTGCTTTGGGCCCTGCGCTATTAGGGGCCCCTGCAAATATATGAGTACAGTATAAAAAAAATTTTGGTTTTGAGAGGAAATGGAAGCCTTGAAACCAATTCTTCCAGAAGATATACAAAGTGATCACTGAAGATATTGGGCTTCATCACTTTCAACAATCATTCTGTGGATTTCCCAAATTTTATGACTGCATTGCAAATACAGTGGACCCCCGATTTGAGTACGCATCGATTTGAGTACGCTCGTCCATAGGCTCCTATTGACTCGACTTGAGTAGAAAAGTCGATTTGAGTACGCCAGCCGGCGATGCCGAACGCGTTTCAGTTTGTCTAGAGCGTTCGTTGCGGGAACATTTGGGGTCTAATGTTTTGAATAGTACAGGTGTTCTTAGGGATTTCTGTTAGAATTTCGTACATTTTGTTTTCTGACTTTGTACTTAATGTTTATTTATGTTAGTTTCTGTTGATTACAGCATAAAATAGTGAAAATATAGCAAAAATTTGGTGATTTGTACATGCAGTGACTTTGATACTGTATTTTATATTGTGGCATAGTGACATAGTGTACTGTTATAGTGATGGCTTCTAAACGTACATCTACATCAAAAGACTCACAAAAGAAGAAACGCCTTTTTACAATAGAGATGAAATTGGAGATTATTAGAAAAAGTGAAGAGGGCAAAAGTCTCAAAGACTTAGCTGAGGAATATGACATTCCTAAGACCAATATTTCGAGCATTTTGCGTCGTAAAGATTCTGTGAAGGGTACAAGGGCTGTTAAGGGCCAATTTCTATAGAAAAAGTAGGGGTGGGGTGAAATTTTTGGGTTTTGGAACGAATTAATTAATTCCCATGTTATTAAGTTCGATTTGAGTACATTTCGAATTGAGTACACCATGCTGGAATGGATTACATACTCAAATCGGGGGTCCACTGTACTACTGACTATTCCAGTTACTGTTGCATCTGGGGAAAAGTTTCTCAAAGTTGAAATTAATAAAAACATATTTATGGTCGACGATGCTGCAGGATCGACTCAGTAATCTGGCAATCCTCTCCATTGAAAATGACATTGCGAGAAACTAACTATACAGAACTGATTGCCGAATTTGCCACTATGAAAGCCAGAAAGGTTTCCTTGTGATCACATCCAAAATAAATTATATTTGTTATTGAATTATTGTTCTTTTCTTTCAGTAAGCATGCACCCACTATGGTAGGTAACTTTAACCTTAGGGCCCCACTTTAAAAATCTTGAATTGGGCCTCGCATTTGCTAGGGCCAACCCTGTCTTCTGATTATTATAGCAACAAAGGAAGGTACAATGCTATTACTAGATTACTTCATTATTCATATCAATTAGCATAATTATAATAGTGGAGTATATACTGCTCATTGCAGTGCTAATCTATATACTGTACCTCCAGTTCTGATGATAGCCCTTGAACTGTCACAACCTGCTTACTCTCTCTCAGAAAGTTACCTATCCATTCACATATTTTGCCCACTATTTCCATTTTCCGCATGTATTTCAATTTACATGTTATTATTCTGTGATATGTCAAATGCCGAGCTACAAAATCTGGGCCCATTACATTATAACTGTCACCATTTTTTAGTGTATCTATGATACTGTTATGCTCTATTAGTTGTGACAGGCAAGATCTTTCTGATTGGAATTCAGCTAGCTATGTTCTTACCAAATTTTTCTTATGCCTTCAAGAACTTGCAGATTTTTTTCATACCTATTCTTTCAAATATTTTGGCTTATTCCTCTGTGTACAGGAACAATGTCCACTCTCTTGAGGCTGTTCAGTATTTCTCCTGTATCTAGAGATTTTCTCCATCTCCAATATATAGCCATAACCATTTTGTTCTTTTAATTGGTATATAACATTCCTTTTGTCCAGACCTGCTGCTGAATGTGATTTGAGTTCTATTATCACTTGTAAACACTATATTATCTGGTATAAATTTGGTGTAAAACAAAATAAAGAAAAAGAAGCAATGCTTTCGTATCTATTTTGGGGACATAAAAATGATTCACATTGAGCTATTAATATTTCAGATACTTCTTTCAAATAATTACTTAGTGTATTATTTTTTCGCACTAAAATATCTGATAGTTGCATGGTTCATTTTTCTTTTTGCAAAGTTATATAAATTTTTTAATTTTCTTGACTGCACACTATATACTTCTAACATCTGAAAAATGGTCATCTCAGCCAGTCCAGACTCATCCAGACCATTTCTTTTGAAGCCTGACCTGGACCTGTTTAGTTGCATCATTACTACTAAATAAACTTTACTTTTCTACTACAGTATTTACAAGAGCTTTCTTTGATTAAAAAATTCAGTGAGTTCTTTCTTAAAAGTATCCAAGGTACATGTACTCCTATTCACCACCATAGCTGGTAAGTCCTTCCAAAAATATACCATATTAAAACTGAAGAAATATTTATGTAGAATTAATCTACAAGTATTATTTACAATTTTTTTTTATATCCCACTATTAGCCTATTTGTTAAGCCAAAATTCTGAAACTACACAGGCTACCATACTACTGATACAAATAGATAAAACTGTATACCATACATTACATATCTCAGGCTATCGAGTTAGGCCTATGTTAGATCCAGTGAGCATTATATAGAGTCTTAGCAATAACAAAAATGAATTATTTAGTCATGTAATTAACGAAAATCTGGATATTATCTGCATTAGTGAAGTATGGATAAGTGATGCAGTATTCAATGACACTCAAGCAGAGTACCATACGAGTTAAATGACTAGCTATATAATGTTTACTTCTTAGAGAATGGATAGGCATGGGGTGGTTTGGTCTTATACATTAAAATGATTTAACCTTAGTTCAGAATGATTATTAAATTATACAATAAGGTAGAATCATAAATAAATGCAAAAAACTTCACTTTTCTACGTGAAGGTCAAAATATGATAATAAAAACCCACTGTAATAGACAGAGTTTATTTCCACAACAGTTTTGATGCCCACTGGCATCCTCTTCGGGTGGATACAGAAAAACGTTTTTCTATTTTTCTGTATCCACCCAAAGAGGATGCCAGTGGGCATCAAAACTGTTGTGGAAATAAGCTCTGTCTATTAGAGTCAGAGTTGGTACCCAAAAATCCAAGACCAAAAACCCAGCACAATATTCTGCTGTCTTTTTTGTACTTCCAGCATCTACTGCTGAAATCAGATATGGCTTTTTTCCATTATGAATACTGTGCGCAATAATAGGTTCATTACCTACTGAACTCCAGCCATCTTGTATAAGGGTGATGGTACAATCATCAAGATTAAGGTCATTTTTCATTTCATGGATTACTTCATCATTAACTTTTATTAACACATCAGATGCCAACCTTTTCCTGTTTGGTGGTTCATATCCTGATCTTAGACCTTTAAAGAATTTATAAAATTAATCATTTTCTAAAATGTTGAAGGGTATGTTAGCTGAAAAAAAGAACCTTGCAACTTGTAAATCTAATTCTTCCTTTTAGTCCACAGTTGTTCTTACCACAAATGGTGTAATTGATCTTTGCCTTTTATGCTTTATTGGTGTTGAATGACAGAATGTGGATGATGAAGAACCTGCACTGGCATCACTCATTTCAGGCACATTTTCACTTATAATCTTTGGATCATTTTTGCCAGAAGCCAAAGTTGGAGGAAGTGAATCAGTTTCAACTGATGCTCCAAATTTGAGTCTCAGCATATCTCTTGCCTCATTTTCAAAACATTCCACTTTTCTTTTACTGCATTTCTCTAGATGATGTTTCACTCTCTCAATTTTTTGAGTGATACTTTCTTTGCAATAATTGCATAGTACTCTAGTAGGCTGATCACTTAATAAAGTCACCTCATCCCATTCGCTAGCTTTAGATCTTCCACCTCTATAACTCTGAGTTTGGCATCTTAAAAATTTTAATTTGAGTTAGGTCTAAATAAAGCTGAAATCTGCTGTTAAGAAATAAAGGAAAGATCTAAAATTAAAATGGAGAAAATTCTAATATGTCATTATTATCTCTCATACTGTATCTGAACTTTCTGTGAAATAAAGATGTCTTTTCAATATATATTGTAGATTAGATAAATAAATTAATAAAATAATAGATATATTAGACACTACATAATTATCGAACCTTTCTAAAAAAAAAATTTCAACCCATCAAAAACCCAAAAAGAACGCAGTTGGTTTTTTTTGTGAAAAACCCAGGTTTTTGCCAACCATGATTCAAGTGGGTTTTTATTATCATAAGGTAGAATCAATTTGGGTTGATATTTGTGTATTAAGTAAAGAGTACATTCAGAGAGGTACATTTTACAGACCTTCAAACCAAACACACAAAATTGATGATAGTATGATTCAAGAAATAAAAAAAGGTTGTAATGCTAGAACATTAATTATGGGAGACTTCAACCGGCCTCTTATAGACCAACTTTTTAGGAAATAATATGGAAGCAAACTTCTTCATTCAGTGCAGTAATGATAGCTTTCTAATGCAATTTGTAGATAAACAAACTAGGTAACAAGCAATCTTAGATTTGTTTGTCTAATAATAACTAGGAGGTTATTATGGAACTTGCAGTAGGAATCATTAAGGAGTGACCATTGTATCATACATTATTAGATAGAATGTTGGATAATGAATGTCAATAAAAATGCTATTGAGATTGGTCTAGAACAGTGGTTCCCAACCTTTTTCAGGCCAATACTCACTTATGTCCATCAATATTTGCTGATAATAATATAACAGGATAAGTGATTTATTATTAGAAGGTAACAATTTTACAGTTTCCTAGCACCCCCCGTAAGATTCTCAAATGCCCAGTTGGGGGCAGTGGCACCCATGTTGGGAACCACTGATCCAGATTCAAAGAAATTTTGGAGGATATACAATGTAGACATATTCCTTTCAGAGATGATAGGAATAAGATTGGGAAACCTTTGCGGTGGAAATTGGGAAATAGTTAAAATAATTAAAAATAAGAAAAGAGCATTCAGGGAGTTTAAAAGCAATAATAGCATTGTGGACTAAGATAATTATCTTAGTCCACAATGCTATTATTGCTTTTAAACTCCCTGAATGCTCTTTCCTTATTTGAATGCTTCTTTTCTTATTTTTCTTATAAGCAGTTAAAAAATAAGTTAATTTAATTAGGAAGAGCAAAAGGCATAATGAAATAAATCTAGCTAGAAATAGCAATCAGAATCCAAAGCAGGGTTGGCAAAAACCCAACTGGTTTTTCGCCAACCCTGATCCAAAGTAGTTTGGTACTTTCCTGTTATCCCGGACCCCATACTTTTTGCCAAAAATATCAACTTACCCTAACCAATTGTCAAGGTCATACAGTTGACCTAACCATACTTCTTGTATGTCCATAATGAGACTTTAAAAGATTAATAATAATAATAACAGAAGAAAAACTGGTGCTTTCCTGTTAGGTCATCTGTATGCCCTTGACAATTGGTTAGGTTTTAAGTTGTGATATTTTCAGTAAAAAGTCTGGGGTACAGGATAACGGGAAAGTACCAGAAATTCTTTAGTTTTTATAAATACAATAATAAAAAACAGGATAGGATTGGCCACAGCTGCTAAGTCATTCAAAAAATATACCATACTAAAAAGTTCATAAGAAACATTGGCCCAATAGAACATTATGGTAGAATATTTGAAAATGATGAGGATATTGTTGGTATTTTTAATGATGATTTTTAGCTCTTCTTTTATTGAAGAAAACTTGAATAACTCTTATTTTAATTTTTCTGGCATTTTTGGCATTCTTGATAAGATTCATATAAAAAAGAATGATGTAAGGCAAGTAATTAATACAATGAAACCAAATGAAGATTCTGGTCCTAATAATATTTACACTAAGGATTCTCAGAGAATGGGAGCATAATTTATCCGAGGCACAAACTGTTTTGTTTGCTAGGCTTATTAATTATATGCAGAAGTACCTCATGAATGGAAAAAAGCAGATGATTTTAATCTATTTCAAGCTCCCAACATGAATTAGATCAGCAAAATTATTTGGCTAATCTCTAACTTTTTAGAGTTTGTAACTGATCAGGTAGATGATGGACATTTAGTTTTTATTTATTTGGATTTTAGTAAGGGGTCATTCCATGTGAAATCAGACACTTTTTAACCATTTTGGGCATGACCATCACCAATTTCCTTGAATTTTTTTTTGTATGGAGGGCTATGTGAGGTATGTCCAGAAAATAATTTTCAGACCTGGCTGACCCCTGGCCATGACTCCAGATTCCTGGGATCTTGGGAGCATTGCTCCAGTAAATTTGACCATGAGAAAAAGTAAATTTGGGTTTGGGTTTTGTTCATCCGCTAGACATTATGCAATTTTTTTGCGTATACGTTCTTGTACAAACCAATTTTTTTAAATTACAAATTTAGTTATTTTAAGTTTAGTTGGTAATTCCATATTTAACAATTATTTTTATTTTTTGTTAAGCTTCAATGTTTTGATAATTACAATTTTATTAAAACGTATATTTTTTTAATATAAAATTATCAGGATTGGACTATGTTCCATTGATCTCGGCCAGGTTTGATAAATTGGCCAGATAATTACTTGTGTGGTTTTAAGTAATCCACCATGACTCTAGAATTGAAAAGTTTAGTTAAGTTTAAACTTACTTTTACTTACTCTTCCTTACTTTTACTAAGTTTAAAGCACTTACTTTTACTTACTTTCATTGTACTATATTTACTTACATTTACTAACTTTTACTTATTTTGTATTTTTTCAGGTAGTCAATAATCAATAATGGATCCTAATATTGATGAAGTTGGAGAGAAAAGTGAGGGTGTTAAAAGGGGTTACTTTTGTGGTCAATGCAAGAACAAATATTCAAAGCAAAACTGGGAGGAACATTTTAATTCCAAAAAAAATATTTGTTACAATACAAGAGGTCCCAGAGTTTGGAGTTTGGGCCCACAGCTTAGATATTGCAGTAAAGAAATACCAGGATGAAGTGCAGCAAAGAGATACGGCAAAGCAGTCATTTAGTTTGTTCACAAAATGTGCTAGTGCTAGACCTCAGAAAAATGAACCAACTTCATCAACTGCTAATCTAGAAAATGAAACTTTTTCACTAGATGTTTCACAGACTGAAGAAAGTGCTTCTCCTCCACCTAAGAAACAAAAGGTAAGTGAGGAATCTGCGCATCAGACTAACAAAACTGCTTTAGAGGAATTTGAAAATTCCCAAATCCAGAAGACATTGAATGCAATTTTGCGCCTAACAAAAGAAACTCACCAAGCTGTTGTGGTTAATAAAGAGAAGAGTCAAAATATGCCTTCAAGTTCAAGTGTTGCATCCAAATCTAATAAAGCAAAAAGCAACAAATTTGACATTTCCATAGCCCATTTAAGCAAGTGTAAATCAATACAAGAAATCCTGAACAATGATTTGATCAAATCTACATTCAAATTAGTGGAAAAGAAGGATCTAGGGCATGCTGTTTATGAAGTGATGAAAACATCTCGGAACACTACTAAACGCATAGAAGACTTATGTGGCAACATCTTATACTACATAATGAAAACAAACACTGCATGGGCTCTATATCCAGTACTTCTAGCTGTATTACATAGGTCAGGTTGTGAGGTTGGAAATTTGAATCATAGCACACATGCGTGCGAGACAATTTGTGAGCTATTAGATAATCAACTTAAAGAACAAACTGTAAAGTGGTTCTTAGAACAAACTTCAGTAACAATAACAGCTGACATTGGAACAATTTTGGGATTAAGCATGCTAGTTGTATTAGTTATGAGTGAAGAAGATAAGACTGTAAAACTTGCTGGGATAAATTTAGTACGCAGCAAATCAGGAGTTTATTTGGCCAATGAAATTTTTGATGTGTTGAAGTCTCCTAATCACTTGAAACTATCTGAAGAAGCAATTAAATCCAGGTATCTGGAATGGTTGGAGATGGGGCTTTTTGTAAGGACAACGAGCCATTTAAAAACGAAATGAAAAAGTTGTTTGGAGAAAATTTCAAATTTCGATGGGACTTAATGCATCTTGTGAACAGAGCCCATGTTGATGCATTGAAGAAAATTTGTAAACTAAGTGAGCTTTTAGACTTTATTCAGAATCACTCTTCAAATCTGAGATCAGGCCTTGACTATACCAATATGGTTCTTGACAATATCATTGGTTTTAAGAGACCAAAACTCAAATCTGATACTCGCATGGTTAATTACGAATTTGATCAATTTGACAGATTTGTGGAAAATTGTATGTTTTTTGATCATCCACAAGAGAAAGAAATTAGTGCCAAGTTCTATGTATTGATTTCCTATGTAACAAAGATTATGTTGCAAGTAGCTCAAAAAACCACAGTTAGTGCAGAATTTGTAGAAAATATATTTTATAAAGGAGGGAAAACTGTTATGTTAAGAGTGATGGAAACAATTTCCAAATTAGCTAATGGAGGAAATGCAAATGATGTAGTTTCTGAATTTAAGCACGATACCACAGGGCAGCAAAAGGAACTAACAGCTGAGGATTACATCCTAAATGAAGTTTACAAATACATCAAGAAACGTTCTGATACTACCAGGTTGCTGAAGTTGCTAGACCATCCAGAACCAGATCTGAAAGTAGTTTTACAAAAGACTCAGTGATAAATTGGCTGACAGAATATATAGAACAGCTGTGGAAAGGAATCACAGAGAGATTAAAGCATTTTGATAAAGATGGATCAACTGCCTGGAGTGAAGCACTAGCTGAAGGGACATTCTCCATTCTTGGTTACATTGTTGAACACAAAGGATCCATTAAGCCATCTCATTTGACTAAGCTGTGCAGAATTGTGAAGGAGGGTCCAGCTCCAGGCACTAGATCTGCTGTAATGATCACACAGAAAGCCATTGATCAGTGGCCAAGCATACATGGCGGTAAATTCACAACAAATGCCTACATGCAATGTCTAACATCATCCACTGTTGCTGCTGCAATGAATAAATAAACTTAAGGTGAGTTATAAACTGTACATTATTGTATTATTATGTTTAGCTAAAACAATTTGTAATTGGTATGTCGTCAATTCAAGAGTTTACTATCATTAACCTATCTTGTGGTGTAAGGGGAAAAAAAATAAATTCAGAGCTGTGCTCCAGTAAATTTTTTCAAATCTGGAGTCATGCCCCTGGCACTCATGTTCTGGGGTCACAAAATATTGGCATTCTGGCCTGAGTGCCATTTTTCAAATGCATGTAACTCGGGAACCAATAAAGATAGAAAAGTTGTTTTGGTGTCAAATTAAAGAGAAAAAGAAGCTCTACAACTTTTATTAAACAAAGCATCCTCTAAAATTAAAAATTAAGAAGTTTGAAGATGACCTTGACATTTGACCTTTATAAAAAAAAATGCCCAGCTCTGAATTTTAAATCAAAATTCTTTTTGGATGCCATCCATTGTGGTTAACCTCTGAAAGCTTCATAACTGGCCAAGACATAATAAAAGTTACATTCATTCCAATGAGACCATTTCTAAAAAAAAATTTCTGGCCATATCTCACATAGCCCTCCATACAAAAAATTTTTCAAAGAAATCAGTGACAGTCATGCCCAAAATGGTCAAAAAGTGTCTTTCACATGGAATGACCCAAAAATATAATCATATTTTTTCAGAGCTATTATATTATATTCTTGTTCATTTTTTTAGGAATTGGTGGGGCATTCCAGGACAAATCACCCAAAAATTAAAAAATTTGTCACTACTCCAACCCAGATTTTAATGAAAATTGACATACAGGGTTCTTCCGGGTGCTGATTTCACTGGTTCAAATAAAAAAGTTCTATGACCCATAGTTTTTGAGATATGGGCCCCCACTTTACCACCTAACTTTAATGGCCAATAACTCCCAAATATCTTACCATAGACCTATAAAACTACACATTTTTAGAATCAGCATGAAGAGATCTATTAAATGATACCACATTCAAATGTGTAGAACAATAATAAAAATTTTCCCCCCTTTCTTATTTTTGACCCCAACACCCACTAGTCAGTGAAATCCACAAAAAAAAATTTTCATTTATTAAACTTCCATTAATTGTTAAAAGATACAAACAATAAAAACATGGGTATCAAGTTGCAAGATATTTTAAAAATTATTGACAAAATATGTACATTGACATTTTTACGCAGACTAAAATAGAGAACTACAAATGATATATTTACATCCTATGTATAACTCATATTCACACAGTCTCTTTCTCAAATGTTTGTTAATTATGCTTACTTTTATTACAGATGTGCTTATTTTGAGTCAAATCATATCTTATTTTTGAGATTTATAATTGTGTATTTTTAGTAATGAAAAATGGTTAGATACTGTGATGATCCTTTACAAAAACATAAGAAAAAGATACACAAGGATATAAAAACCATCAGCCAATCACTATGATCGATGTAAATGGAAACTACAAAGGAATACTGTACTATGTAGCAACTGTAGAAAATTATTGACCCAGAGACCAGAGTTGCTATCAACATCACAAAGTGAAGAGTCTGATCACAATCAGTCTTCTGAGAATGTTATTTCAGAAAGCGATGAATATCATCCAAGTATATCAAGTAATGCCAAAGAAGAGGTTTCTGAAGTTCTAGAAAGTCTTACTGTGACTCCAGTGAAGAAGCGTAAGTATTTAATGATAGGTACTTTTTATATTTATAATTTTTTTACTTATATTATTTATTTATAATGCATTTACTTTCAAGATGGTTTTTCAGCAGTTGCTGAAAAACTTAATGAAATTAATATGTTGACATATTAAACTTATGAAATTAATATGTTGACATATTAATTATTATTGTCCATATATATCAAATGGAGTCAAATATTTATTAATTAAAAAATTTCAGATGGTTTGGGTTCCTCAAGAAAAGCAGCAAAAGCACGTCATTCTTTAAAATGAAAGCTAGAAACAAGTTTAGAAAATGAGATCTCAAGTCCATCAAAAGCTACAAAGTTGGATCATGAAACTCAAAGGTATGAATTTTAAAATGATACACTATTATTAAGTAGGAATATACCTAAACTAAAACTGAAGCATAAAAACAAAATGTAGGTATTCACCTTTGAAAATAGAAACTAGAAGCACAACTCCCTAAAGATTGGAGATCAATGGGCCCATTAAATTATTTGGAATTCATTTGGTCACAAAATAATTTTTGGTTTAATTTGACTTTATCTCAAAGAATGCTCATTTTGTTACACTTGAAATCAATATTATAATCCAAAAAATTTAATATGCACATGTAATGTTTTGTTTATAGCTATTATACATTCATGAATTTGTTTCAGGTCAATGATTCATCTCATGAATGAACTGGTTGAAACTTTCCATTCTACTGACAGTTATGAGAGGAAACTCAAAATATTGACATTATCTCCATTTACCATATCAAAAACTATAAATCTATTTCAGACAACTGAATATTTAGTTAAGAAAAGCAGAAATATAAAACAAAGACGGAATTATTCCTGAAATTGAACCCATGTCAAAAGGAAAAGTAATAACTAAAGGTATTAAAGATTGTTCAGATATTTTTTGAATCGGATGAAATTAGTCATTTGTGCCCAGGTACAAAAGACTGCCTGAGTATCAGAAATGAAAGTGGGCATAAAGAATCCATGCAGAAAAGACTGGTGTTAATGAATCTGGAAGAAACTTTTAGTCTCTATAAAAATAATCCAGATAGTCCCCAAATTGGCTTCTCTAGTTTTGCCAGCCTTCACCCCAGACATTGTGTTTTAGCTGGAGCTGCTGGTACCCATTGTGTGTGTGTATGTACATACCACCAGAATGCCAAAATACAATTCTCAGCTTTGGGTGTCAAAGGGTTGGAATACACAACTCTTATGGAGAAAGCAGTGTGTGATGTCAACAACAGGAATTGCATGATGCAAATATGTAATCTCTGTCCAAAAGAACAAGGTATTAAGAATTTTTTGCTCACTTTTCAAAGTGTTAACGATCCTGAATGTGAGGAAATAAAATATAAACAATGAGTTACTACAGATCGATGCAATATGGTTGAAAAAACAGAATCTGTAATGATTTTATAAATTCATTAAGCACAAAAATTGTCAAATTGACACATCATCACTTTATAGCAAAGAATCAGAGTGCATTTCTAAAAAACTTGAATAATTTAAATAGCCATACAGCTGTAGTTCTTGGTGACTTTTCAGAAAACTACTCATTTGTAGTACAGGATGCAGCCCAAGGTTTTCATTGGGAAAATACCCAATGCACAGTGCATCCCTTTGTGTTATATTATAAGGAACCAGAAAGTAATGAAACAAAACATTCAAGTTATTGTTTTTTATCTCCAAATACAAAACATAACACTACAATGGTTTACACTTTTTTAAATACACTCATACCTATTATTAGAAAATCGCACCTTCATATAAAAAAAATTACATTATTTTACTGACAGATGTGCAGGACAATATAAAAATCATTTCAACTTTTGTTAGCATTTGTAAACATGAAAAAGATTTTGGGCTGGAATGTGAGTGGCATTTCTTTGCCACAAGCCATGGTAAGAGCGCTTGTGATGGGATTGGGGGTACAGTGAAAAGATCTGTAGCCAGAGCGAATATGCAGAGAACATTCGCAAATCAAATATTAACACCAGAAGACATGTTTGAATTTTGTTCAAACAATATAAGTGACAGCATAAATTTTTTTTTAATAAATTCTGAAGAAATTGAAGCTATGGAAAAAATTTTAAGTGACAGATATGAAAAAAGTATGCGGCTAACAGGAACACAAAAATTCCAGATTTGAATTATCTTCTGATAAGTTGGTGAGGTGAGGATTATAAGCAAAGCTTTTCTGGGTGAAGATAATGTTGAAGTTAATCTGAAAATAGGAGAGTACATAGTTTGTACTTACAATGATCAGAAATGGTTGGGATTTGTACATTCCTATAATGAGGAATTTGATGACTTTGAGGTTAGCTTTTTGCATCCATCAGGATATAGTGTTTATTATTACTTTCCTCAAATTAGAGATACATGCCACATATCAAGAGATAAAATTTTAGGTTTATTAAGCACACCAACTTTAAAGCCAGGAACAATGCGCATTCAATATGTTTTCCCAGAAAATGAGTTGATAAAACTCATGTAATTATGAATCAACTTGATGTAATGTGTGTGTTCAATTTGTATTTTTACTATTTATTTTCATCCATGTGAATATATCATTTGTAGTTCTCTATTTTAGTCTGCAGGTGTAAAAAAGGAAAACTTTCACAATGTACATATTTTTTCAATAATTTTTAAAATATCTTGCAACTTGATACCCACATTTTTTATTGTTTGTATCTTTTAACAATTAATAGAAGTTTAATAAATGAAAATTTTTTTTTGGATTTCACTGCCTAGGGAGGTGGGGGTCAAAAAGAAAAATAAAGGGGGGGGGGGGGGGAGAATTTTAATTATTGTTCTACACATTTGAATGTGGTATCATTTAATAGATCTCTTCATGCTGATTCTAAAAATGTATAGTTTTATTAGGTCTATGGTAAGAGGTTTGGGAGTTATTGCCCATTAAATTTAGGTGGTAAAGTGGGGCCCATATCTCAACATGGGTCATAAAACTTTTTTATTTTGACCAGTGAAATCAGCACCCGGAAGAACCCCATATGTTAATTTTCATCAAAATCTGAGTCGGAGTGGTGACATGCATTGGGTGATCTCTCCTGGAATGCCCCTGGTAGTATGCTATTTTAGTATTAAATTCATAGGCCTGCACTAAATTATATATATATATATTCATTTTATTGGCTCATAATGGAGACCAGTCATGGATTTGATCGCCAAAAGTTGAAATTGAAATGCACAGATCCACTGGAATGTCACAAGGGAAGTAGAAGAATGAAGGATCTACGTAGTCTCCAATTTAATTCTGAAAAAGCTACCATCTATGAATCTTTCCAAAGACCACAGACTCTGCAAACAATGCCAAGAGAAATTAGAGCAAATGGTGAAGAATAAGGTGACTCCTGAAACCTCATCAACTAGTGATGATCCTACATCATTGCAATCTGAAATCAAGATGTCCACAGTTGAATCACCAGCATCAAAAGAATATGAAGCATATTTTCTCAATGAATCGTTGCAAGCAGTGGGTGAATCCCCACTAAAAGTTGACAAACTGCAATCAAGAAAATCATATGCACAGAAGATCAGTGGATTAACATCCAGTGCGAAAGCAAAATTTTAACATTTAAAAGGCTCACCCATTAGTTTAGAAGAACCAAGCACAAGTTCAGTTCAATCAAAAGAAAATGATTTTGATGAAATCATGGATCAACTTCAAGAGAAGTTTAAATCAGTATCTTTAAGGAGTGAAAAAATCAAAATACTCACTGTATTACCAAGTAGCTGGAGCCTGCGAAAAATTGCCACTGAATGTGACAACTATATATATGGCATCTGTGGCTAGAAAGGTATTTGAAGAAGAGGGCATTATGTCTGACCCTAACCCAAAGCTTGGGAAAAGATTAGAACAGAATGTGACTGACATCATTTCCTTCTATCTTTCTGAAGAAGTTAGTAGAATTATGCCAGGTAGGAAAGATTGCATCAGCCTAGTTGATGATGAAAATGGAAACATTTCCAAAAACAATTAATCCTGTGCAACTTGAAGGAAGCTTACCAACTGTTCAAAGAAACGAATCCTGCAGCTAAAGTAGGCTTCAGTAAATTTGCTGAACTTCAACCGAAACAATGTGTGTTAGCAGGTTCTGCAGGAATACATTCTGTGTGTGTTTGTACCATTCATCAGAATATGAAATTGATGAATGTTGGGGCTAGATTCAACAAATTATTCGAAGATACAGACTACAAAACTGATCATCCAAGGGGTTGGATAAATTGGATCCAATGTTCTCCACCAAATGCACCTTGTCATCTAGGTGCTTGCCAAAACTGTGGAGATTTCACAGAAATTAAATGTATCATTCAAAAGGTATTTGATGATAATCAAATAGATTTTGCCGAGTTTAAGAAATGGACAACCACTGACCATTCAACTCTCAAATCAATGCAACTGAATGTTGATGAATTCATCGAAACTTTCACATCAACATTGAAATTGTACCAACAGCATGATTTTATCGCTAAAATGCAATCTTCTCACTATCACACCTTAAAGGAATCTCTTAAACAAGGTGAAATTTTAGTCATTGGTGACTTTGCAGAAAACTATTCCTTTGTAATGCAAGATGAAGTGCAAAGCTTTCACTGGAATAATTTGATGGCTACCATACATTCCTTTGTGATGTATTACATGGATGGAACAAGGGATAACATTGCACACAAAAGTTTCGTGATCATTTCAGAATGCAATGTTCATGACACAGTAGCAGTACACCTGTTTCAAAAATACTTAATAAACTACATCAAAGAGAACATCACCAATCCCAGCAAAATCATATATTTTTCTGATGGATGTGCTGGACAGTATAAAAATAAGAAAAATTTTATTAATCTTTGTCATCTATCATCGTAAGAAAGATTTTAATAGAGAGGCCAAATTGCACTTTTTTGCTACTAGCCATAGAAAAGGTCCTTGTGATGGTGTTGGAGGCATTGTAAAACGATTAGCCCACAAAGCAAGTCTGCAGCACCCATATGATGACCATATTCTTACCCCATTACAGCTTTACCAATTTGTAAATGAAATGATCCGAAACATAAAGTGTCAATATACAAATGTAAAGGAATATGAGGATGAGAAAAGAATTCTGGAGAGATTTTCACAATGTAAAACAATTGCTGGTACTCAAACTCCATTACTTCAAGCCAATTTCTGAAACCACCCTAGAAGTGAGAGAATACTCTTCCTCACCAATTTCAAGCATAGAAACTTTATCTTTTGAAGTAAGAGATAAGCTGAACATCAAGGGATATAATAGTTATGTCACTGTTGTATATGATGGATATTGGTGGTTGGTGGTAATTTTAAATACAGAAAGCCAACCTGATAGAGAGGTCAAAGTGAGCTTTCTATATCCACATGGGCCGAATCCATCTTTTGCTTACCCTCAACTAATAACGAGCCAATGTGATGTTTTAACTAAGGTGGAACCAACAACAAAAACTGAAAGAACTTACATTCTGACAAAGAAAAGCAGCAAATACCCTCAAGAAACACCAAAATTTAGACGGGTGAGTTAAATTATCATATCAATAAAATACTGCATATATATAAAATTTATTTCTAACATTTAACAAAATCATCATAATGTATTGAGTATTTCAATATTTATGGTCCAAAACTTCAATCAAACTTTGGATACACTGATTTGGTATAATGTAATATTAATTGGACTAGATTTTATTTACAAGCTAGAAGAAAAAATATTTTCTAAAAATTGAAAAAAAAGAAATCACCAATTTTTAGAGGTTAAATTCCTATAATAATTAGTTGATAACACTCTTATTTTTGGTTATACAAGAATTTCTATAGAGTAAAGATGATAGATATTCATGACATCTACAAGATGATATTAAAAACATCATTCTAAGTTCAATAGGGACCAAGATATTAATTTCTGAAAATTGGCACTCAGGGGTATGGTACATTTTTTTACAAAAATGGTCTCATTGGAATGGATATAACTTTTTTATGTCTTGGCCAGTTATGAGGCTTTCAGAGGTTGTTAACCACAATGGATAGCATCCAAAAAGAATTTTGATTTAAAAATCAGAGCTGGGCATTTTTTTTTTTTTTATAAAAGGTCAAATGTCAAGGTCATCTTCAAACTTTTTAATTTTTAGTTTTAGGGGATGTTTTGTTTAATAAAAGTGATAGAGCTTTCTTTTCTCTTTAATTTGACACCAAAACAACTTCTCTATCTTTATTGGTTCCTGAGATACATGCATTTGAAAAATGGCACTCAGGCCAGAGTGCCAGTATTTTGCGACCCCAGAACATGAGTGCCAGGGGTCAGACAGGTCTGAAAATTATTTTCTGGACATATCTCACATAGCCCTCCATACAAAAAAAATTTCAAGGAAATCGGGGATGGTCATGCCCAGGTGTTTGAAATGATACGGAATGACCCTAAGGCATTTTAACAAGGTTCCACATAGGAGACTTCTATATAAATTAAAAGCTCATGGGATATCAGGATGCTATAAATTAGATAGAAAAATGGTTAGAAAACAGAGAACAGGGAGTAATTTTAAATGGTAATGAATCTGGATGGCAGAAAGTGAAAAGTGGGCTACCACACGAATCAGTGTTAGGTCCAATAATTCACTGGTCTACAAATTTTGAAAAAGTTTGTGCTTTGGAGATAAAATGTGTTTCCTATTATGGATTTTGGGGTACTGAAAACGAATATGACCATAAAAACAGTCGATTGGCTACAGTTTCCAAGAAAATTTAAGTTACACATTTTGTGTATTTGTATACCATATATTGATTCAACCCATTGCTTCTTTGCTTGTCTCTTGTATTCAACTTCTGGAGCATCTCTTGTTATTGTCCTGCAGTAGTCTGCTAACAATGATGGACTCCATTTCCCCTGGTAGTGTTTCTCCATCGCTGAGATTTCCTGGTGGAAACATTCACCATGTTCATCACTGACTGCTCTGCAGTTGGCTGGAAAAAATTCCAGGTACAAATGGAGGAAATGTATCTTTAAAGACATATTGCAGCCCATTTTTTGATAGGACAACAGCAGGTTTTCCACCAGCTCTCTGTAATTGTCAGCTTTGGTATTTCCAAGAAAATTGGTTGCTACTAACCAGAAAACATTCCACGCTGTCTTCTCCTCACCACTTAGGATATGGTCAAACTCATCTCTAAGAAGCTCGTGGATCTGTGGACCAAAAAATACACCCTCCTTGATTTTTGCTTCACTGAGCTTTGGGAATTTACCACGGAGGTACTTAAAACTGCCCCCATTTTATCCATAGCCGTAACAAAATTTTTCATGATGCCCAGTTTGATGTGTAAGGTGGTAACAAAATCTTGCTCGATTCTACAAGTGGAGGATACTGAACATTTCTTGTTCCAGGTTCCAATGAGTGTCAGAGTGGCCAATCCTTCTTGATGTAATGAGAAGTCCTAGCCCAACTATCCCATTCACACAGAAAACAGCAATACTTAGTGTAGCCCGTCTGCAGTCCAAGCACAATAGCAACAACTTTCAAGTCACCACAAACCTGCCACTGATGTTTGTCAAAGTTTATGCAGTTCAAAAGTTGCTTCATGTTGTCATATGTTTCCTTCGTGTGGACTGCATGACCAACTGGAATTGATGGCAATACGTTGCCAACATGCACAAAACAGCTTTTAGACTCAACTTCGATGAATCAATGAACAGTCTCCACTCATCAGGATTGTGAATAATGTTAAGAGCTGCCATCAGACCATCGATGTCATTGCAAGCTACAAGGTCACCTTCCATGATGAAGAATGGGACAAAATCTTTTTGACAGTCACGAAACTTACACACACTAACATTTTCAGCGAGGAGATTCCACTGCTGCAATCTGGAGCCCAACAGCTCTGCCTTATTCTTTGGCAGTTCTAAATCTCTGATAAGGTCATTTAATTCATTCTGAGTTATCATGTGCAGTTTAGAAGATGTCAAGTTATAAACAAATTCAGGGTCTTGTGACATTGAAGGCTCACAATTTTCGCAGGGTATATTCGGATATTGTAAAATCCACTTTTTCTTCTTGCAAATACCTTTCTTGACTGGAGGCACCATGCAGAAGTAACAATTGCTGACATGATCTGTTGGTTCCCTCCACACCATTGGCACTGCAAAAGGCATAGATTTCCTTTTCCGATTCAACCTCATCTCTCAGATTTTGCTGAAATTTGGTTTATAGGGAGTTTGTGGGCCCTGAATCCATTTCTGAAATTATAAGGTCAATCCGACCAACGGTTCAAGAGATATGACCTCGGGAAATTTGAGGTCACTTGCGAGGTCACTAACATTTGGCGACCCATAACTTGGGTAATAATGGTCACAATTATATAAAAGTATATATATTTAGAATCAGAAAACGACAAGGAATCCAAATATGCACGTTTTAGAACTCTAGGTTGAAAAATAAAAAAGTTACACTGTAACCAAAATTTGAGGTCACGATTTGACCTCTGGGGTATCAAATGAGAATTTTTTTTTTAAATGTAAAAAATGAAGGCATAGGCATTGGCTATTAGAATCAGCAAAAAAAAGTTTGTTTATGTTAGTATTTTTCATGTAACTAACATATAAGTGAACACCATATTCATAAGTTGTGCGTCAATTCTACCTATTTTTTCACACTTAAGCTCATAATTTGACCTATAGAAATTAAAATTACATTTTTTTATAGATATAAAAACAAAGGCAAAAAATGTAAAATTGTATTTCACTGCTAATCTACACTGGCAATAATAGTTATAATAGTGAAAGGGGAAGACCTACTTAGAGGATTCATGTGCTAGCCTAATACAATTTTTGCATGCTCGATGCTCTCATCAATTTCTTTTTGTGGAAAAATGTATTGAATTCTGCTGCCTCCTCTTAGGGTAGGACAACTCATTACAGTTAATATATGATGTCCTGGCACTGCACATGAATCCTTGTTTGATGGATAATAATATGCACTTGATCCTGATGACCCAGAGGGATGTAGAAAGTTCACAGTGAAATCATCAAACTCTTCACAATATTCCTCCACAATTCCATACCAAACTTGCATGTCATAAATGCAGCCAACATACTCTCCTGGTTTGACACATTTTAGGTTACCAAGCATTGCAGGTTCATTAGTAAAATGACTTTTCCTTATTCTTTTCTTTTCTCCAATGCCACTTGAAATGGGATACACCATCAGTTCTTCCTTGTTTAGGGGAACAAATCTATGATATTTCTGAGTTCCAGGAATAGCCCTACTATCCTTGAATCGATGTTCCAACCGTTCTTCTGCATCTTTCAAATCAGCTGTAGTTACAAAGAAAAAATTTATCTTCTTGCTCAAGTTTTCTTCACAAAACTGAAACATGTGTTCTGGTGTAAGAATTTGCCTCTCTGTAGTTCTCTGCAAACTGGCACGAGCAGTAGCTCTTTTCACTGTTCCTCCAATCCCATCACATGCATTTTTGCCATGGGATGTAGCAAAGAAGTGCCATTCACAAGACAGACCAAAATCCTCTTCATGGTAACAGAGATTTGTGAAGTTGTATCTGTTCTTATATTGGCCAGCACATCCATCTGAGAAATAGTGCACCTTCTTCAATTGTGGGCATCTGAATTTAACATATGTCATAAGCTTCAATATGAATGAGTAAACCATTATAGTGTTGTGTTTTAGTGATGCAGATAAGAAACAGACACTAAAATGGCTAAGTTCCTGGTCTGCAGATGATCTATAATAGATGACAAAAGGGTGAACTGTACACTGTGAATTGTCCCAGTGAAACCCTTGGGCAGCATCCTGGACAATGAAAGAATAATTCTCAGAGAAATCACCTACTATAACTACCTCGCTCTGAGGTGGTAGTGTTTCTTTCAACTGCTTGAAGTACTGTGATTGTTGCTGAGCAACAAAGTGATGACGAACCATGCGGATATTTTCATGCTTAGGGATGATAAGTATTCATGAAGTGGCTCCACCTTATCAACCATTGTACAACGGTCAACAGTCACCCATTGCTTGTAAGATATTTCATTTGGAGCTGATTTCACACTGTCAAGTAACTCAAGAAAATCCAGGACACCCTCTTCTCTTGGGCAATCATTGCAAAGTTGCATCATGCAAGTCTCTCTCTGTACTGCAGACACTGTAATCCATAAGATCCTTGTATGAAAGACCTCTTTCTCCCAATGCAGCCAGCTGCAATTTTGGATTTTGATGGTATGTGCAGACACAGACAGAATGAGTCCCACCACTACCGGCAAGCACACAATATGATGGCCGTAATTTTGCAAATGTGGAAAATCCTATTTTGGGATTCTTTTCATCATTTTTATATAGTTCAAACATCTCTCTTAAATTCCCGAGGACCAATCGTTTTTGCACCTTCATTGCACCTTCAGCACTGATAACTTTCACGCAATCCTTTTGGCCAGGACACATACGACTAACCTCTTCTGACTCATAGAATCTTCTAACTATATCTTTGTGTTCTTCAGATATCACTTTTCCTTTGCTCATTAGTGGAATCTTCGGAAGGATTCCATGTTCTGATTTAAGTGAACGGCTTCTTTTCACCATGTATGTTGTAGTTTGAAAGAAACTAGCTGTTTTTTCAATTGTGTATGGTGAGAGTGTCAATATTTGTAGTTTGTGATGGTGACATTTGCTCTCCAGGAATGACTGTTTCAATTCATTCATTAATTTGTCTAGATGTTTTTCAGATTTAGTTTCAGGTTTTGAAGTATCACTTACCTCCTCGGTAATTTGAACACCATAACTGAGTTCTAGCCTCTCCTTCAGGTGTTTCTGAGCAGATGATAGCTTACCACGAGCCTTGCGCTTTTTCTGGCTTAATGACAGCCCTTCTGAAAAACAGAAAAAAAGGTTTCACACACCTGAATATTAGTAATTAAATATTAATTATAGTACCTTAAATGCTATATAATTGGCTATATAGTAGATCAAACAGACCTTGTAGTAAAGTATAAGTTATTATATTAATTTATTACTTACTTTTTTTAACTGGTGTTTGGTCCAGAAATGCTAGAACTGGTTCAACTGAAGTTGAAGGATTTTCCTTTATCAAGCAATCACTGTCATTGTCCAGATCTTGAATTGAAGAGATGTTACTCAAGCCACTGATAGTAGATGATTCATTTGAATCCTGCTCAGACTCGTTGTTTTCAGTGGTACTAAGTATAGTGGGGTTTTTCATTATCAGTGTCCAGCAGTTCACACACAACAATGAGTCTTTTTTCACTCTTCCAGCACATTTTTCAACAAGTACATCAGTCACTTTTCTAAGATTGATTGTTATGCGTTTCTTGTGTTTTTGAATAGGGTCCTGGCAGTATTTCAAGTGCCGAACCATTGTATTTTGATCTGTAAAGATATAGGATTTACAATTAGGTAATATATATTTTTTAGAAAATATATAGCTATACACACTTAATATTTTAGGCCTTGATAGTCTCTGAGGCTCATTAAAACACCATACCCACCAGCCACCCACAGTGCTGGCTGGAACTGTACTAACCTGTAGACAAGGAATTTTGCAACTATCTGTGTTGATTCTGCACTTAGACAAGTAGCAACATGTTTCAACAGGTTTGTTTAGGCTACATGTGAGCTTAGTCTTCCCCTTTCACTATTATAACTATTATTGCCAGTGTAGATTAGCAGTGAAATACAATTTTTATTAAATTCTTGGAGCTTGAGGTCAAATTGATAGCTAAGATATAAAAATTCCTTGAAATGACAAGCAATTTATAAATATGGTGTTCACTTATAAGTTAGTTACATGAAAAGTACCAACATAAACAAACTTTTTATGATTGTTTCTATTAGTCAAGAACTCTGACTTTGTTTTTTATATCTATAAAAAATGTAATTTTAATTTCTATAGGTCAAATTATGAGCTTAAGTGTGAAAAAATAGGTAGAATTGACGCACAACTTATGAATATGGTGTTCACTTATATGTTAGTTACATGAAAAATACTAACATAAACAAACTTTTTTTTGCTGATTCTAATAGCCAATGCCTATGCCTTCATTTTTTACATTTAAAAAAAAATTCTCATTTGATACCCCAGAGGTCAAATCGTGACCTCAAATTTTGGTTACAGTGTAACTTTTTTATTTTTCAACCTAGAGTTCTAAAACTTGCATATTTGGATTCCTTGTCGTTTTCTGATTCTAAATATATATACTTTTATATAATTATGACAATTATTACCCAAGTTATGGCTCGCCAAATGTTAGTAACCTCGCGAGTGACCTCAAATTGCCCGAGGTCATATCTCTTGAACCGTTGGTCGGATTGACCTTATAATTTCAGAAATGGATTCAGGGCTCACAAACTCCCTATAAACCAAATTTCAGCAAAATATGAGAGATGAGGGTGTTAATTTCAATTTTTTTTGGTTGATCTGACAGAGAATGACCCATATGTGTGGGGCCCAGCTCTTGTCCTGATCTCCAATCTTACAGCCAAAATAAAGGTGATAGGCTTTCCTAATCACAGCAGTTATAGCACGCTTTTGTGATGCAAAAGTCAATTCTCCACAAACATAACAGAAGGTATCTACACTGTTCACGCAATTACGAGGCATCTTTGTTCAAATTAGGCTGAAAAAAATTCAGTTTCAAAAGCAAACACTAAAAAGAGTTTGACAAGGGTGCACTGCATGACTTCCATGAATGAACTGATGCTGTGGCATAATATGTAGACGCCTGTGACACATCAACGCCTTGACTCTACTGCGCATGCGCGGTTATATTTTTTTATTTTATTTTATTTTAATAAATTAATGTAATTACATTGCATTTTAATCATTTTAAATTAGGTAAGGTTAAGTTAGATTAGTATTCCATTTATATTAATATAAAAAATATTATGGGAAGCAATATGTTAAAATGATCCAGTCTATTTTTTTAATAAATAATTTACAAATACATAATGTAATAGATAAATTTAAAATTACATTTTATTGTATATATATGTATATATTTACATTAATTTATTAAAATAAAAAATATATAACTACGCGCATGCGCAGTAGAGGCAATGCATCGATGTGTCACAGGCATCTACATATTACGCGACAGATGCAGTCCAGTTAGTAGGGTGCAGGGTTGCCTGATATCTTTATAAATAGAGCCAATTTGCAATTTTAGGCATCATTTTCGTACTCAGTGACCCAAAATTAGTAAAGATTGACTACTTTTATTTCTAAAGCATTTTGGCTGTAGACCAGTGATAATCTTTATTGTATGTACAGTAAACCCTGATATAACAAACACTGTATATAATGGACCTTGGCTTTAATGGACACTCTGACCCTTTTGGACTAGGTTCTTATATTATGGACTCAGGTCTGTTACAACTGAACATATGTTGCAAGGCATCCAGACACCTTTGTTTACTATCAGCCAGGCCACTAGATATCATGCAGTTGCCCTAGTTTAAATGCATCTCTCCATCCTGTAAACACCACCCACTCTCCAAAGCAGGGTTGTGGAGTCGGAGTCGGAGTCGTGGAGTCGCACGTTTCAGGGCGGAGTCGGAGTCGGTAAAAAACTTCCGACTCCCGACTCCAATTTCTGTCGTGTCACCCTTAATTTCTAAATACTAACATTTAGGTTATTTAGTTTTTTTGGTCAATAAACCTTATTCATTGATAGCCCCTAGATTAAGTTTTTTTAATATTTTTTTTTAACATTTTCAGAATATACAATTAATATTTATTTAAATATAAAATATAAAATATAAAATTTCACACTTAGTGTGGTGGTGATGAAATGTCTTATTATTATGATAATTATAGAGTGAAACACTAGAGGAGTCGGAGTCGTATATTTAAAATGTGAGGAGTCGGAGTCGGATTTTTAGATTTTTTACAATGTGTGGAGTCAGAGTCGGAGTCGGAGTCGAATTTTTGACAATGTGTGGAGTCGGAGTCGGAGTCAAATTTTTGACAATGTGTGGAGTCGGAGTCGGAGTCGAATTTTTGACAATGTGTGGAGTTGGAGTCGGAAAATTTTGGACCGACTCCACAACCCTGCTCCAAAGTGACCATATTCTGACCTCTGTGCTTTATATTGTGCCAGAAACATTTCACCTAAGGGTCAAAAGGTTGATACCTCTTCAACACCCAAGAAAAAGAGGCAGATATTATCTGAGTGCGAAGTTAGAGATGATAGAAAAATATGAATGGTGTGCCTGCCTGTCAACTCATGCAAACTTATAATCTTCATAAGTCCTCCCTATATAACATCATAAAGGCTAAGGACAAACTACAAAGTTTATCAAAGAAAGTAGAAGGGAGCAAGAGTACAGAAAAAATATACTGTGGTCAGACATGGGGTCAATTACTGGGTTTCTATTACTATTATTTTTGATTCCTTCTATTACTATTACTTTAATTTTCATCTATTACTATTACTTTTGTATGTGGGGTACTTCACTCATTTGAAAAGGATCTTTATGTCTATTTAAATGCAATTAGAAGCAGTGTGTTAACGAACAAACACTATTTCAGATTCAATAGGTACAAACATTATACAAGAGGTCCAAAGACGATTAAGATATAGTTGTCTGGAGCACTGACTAAGTAGGCCAATGAATCACTGTGTATAACGAACATACAAATACAATGATCCAACCATGAGGTGGTGTGCCAACTATGGAAAAACTATACACGCTTACAACATGGTATCGTATGTGGTACCTTTACTTCTTAATTAAATATAAATTATTAATTAATTGAATTAAATATCTATACAAAATTGCCTCGGGATTGGCAACATAGCCTATTGGGAATGAAAATAATTGCCATACATACATAGAACCCAATATGGAGGCATTGGGCGCATCCAACCACAAGAAAAATTTATTGTTTCGTGTTCAAAATTTTCCACTGCTGACTCATGAAAATTACATCAAGAAAAGAGTCAACAAACTTTGCCAAATCAGCAAATAATAAAAATACGAAGATATATTATATTATACTGGTGGCACTCTGAGCTGCTTATGTTACAGCGATGCTTTAAGCAAGGAAGATGTACTTTATCTTCCTATAAATTCTGAGTGAAATCCTCTTAATATAAAACCTAATAACTATAAAAAGGATAGGCCTATTCCTTCAGGTATTTAAATACAGTGACTGCTTATATTAATTACATCAAAGCAACTCATTGTGTAACTCTATCGTACCACGGCCCTACATCGAAAAACATCATCGCGTCCTACGAAGAGAAGCGAGGCCCAACGAAATAATAAGGCAATTCCTTTCTTTACCATTAAGCAGTGGAAATACCAAAGGCAAATAAACGTAAAGAGGTCCTTTGAAGACCTACACATACATAACTAACAAAAAAACGTAGGGCTTTTGTCATTATCTCTCCACTGTAATCTGCTGGAAATTTCCAACAGATGAGGGTAACAGGCAATCAACCCATAGCCCTATATAGTTTTTTCACACCAACTATCACTAACATAAGTAAAGCTATTGTCAGGAAGACTACACATGGATGAAAGGGTCAAGTTATTATCTTCACAGAAGGCTTTTAAGTGGTTGCTGAACAAAGAATTATCATTAAGCACATTAGATACACAGAATTACAAATTTTTTATGGTCTACACAAATTTCTATTCCAGTTAGCCAATTCAAACCAAGTTTTAATTCACTAATATATTTCCCATACCCCAACCTCCATAGAATAGCTACTCCACCAGATGGGTGGCCTGCAAGGAGACCATCCTGTTTATCTCTGGTGGCCTCCCCTATCCCATGAAAGTTACTGGACAGGCTATTCAGGTTCTTTATGTCCTGTTTCCATAGCCATGTTTACTGCAGACAGAGAATATCAGCATCCTCTAACAGCTTATCAATTATGATCCACCTGTGTTTGCTGTTATTGCCTAAGCTTAGGCCTCTACAGTTATAAGAGATTACCTTGAATGTTGCAATTAGGAAGATGCAGGAGTTCTGCCAGCCATCTCTAAATGTTGAATTCCACTTATACCAGGCACAGCAGTTACAGCATTAGACCCAGCTGGATTTTTCTTCACAGTACAACACATGATGTCTCCATAATTACCCTCTCCAGCACTTGCAAGAGTGGCTGCAGGTGCTTTTCTTCCCTTCTTCTCATAGAACCACAGTACATATACCCATTCCAGCCATACTGCTGGATCCATAAATATCCCTGGATCATCACAGACTACTGTAACTTGAAAGGAATTGTACATAGTCCATCTGGAATCAATTTTCCTACATGTAACCTGAAGGTCCACTTTATCCACAAATGACTGCAGCTCTTCAGCCATAAGATCAGGTTGACATCTCAAGATGAAAATGTTTGTGGTTTTTGTTGGTACAGCCATCATACGATCTGTTTTGGCAGCCCCTATGATACCCCACCATTCTCTGCCAGCCTTTGCTACAGGCTGACTCCCTCTAGCCAGTGCATGAGTGGGACCACCACCATTAGCTACTGCAATAGTTGCAGTTCTTGGAGGGGTCCACTCGTTTCTAACCCCTCCTTACCACCATTGTCCAAGATGCCTCCTCATCATGACCCCCGACTGCATTCTCAGCATCCCAATTCACCAAGGTCCCTTGGGGGATACCATGTGAGATGGTATAGAGCTGGCGATGCAGTATCTTGTCTGGATTCATGGATCCACAGTGAGGCTGAGAGGCAGAAGGCTCTGCACTCATGGATGGATCCAGGGTGAGGCTGAGAGGCAGAAGGCTCTGCACTCATGGATGGATCCAGGGTGAGGCTGAGAGGCAGAAGGCTCTGCACTCATGGATGGATCCAGGGTGAGGCTGAGAGGCAGAAGGCTCTGCACTCATGGATGGATCCAGGGTGAGGCTGAGAGGCAGAAGGCTCTGCACTCATGGATGGATCCAGGGTGAGGCTGAGAGGCAGAAGGCTCTGCACTCATGGATGGATCCAGGGTGAGGCTGAGAGGCAGAAGGCTCTGCACTCATGGATGGATCCAGGGTGAGGCTGAGAGGCAGAAGGCTCTGCACTCATGGATGGATCCAGGGTGAGGCTGAGAGGCAGAAGGCTCTGCACTCATGGATCCAGGGTGAGGCTGAGAGGCAGAAGGTTCTGCACTCATGCATCCAGGGTGAGGCTGAGAGGCAGAAGGCTCTGCACTCATGCATCCAGGGTGAGGCTGAGAGGCAGAAGGCTCTGCACTCATGCATCCAGGGTGAGGCTGAGAGGCAAGAGGGCTCTGCACTCATGCATCCAGGGTGAGGCTGAGAGGCAAGTGGGCTCTGCACTCATGGATCCAGGGTGAGGCTGAGCAGCAGCCAAATAAATATTTGTTTCAACTAAATCATTACAATTTCAGACTAGGTCTTGATAAATTTTACTTTATTGAAGGAAAAATTTGCCATAATATTAGTTCACATACATGTTTATTTTAGTTTAGAGTAGATTTAGTTCATTTTTCAGTTCATTTACACAATATGTCCATTGCCATTGTAATAGAAAATTAATAGACTATTATCTATTACTTTGCCTTCTATTACTATTACAGCCAAAAAATTATGATCTATTACTATTACTTGAAAAATCCTGTAATAGTCTATTACTACTACTATTACCCCATGTCTGACTGTGGTAGAAAATTATCCTTTGAAGGTTTAGATGAGGCAGTTCACAAGTGGTATACAAAGGAATGAGCTGAAGATGTCCCAGTGCGTGGTGTGGACATCCAGGCTGCTGCTGAGTGCCTTGCTGTGCACTCGGGCCACACAGGATTTAGAAGGCACCATGGCATAGTGAATAAAGCAATCACTGAGGCTGTGGTGCCTTTTGTGGAGGTGCTCAGAAAGATTATTGCTGACAACAACCCGCACCACTTTCAATTAGCATTAAGTGTTACATGTACAATACATACAGTCATAGGCATAGCTAGGATTTTTTATTGGGGAGGACCAGGCCATCAAAATTAATATAGGGTGAGGATAGGAAAAATGAAATCTATTTCACATTTTTTTTACTAAATATAGCTCTCATTTTCAACATGAACACTCCTATGCAATTTTGACATCACTCATAATTGGCACTATCACGCTATGGACCAATGTAACAAATTAACAATACGTATGACTGATTGTGATTTAAAAGTTTTGAAAGATCATTTTACAAACTACACTTTTTTTAACATGCATTAGACTCGCCTTCCTCCATCCAACCAAACTACCATTATTTCAGATTATCATATGAATAATTGAATACCATTATCTTGGTTTGTGGGGTCCATGGTCCCAGTGGCCCCCCCCCCACTGGCTATACCTCTGCATACAGTTCAATACTGTATCTTGTTTTACTGATAAATGTCATTACTAGATATATAAATATAGCCTGTATATTTTTTTTAGCTTTTATGACCCATGTGTTCACTTCAGACTATGTTTGGTATACAGGGTGGGCCGAAAGTCTGGATCCATAGGAAAATATTTATTTTAATACATAAATTACAACAAATGGTAAATACTTAAAATGAATATCAACTTTAACTCGTAAATGCGTATCCGTGATACTGTACAGTGGTTCATACTCCAGTATAAACAACAAATTATAACAAATGCTCAAATTGGTGGCCTCTGACATCGAGACACTTAGGGATGGAATTTATAATTTTTAATAATTCTTCGAATTGACATTCTCGAGATGCGTGTTTCATTTGATAATCTTCTTGTTGACTTTACTGGACTATTCGTTAAAGTTTCACATACCATTGCAGAGGTATTTTCATCAGTTGCAGTTTTTGGACGACCAGAATGCCATCGATCATGTACACTTCCTGTTTCTTTGAAATGTTTAAACAACTTGCCAACAGTCGCATGTGTTACTGGATGCTTATCAGGATGATTTCTATTGAATTTGGTAGCAACTTCTCTGTGTGTAGCGCCCTGTCTTGCGTACATGAGCACAAGTTCTACCCAGTCTTCTGTTGTTAGATTCGAAGCCATTTCTGGGCTGAAATAAAAAAGTATTTGAGTATTTATACTGGAGTACGAACTACTGTACAGTATCACGGATACGCATTTACGAGTTAAAGTTGATATTCATTTTAAGTATTTACCATTTGTTGTAATTTGTGTATTAAAATAAATATTTTCCTATGGATCCAGACTTTTGGCCCACCCTGTATAATGGACCAAGTCCATTATATAGCAAACTAGTGTAGATCTGGATACAATGGACCTTTGGCTTTTATGGACCTGGCTTTCCCCCAATTAGTCTGTTATATCAGGGGTTTACTGTACATCTAAATGATTTAGTGAAGGGATTAGGTAATAAATACCTAAATTTGCAGATGATATAAAAGTGGTTGCCCCAGTTACTGTACAAACAACAAAAAAGATCTTGACAGATTAGATGCCTAGGCTAGTAAATGGCAGATGGAACCCATTATTTGAAGATGTGAAATCCTCTATCTTTGCAGAAATAATGAAAACTTTAGTTATGAGATGCAAGGAAACTGATTACAGTATATAGTATGCTAGTCGGGAAGATGATCTTGCCATTATAGTTAGTAGTGATCTAAAATTTTCTAAGCAATGTTTAGAGCCTAAAAAATTAGCCAAATAAAATGCTGGGTATTATTAAGAGTAATGTTAGTTACAAAAGTAAGGAAGTCATTTGTAGTTTATATAATTCTTATGTTAGGCCTCACTTAGAATACTGCATTCAAGCCTGGTCTCCTTACCATAGGCGTAATTTATTTATGCTTGAAGGTGTGCAATGTAAGGCAACCAAGCTTGTTCCTTGTTTAAGAATATTGCAGTACAGTGAAAGATTAAAGGAATTTTGCGTGTTTAGTTTTGAGACACATTGTTTGAGGGGAGGCGCAGACTGGCTCAAAAATTTCCACTGGCCAGGTGTCACTGAGGGGGCCCCCAAAAAAGTATTTATGGATGTTTTAAAAATCTAGTAATTTTGTCATGACCTGTAAATCTCCGCGAGTTTTGAATATAATTTTGAACTCAACCAAAATCAAATCTAATTAATATGCAGTCAGGGAATGACGAGGTGTACTTCTAAATACGCAAAAGGCCTTGGAATCATTTTTCTTTTTCCTTGTGGGTTTGCATTATATATTATATATATATATATATATATATATATATATATATCTGTTCATTACAATATGAAAGTTACTCATGAAAATCATAGAAAATGAAGTAGAAAGACTTTTTTTCAATCCCAAACAAAACTGTCACTTACTCATGGGCGCCCGCAGGTAGGGGCAAGGGGGGGCGCTTGCCCCCCCTTGGAAATGCCAAGAAAATATATTAAATATTTTCTAAGAAAATATTTATATCCTAAACTTGCTGAAGTATCCAACTGCCTCCTAAAGGGTGAAAAATTTTATTTGTGTGCATGATAAAAGGTTGCTACCTTTTTATTTGTTCAGAAGTCCCCCCTTAAAATTATCATGTGCATTGTATGTATATACAATATATATTTGCATTTTCCATTACAGAAAATGCAACACTAAACTTGCTTAGAATTAACCTGCTGGTTCCTAAGGGGTCAAAAGTTTTTTGCTTGCTCCGGTCCCTACTTATTAATACATTAAATTTTGCCCCCCCTTGGAAAAAATCCTGCGGGCGCCCATGCACTTACTTAAACTATTACAGAGGAGCCCATTATCAACAGTAGGCCACATGCCTTTCTTCTTTTAGTTATGCCCCTGATAATAATAATAATAATAATAAAATAATATATATATAATATATAATAATATATATATATATATATATATATATATATATATATATATATATATAGTGCACAATAGGGCGGAGTGAAAAACTCATTTTTCGAATTTTCAAATTGGCTAGTGTGGAAAATGTGTGGAGTAGTGAGGAAATAAGCTGGTATAAATTTAAAATCATAACATTAATATCTTCAGGTGCCACAATGACCTTCAATATTGAAAAAAATTGAAAAAAGCAGATTTTAACCAATAATTACAGAAGAGTCCACGATGCACAATAGACAAGAATTTATTCACACTTGTATAAAAATAGCTCAGTCAACCTTTAAAAAAAGTTTCTATTCTCTAAAAACAGTTTTCTATAGTCAGCTCACTCAGCTGTCACGTGAGTACCTCGGTTCAGTGTAGCTGTCGCTCTCGTAGCAGGTGGGTGTTCTGTTGTTGGCGTTACTCAGATAGTCTAAACCAGTGGTTCTTAACCTGGGGGGCGCGCCCCCTAGAAACAGGAATTTCTCTAATTGTATTTGTTATTCTCTTAACGAGAGCATGGGCTAATATTGAGAAGTTATTGAGAATGTTATTTTGATTGAAGGGGGGTGTGGAGGGAAGGACCAATTCCTAGAGGGGGCATGGTAGTAAAAAGGTTAAGAACCACTGGTCTAAACTATATTTCTTATATATTTTGCATTTCTGTATTGTGTTGCCCTAAGTTTGCCATGTACTATTAACTGAAATTAACGTATAATTGATATTAGCTCTTTCTTTTTCAGATTTGTATACTTTCAAAATGTCTCGAGTTTGTGCAAAATCAACCAGGGCCTCAACTGAGTGCCCCATGTTTGGTATGGAAGATTTGTGGCACAGGAATCTTCCTACATACGAAGGAGTTTTTAAATATTACTTGTTTGTAAGAAATGATTTGAAACAGAATACTAATAAAGATCCTTCAATATCTCAAATATTAGAACAAGTTGTTGATAAATTGAAAACAATTTGGGAAAGTGCTTCCGTCCCAATTCTGTCAGACAGGCGAATTGAAACAATGTTCAGAAGCTACCACGAAAAGTATCGTGTCATTATGAAGCCATACCAAAGCAGAAAAAATTCTGAAGCTTACAAAGCAAAGATTGATATCTTCAAAAAAGAAGCACACACGAAACTTTTTGACATTGCAGCATGCAAGTGCAAAGTACTAACACAATGTTCTTGTCCCAAAGAAAAAATGGTTCCAAAGGAAGAAGTGACGTTCCTCTTAGATCAAAGGAGTGAAAGAAAACTGTTTATTGACAGAGTAGATATTACACTCTCAAAGAAAAAAGCATCTACGTTGCTAAGAAAGCAAAAAGAAGCTGTGAGGCTCACCAAAGAATCTTCACAGGAGAAATTGCAGGATACAAATGTTGAATTATCATCATCGACATCAAATAGTGAAAGTGAATCTGGCGAAATATCAGACGATACATTTCCAGAGCCAGTTAGCTCGAACAACCTGAAGAACAATTATTCAAGAAAAGGAAAACTACAAATCTACCTTCAGTGGCTACTGCTTGTGACAGGACTGCAGTTTCAGATCGAGCTGCAGCATTCATTGTTAGTGCAGTATTGCAAGATATTGGAGAAGTTTCTATTGACAATACATCTGAAGTAGTGGATAGGAGTAAAATCAGAAGAGAAAGACAAAAGAAGAGATCAGAAATTATGAAAGATCAAAATCAATCCCAATCAGAGGAATCTATTTTGATGGTCGAAAAGATTCTACACTCTTCCAAGAAAAAAAAAGAGTCCAAAGTATATCAGAAGAAGGTAACAGAAGAACATATCACTTTAGTGAGAGAACCTGGTTCAGATTATTTGGGCCATTATTCTGTGAATTCTGGATCAGCTGAAGAAATATGTAAAGGAATGTTTGAGTATATTGGAAATAATGACATGAACCTGGTAAACCTTGTTGCCATTGGATGCGATGGTGCAGCAGTCAACACTGGAGAAAAGGGAGGCATTATAAGGCTTATAGAATTGAAGCTGAAGAAGCCAGTTCAACATTTAGTGTGCCAGCTCCATGCCAATGAATTGCCATTACGCCATTTAGTTGCAAAGCTGGATGGAAAAACATCTGGCCCCCGCAGATTCACCGGTCCTATTGGCAGGGAATTAGAGAACTGTGAGAGTCTTCCTATTGTCGAGTTTGAAAGGATTGATGCTGAGGAACCAACTGTAGACTGTGAAGATCTTAGCACCGACCAAAAATATCTAATTGATATTCATCAGGCCATAACAAAGGGATATTGCTCTCCAGATCTTGCTCATCGTAGTCCAGGCAAAATGGCACATTCACGATGGCTGACTACAGCAAATCGTTTGCTTCGCCTATACGTTTCAACTGTAAGTCCATCTGAGAACCTCATGAACATTGCTTCTTTTATAATGAAGGTCTACATCCCAATGTGGTTTTCTATTAAGCAAAGTACGTCTTTTGTCAATGGCTCAAAACATGTTTTCAAAACTATTGAACTAACAAGAACACTGAATGACGAAGTAAAGGATATTGTAAACCCTGTCATACAAAGAAATGCATTTTTTGCAAATCCAGAAAATATTCTAGCATCAATGATTCATGATGACCGCAGCGCCATAAGAGAATTAGCGTGGAGGCGAATAAAGAAAGCAAGGCAAACAAACAAGGAAAAAGTTGTGAGGCGTTTCACAGTACCTGTTATTCAATTTGAAGCTACTGATTATACTGATTTAATTAATTGGCAAAAATACATTGTCACTGAACCACCTGTGACAAGACACCTGACAGAAAATGAGATTGAAGAATTCACAGAAAACAAGAGTACCCCTCCATTCGAGAAATTCCCTTGTCATACACAAGTAGTAGAAAGAATGGTAAAATTAGTGACTGAAGCATCATCAAAAGTATTTGGATTGAACGCGCGAGATGGCTTCATAAGATCAACACTTCAGTCACGTAAAAAAATGCCATCATTCGAAAGTAAAGCTGAATATAAAGTTTAAATAAAACGTTAATAGAAAAAAACATGCGCAAGGATGGGTGGTTGGGAGGGCATGGGTGGAGCTCGACACGCAGCCACCTCCTCGTGGTGAGTTCTGGATTATTTAGATCATTAATCAAAAGAACATTGATCTAAATAAACTAAGAGCTGCGTAATTCAGTAACTATTTTGGTAATTGGAACACTTAATATATAATAATAACAAGTAAGTTTCAGTTATTGTACTAATGCAGAATATAAGAAAATCATTATATTCCACTTTTTTCGACGGCTTTGTGGCACCTGAAGATATAATTTCGCAGGACTAATATTTATGCACAGTCATTATCTATAGCACCCACATATTTTCCGCACTAGCCATATTTGAATTTCGAAAAAAGGTTTAAAAACCTCATTTTCGATCCGCCCTAGTGCACAATATCAATGAATAATGTTTTCAAAGGCATTTAGAAAAAAGGTATATGAGGAAATTATTGGGGGTGTGGATTGTAGGTTTGGGTATGCAGGTTCTTGGGATCTAGGCTGAACTGGCTGGGCCCTGCTGGCCTTTATTCAGCTCCTAAGATATTTATGTGTTTAAAGCTTAAAAATATAAAAAATTAACAATTACTTAAATAAAAATTCAGTAAATTACTCACGTTATTAACACCAAGAGCAAAAAATCAGCATGCCAGCATAAATGCAACACCGCTTAAAAAATATTTACTTTATTTACTTAATTTTATTTTTCGCGCCAAAAATAGTGTCCTAGAGTGCTGATTGGTTATACTAGAAATCTCAGAAATGCATTTCACAACATAGCGACTTTTAACATATTTAATTAATTTTCAACAAATAAAATAAATATAATAAATTTATTTAAATAAAAATTTATTTAAACGGACATAATTTATCAACGAATAAACTAGTTAATAATCCTAAACAATTTAAATATCAATTATTTTACTAGTATTAAAAAAAGCGGAAAATTTTTAATGCCATTTTGTCGCCAACACACACTGCCATGTTGGCACTTTTTTTTTACCCCTGTGAACACCCCTGAGGTCTTATATAGTAATATGTTGAACAAATTTAGGGCCACCAGGGCCAGTCTGCGCCAGTTTAAGGGGATCAAAATATTTTCAGCTTTGTACAACTTAGATGTAACTTTTTCTCATTAGAGTCTGATGGAAAAACAAGACTTTCGGAATGATGTAGTAAAAAGCAGTTCCTTAGTTTTAAGAAAAACTTAGACACTTTCATGGATGAGAGAGCGTGTTTGTATACTGTAAATACTGTATAGCTATTTAGAGTGACAAGCAAATCCATGAAATGAAATTTCAGGTATTTTCCAGGTTATCCAGGATAAATTCTGCTCATTTTCCAGGTTGAAATGAAACAAAATTTCTAAGATATATACAGTTAGCCCTGCTATAACATGCGGGATGTGTTCTCGAAAAACAGCATGAATTATGCAATCACATGCTGTGATAAGCTTGTTTTTGCATAGGAATAATGTTATAAGTCAGGGCTGCATTTTTTTCAAAATTATTTTTTCCTTAAAATCCAATTTAGCAATTGTTCAAATGCTTTTACCAACATATATTAGTGCATGATGTATGAAGAAATAAATATTACAGTAAAAAATTCTATTTAAGAAAGTTACAAAAGAAAAAAATACTACCAAGTACAGTACAGTAAATATACAGCCAAGTACAGTAATTACATGTTACACCTCACTTGAAGTTGACTGCCGTGCTTCCTCAGCATTTTCTTTGTCAGGGATGTCTGGGTCACAAATGTCAGATTTTTTCTTAAAATATGCATCGAGTGTTAACTGCCATGCACAATTTTATTTTTTGCAATAAATTTCTTTATAGCCTGCTAGAAGTTCATCCAATTTTCTGCTAAATATGCTGCTCCTTTCTATTTTTGGATCACTGTCAGAAAAAAATCTTTGCTATGTGATCAACCAAGGTAAATGCTTCTGACAAATTTCTTATTGTTAGCTCTTTAAGTTGTGCAAAATAGACTAAAATTAAAATCTTGGTGAGTGAAAGTTTTGAATTATCCATTGAAGGTTATCTGGGAATTTTCATAGTGTTGCATTTACATTTTTCATATTGTCCCATGCGAAATAGATATACTAAAATTAAACTCAGTGAGTGAAGGTTTGAATGCTAGACTATGTTTAATCTGACAGTACTTAGCTAACTATAAGCCAATGTATGTTTTTGCAGTCTTGATAATTTTAATGTTTTTTTGCCTGTAATTTCAAATTTTCCATGTAACATTTTTATGGTCTTACAATACTTAGCATGTAAATACAAATCTGTGTTGTAATAGTATGCATTATAACAGGGCCAACTAATATATTATATATATATATACTAGTCCACAAAAGTATTTACGAATTGTAAGTTGCAATATATTTGGAATAAGAATGTATATATAATAAGATATTTAATTGTAATATAATAATATTTGACAATAAAACAGGTTAATAAAAGAAAAATACCATACTTATTTGTAAAACTTATGAAAATTAGTATCCTGTAGGGCCACCCTTGTTCTTTCAGACTAGTTCAAGACACTGAGGCATTGAGTCGACCAACTTCATGCATGATTCAGAACTGATTTTATACCACCCTTCTTGAAGAATTCTCCATAAATCTTCTTTGTTGTTTGCCTTATCTTCTCTTGTTCTTACTTTTCTATTGAGCTCATCCCAAAGATGTTCAATAGGATTTAAATCTGGACTCTGAGATGGCCATCCTACCATTTTAAACCCTTCTTCTTCAAGCTTACTGTAGAGCTGTTTTAGTGATTTAGCACTATGCTTAGGATCATTATCCTGTTGAAATATGAAGTTCTTTAGCAGCTGGGATGGCAATATTAGTAAATAGATGTTTGAATACATAGTGATCCATGGGTCCATTTTCATTCCCAGTGACAAAGCATTTTTTTAACCTAGTGAGTGGGTGACATGAATGTCACCCAGTGAAGAAAATTTGTCGCCCAGTAAATGAAATTTTAGGGTACTGAGTGACAAGGAATTTTCAAAATTTGTAAAAATAGAGTTGTCTTGGAAGCCATATAAATACATATAATACATGCACATATGCCACAATTAGAACTGTTTATCCTACCAGTTCCATAGTATACAAACAAATTATGGACTATGCTAGCCCATGCTGGGCACCCATTATCTCAAACACAAACATAAACACCTTACAGACAATACAAAATAACGCACTTCCTATCATTACAGGATGTACTCAAACACCACCAATTAGGGAACATTCAGACATGAAGGAAACACAGTTCATGGCAGCAGCAATAACTAACCCACAACACCCTTGCCATTACATGTACAATCATGCACCAACACCTTGCACCATTAAGGTAACACCAGAGACATTATAACCAAATACTCCATTCCATACCACACCCCACAGACATCACACAATACAGAAAACACATACACACAAAACACACCTAACTCACAAAGCATTGACATGACTCGGTCCGAATGCAGTCCTAGGTGCAAAGCCACCACCCACTGACAGGTCAGAGACCAGCCTGAGCAGATCAGATTGAGTTAACTTAGTACAATTCCAATGTGGACATCACCCGAACTTACAGACATGTAAACAGACACACACACCCTGTGCCAGGACACACCACAAACAATTGAACACATTATGACAGACTGTAGCACTCTAGCACAACATAGAACACAACACAACATCACTAGTGTGCTGAACCTCTGGTCCACTCCGGAGAGGGTGATCAGTTACCTGCATGCCACCAGCTTGCTCAATCAAGGTGGGCTGATTGGCTAACCAACAACAACAATAATCTCAATCTTCTATCGACCTCTTGTATAATGTTTGTACCTGTTGAGTCTGAAATAAAGTGGTTTGTTTGTTTGTTAACACTGCTTCTAATTGCATTTAAATAGACAAAGATCCTTTTCAAATGAGTGAAGTATCCCATATGTAATACGGTAGTAATAAATGAAAATTAAAGTAATAGTAATAGAAGGAATCAATAGTAATCGAAAACCAGTAATTTACCCCATGTCTGATATATATATATATCACATGATGGTGTGGGGGTTGTGAATTTTCTCACAACCACCCGCTCATTTTCAAATCCCCTGGGGGGGTTAAGTTTTTCACAAAACCCCACCCTAATTTTCAAGTCCTATCTGGTTCTTCTCAAGTTTTTCTCTCCCCACAAGAGTCTAGTTAGTAAGCCTGTTAACTGTAAAAATACTGTAACTGTGCCAGCCTGTATTTGAGCTTGGAAGCCTATTAAAAGGTTACAAAACAAATGGATTGCCAGATAGACAGGCTGAGATTAATACAGACATGTCCTTTTGGAAGCCAAGGGAGTTTGGAAAGCCTCTAAAGGTATGATGTTAAGTGCTCTAGCTTGTAATCCTTGGCCAGTGTACAATAGGAATAAAGACTTGTTCATAATCCTTATTCCTAGTTATTGTGGTGTTGTCATTTGTATTTCACCATCATTATTAGTATTAATTATTATTATTAAAGTAGACATATATAGGTTTTTGAAAGTATGGCTGAGTATAGATAGGTGTAATAAATCCAGCCAGGTTAGAATCAGACATCAGACCTTTACTTATTGCCCAGTTTGCAGTGCATGCTGGAGCCCTGAAGTTTCCTTTAGCCAAATCCAGTCATCTGTGATCCAGTCATGTAACTAGCTAGAGAATCTATTATCATTATTATAGGACACCAGTCACATTATTCCAGAGTTAGGTTTTTGCCCGTTTGGCACTGATTATAGGTTAACTCATGTGAGATAGGTTTGCCATAATTGTCAATGTTTATAGTTGTTATTTTTTATGTTATTTATTTATTATTTGTGTGTTTTGATTTCATGATTAAATTATATTTTCCAGTTATCAATTATGATGTCATGATTCCAGTTAATGTTTGTTGATTAATTGTCTGTTGTGCTATTATTGTGATTAATGGTGCCTGGTGCATGTAACTAATAATCTTGTGTTGTCTAGGCAACCAGTTGGGACTCAACTCACATGGTACAGATTCATCAGGTTTGGATTGTGGATCCAATCCAGTGGGAGCTACGCAGTCCATTGAGGTTGTGTCAACCGCTGTTGGCCACTGGGATCTGCCCTGGAATCAGGCCTGTGACCCTAACCCTACTAACCAGCCAGTGTGTATAAAGAAAAAAACTCAGGTCATAGTGGGGGTGGGTGTCAAGTTTGGAGGGTAGCTAGGCTGGAACAATGGTTCACATTCTGTGCAAGTCATTTCTGGTGCTTGTCTCCCACTTGCTTTCTATCCTTTCTGCCAAATCTCACTAAGTGTTATTTGTTTTCCAGAGGTTTTAAATTTTGTGATTCATTGCAACTCTTTTTTGTTAGGTATCTTTATACTTTTATACTGAATAATTGTTTATTTCAGATATAATAAAGAGAAAAAAACAGAGTAGTTTACTTCCATTAGGTTTACCTTTAAATTCCAGCCCTTTCTCGGACTCTGAGTGGTTGGTTCTCCCACTCATTGGAGAGTCAGATTTAGTCACCTGAACTTGGGGGAGTCTTTTACAGTTAACGTGCGAGTTGAATCTGAATAGTTTCCTGGAAAGAAGGGGGAGGGAGTTTGGGAATAGAGCTTGGGAAGTCCTTTGCAGTTAACATGCGAGTCAGACCTGAATAATCTCCTGGAAATAAACCACTGACAAGAGAAGCATTCCTGGATACCTGAGGAGACTATCTCTTTGCCCAGTCTCTTGACTATCACAAACCCAGAAACGTGAAAAGGTGCTGGGTGGTTCAATGATACAGATACTTGGGGACTACAGCCTACGCAGCTGCCACAGCAATGGGCATGCACGTCATGTGATGTGTGCGCAGCATAACCAGTTCAGGAAATTTTTTAACACACTTCATATATTTCTTTTATCTATAACAGCTGGGAAATCTTTATTAAATGTTCAGCAGCTAGAGTTGTGCCAAAACGTTTAAGTACAGCATTATATTATGATTATTATTTACCCTATTTAAAATCCTTATGGAATTTAGCTATATATTTGTTACTTATTTAATGATGTGAAATATCACAAACTAAGTTATATCAATCTAGTTTATGTTATAGTTAATAATATCTTAAGTTGTCTTTCAATATTTATATTCTCACGTGCACAAATTGATGTACATCATTAGAATCCACTGTAGAGTGGTCAAGCAGAGAATCATTCTAGAAAATTGACAAGAGAAAAACTTTCAACTCCAAAACAGTGAACAAGAATGAACAAGTTACAAGGAGAAAACCACTGCTCAAGAAAGCTCACAAGGATGCTCATTTAAAATATGCCAACAATTATCAAAATCATGGAAGTGACTACTGGAAGGAAGATGGTACTGTGGACTGATGAGACCAAGGTTAAGCTCTTTCACCACAATGATCAATGGTATGGCTGGAGTAAGTCTGGTGATGCATTTGAAGAAAAAGATACCATAGCCAGAGTCAAACATAGTGGTGGTGACAGTATTATTTTGTGGGACTGTTTCAGTGCTACTGGAGTTGATAAATCGATGAAGTTAATAAACACACAGATTCCACCAAATATCAAGAAATCTTGGAAGAAAATTTTAAGTCAATTCTAAAATTTGGACCTAAAGCCAACCCTGGACTTGAACACACTACATTTCATTTGGAAAACCTGAAACTACTGGGCCCTATATATCAAGGTTATCCAAGTCATGAGCTATATTTCATAATAAAATTATGCAAAATGTCAATCTCAAGTCAACTAATTAACAAACTATTCACAGAGGTACCACAGTAGTCTACATAACTTAAGCTAAGAATATACACTATCTACATCCACAAACTGTCTCTTTCATTCATGAAAGCATCCAAATTTTTCTTAAAACTAACCAAGACCAAGAAGCCACTATTTACCACATTATATGGCAAGTCACTCCAAAAATCTACTACTCTATGACTGAAAAAGTATTTTCATAGATCCAGCCTACAAGTCTGTTCTCTAATTTTCTTATTGTGCCCTCAAGTTTCTCCAGCACTCTTAATAAGAAAAAGTAAGTTACAGTACATCTAAATTATCCAAACCTGAAAACATCTTTAACATCTCTATCATATTTACCTTCAAACAATGTCTCTCAAAACTAAACATACCCAATTCCTTTAATGTTTCCCCGTATTCCCATCTTCTCAGGTTAAGGATAAGCTTGGCCTACACTGCACACTTTCAAGTATATCAATATCATATCTAAGGTGAGGGTACCAAGCTTGAATACAGCATTCTAAGTGAGGCCTAAAATAAGAATTATATATATAATTTACAAATTTTATTTCTCAGCACTGCTCAGAAAATTTTAGATCACTACCAACTATAACACTGTCAAGATCTTTTACCTGTCTAACATCCTCTAACCAGTTTTCTTGCATCTTATAACTAAAGTTTTCATTATTTTCACAAAAATGGATGACTTTGCATTTTTTAACATTAAATTCCATTTGCCATTTACTAGCCCAGATGACTAATCTATCAAGATCTTTTTGTTGTTTATACAAATTTTCTATACTGCATTTGTAACTGGGGTAACTACTTTTATACCATCTGTAAATTTCAAAACTCTACTACCTACTCCCTTCTCTAAATCATTTAGATATAAAATAAAGAGTAATGGACATTGATCCCTGTGGTAACCCACTTTTCACTTTCTGCCAGTCAAATTCATGACCATTTAGAACTACTCTCTATTCTATGTTATTGTTATCTAACCATTTTTCTACCCCATTTTATAAATGACCCCAATATCCCAGGAGCTTTTAATTTATAGAGAAGTCTCCTGTGTGGAACCTTGTTAAATGCCTTACTAAAATCTATATAAATAACATCTACATCATTTCCATTATCTACCTGCTCAGTTACAAATGCTAAAATGTCTTGAGAGATTAGACAAAACAAGACCTTCCTGATCTAAATCCACATTGTGAACTTGAAATAAGATTAAAATTTTCCAAATGATCTTGAATATTATTCTTTATAATTCTTTCTCAGGGCTGGCTTAAGGGGTGAACCAACATGACACTGGCTTAGGGTGCCAAAAATCGAAAGAGCAACAGAAAAAAAGAGACAAAATATCAAGAAACAAGTGAACAGTTTAAAAAAGGAATTCTACATAGAAAATTAGGGTGCAGAAGATGTACCGTACTGAATGAAATAAACAATAAAATTATAAAAAAATGTTATTTTTTAACTAAAAACACCTTCATATAAAAAATGGGATGGGGGCAGGTGCCAAAGCAAAATTGACTCAGGGCACCACAACCCTTTGAACCAGCCCTGTTCTTTCTACTATCTTTCCTTCCAAAGATGTTAAACCAACAGGCCTATAATTTCCTACCTCCTTTTTACTATTATCCAAGTCCACAAGGGTATCACTGCTTTTAAATTCCCTGAATGACCTTTTTTTATTTTTAATCATTTTAACTATTCCCTTATTCCACCACAAAGGTTTCCTAATCTTATTATTCCCAACACTTCTGAAAGGAATACATCTACATTGTACATCCTCTAAAATTTCCTACATCTCATTCACATTTTTATTGGCAAATTCATTATCCCACTTTACTGAGCTTAACATTATAATCTGCTCTGTGGGTGTTACAGAAATGTCAGGCACTTCATGTTCCTTGAAAGCCAAATACGCTGCTTTCACTTTGTGCAAGTCTAACTTGCAGAAAAATCTAATATCCCATTCAACATTTTCAGGTTCTACCAAGTTTTGCAGCACACCAATATAATGATAATCTTTGTCCTGACATTTTCCTATGTACTGAACAAGAATAGTTAACTTTTTCCAGTTCTAGAATGTCCATTTTCAATTTTGGACCATCACTGGAATTTACAGAGCTGTCTGACATTTCTGCTTCATCTAGAGCATGGGTCGGGGAACGTTTTTGGGTATTACCCAAAAATCTATTTGAGTAAAATGAAATTATCCCCAGACTTCAAAGTAAACAAAAACAAGCCAATTGCTCTTAAAATTGTTGCATATGGTGTCTCTCATACCGCATGCATTACCCCCAAAATTTTTTAATTTACCCCATTTGGGGTAATTTACCCCTGTTCACCGACCACTGATCTAGAGGGTCATCTTGATCACTGTCAGGCAACATTAAAACAAAGCCACAGTTTAATAACAATGGCACAATTACCCTGGCCAGTGGTATTTCTATGGGGCTACACACACCTAATGCTTACACCTATTAATTTCAGTTCATGTTAAAAAGTTCATTATAATATCTACTATCAGTGAGGGCAAAATAATGGATAAACACAGTCTCCTTCATATAGCACCGCCCCTTAGCATTTCCTTACATAAATTTCTCAAAAACCTAACTTTATACTTTTCTATATAATAAGGGTAGCTACATATAAACACTCAAACTTGTTGAAATTATGGTCAAATATGCATATGACTATAACATAAAAAATATTATATTTCTTGACATATGAAGAAATAATGGAAACAAATAGGTTGGTGATGCAATTACCCAACTGAAATCATACGAACAGCAAGTCATAATTCTATCACAAACACCACCAAACTGAATCCAATTAGAAAAAAAAAACAGCCAGACCAGAAAACAAACTAGTTAAGTCGCCAGAGTAGCGAAAAAATAGCCAAATCAAGAAAAATATTTTATGAAAAAAAGTACATTATAGCCAAAACAGGAAATATATTTTAGTAAAAAAAGTACATTTGAAGTAATTTGCACAAGATATATATATATATATTTTGTCAGTTTTTAATGGCAATTCAATATACTTGTTCAACTGCTTGTGATGGAGTAAAATCCAATATTAACCTTTATTTGATTAGGTATACGCAGACAAAGTTGGGAACGCAAACTACACTAGGATAATGTAGGGGAACAAACTATACTAGGCACCACAGGGGGACGAAAACTACACTTGCTCCAAAAGTTGAATTGTTTTTCATTTTGTAAGCCATGATAAGCTTTTGCGATGGACTGCAAATAAATATTAATTTTAAAGTGAATCACTGGTTGCATGAAATCAAGCTGTGGGTGTGCATACCTGCATTAATGTACGGTACAGTACATTACATTTAGAAAACACAAAGCTACTTAGGCAATAGCTATCAAGGTTATTCAAATCAAATAAGCAGAATTTTGCAATATACAGTAACAGTTTCAAACCAACTAATTATCTTTAAACTATTTATAAAGCTACTAAAGTAGCCTACTTCAGATGAAATATAAATTAATTACATAATTTACAAACTAGCTATCTCTCTTTCATTCATGAAAGCATCCACATTTTCTTAAAACTAAGTAGGATCTATTATTTAACACACACAGCAAGTCATTGCAAAAATCTACTACTCTCTAACTTAAAAATCAGGGCTGTGGAGTCGGCACATAAAAAACCGACTCCGACTCCGACTCCTCAATTTTTTGTCTATCCGACTCCTCAATTTTTTGTCTATCCGACTCCGACTCCGAAGGTATATTAATTCTAAATCTGCTATGATGATAATTACACAAGAGGCATTTCATCACCACCACGTGAAGCATCATCATCTGTGGTCATTGTTACGGTAACTTTGTCTGTAGTAAAGAATCTTGTAAGTGGTGCTTGTCGTTCAGTAGATTTCTGATCTTTTGTTAACTTTGAAGTAGTTGGAAGGTTTTTATTACTATCTTTCTCAATGACAACTTCTAAAATTTTGGGATGGAAACACTGAAAATGTCTTTTCAAATTTGATGCTCTGGTTGGTGCATTTTTATCAGAGCCAGTAAAATCACTGATTTTTGCTTCACATAATTTTTCATCATCATCATCTTCTATCATACACTGACACACGAAATGTTTCCCATCTGTGGTTATTGTAAAATATTAAAAAACTGCAGACTTTGTTGGAAGTGTCTTTGCCATTGTGAAAGGGGTTTTAGACTTGAAAGTTAAAAACTTATGAAATTTAGAAAGAACTCGAAATTAAATAAGCATTAAAAATAAAAAATATTATCTGAAAAGAAAAAATGAATTAATGGCATTAGTGTCTGAAATGGAAAACATTGTGTTTATTATTTAAGTGGTTTAACCACCATAGCTGCCAGTGATATCACACACAAAAACATATTTTATTAAAATTTATATTGAGGTCGGAGTCGGTACATTTTTACCGACTCCGACTCCAGCACCACCAAAATTGCTTCCGACTCCAACTCCACGACTCCACAGCCCTGTTAAAAATGTATTCTCATGAATTCAGTTTACAAAGTCTGTTTTGTAATTTTATGATGATGTTCTCAAGTTGTTCCAAAAGACTCTAATCAGAAAAAGTTATTCACATCTAAACTGTCCAAACCTGAAAGTATTCAGTTCTTATCTCTTATGTATAATACTGGTTACGTTGTATGGTATTGGTATAATGCCTTCAATGGTGACCTTGCATTTGTCATGTCAGTAGTGATAATTTAAGATTAATACATGCTTTAACTATTAATAATACTTATTTATGGTATTATTAATTAATAACAACTAGCTGTTTATTTTTAATACGAGCCCAATAAAGCTTAACGGCAAAATTAAATAAAATAAATAGTCGAGCTTCACAATTATTCATGTCATTGTAAACTGTAAAATGAATGTATTTATTTTATTATTAATAAAGGTTATTCAATTCAATTCAATATTTTGAACATCTGAATATCTCCCCTCAATGTCTGAAAATTCAACCTACCTAATTCCTTTAATCTTTCAATGTATTCCAACCTTCTTAAGCTGGGGATAAGTTTGATTTCCCTACACTGCATACTTTTGAGCATATTTATATCCTGCCTATGGTAAGGTGACCAAGCTTGAATGCAATATTTTAAGCAAGGCCTAATACAAGGGCAAAATTTTACTATCCAGACAGTGTTCAGAGACAGAATCCATAAAATCCTGTTAACATAGCTATTAAATTAGGTTAGATTGATTAGGTTAGTAATTAGGGCCCCATGGACTGTCTGAACACTGTCTGGATAGTAAAGTTTTTGCTGTAGCTATTTAACCATTACTGGTCAGATAGCCTCCCAGGCTATTTGACCAGCACTGGCTAAATAGTCTCCCAGGCTATTTAGCCAGTAGTCCTGTACACATATAGACTGTTTTTGTGGGCTTTATATTGTTCTTAAAAATTTCTGTTATAATCTTCATTTACATTTATGTTAATAATAAATAAAATTTCTTATTTTTAACTTTGCTAACAATTTGTTTTAGGTTTTGACGTACTGTAATAATTGAATACCTGGTTAGTAGGGTGGCCCACTTTTCAATTTTTTTTGAAAAGTATAGGTGATCATGGTTTTTCCCATTATTTGGCACTATACTAGCACATTGGTACCATTTTTACAAAAATTTATCAATATTTAGGGGTCTCGCATCAACCTTGAAATTACTAGTTTTTTTAAAAAATGCGTACTTTTTAACTTTTTACTGAATCAAGATAAATCATTAAGTAGGGATGTTTACTGAATCCTCTTAATGAGAGAAGTCATTTGGTGTGCCTGCCAATGTCATACGACTAACGGTTTAAAGGTTGTGCCTGTATACAAGTAATACCAATGTGCTAGTATAGTGCCAAATAATGGGAAAAACCACAATCACCTATACTTTTCAAAAAAATGAGTCACCATACCCGGGCGGAATGTATAATGTATATAGGTAATTAGAAAATGCACTATGCCTGTGCCAGGTACCTAACCTATTTCTTTTTTTGCAGATCATAACATTTTGAAATTCTGTCTGAGTTCCTCATCCTTTGTCATGGACAAATCGATGGCAACCATAACTGGAAGAACTCTTTGAAGCTACAAATAGAGAGTCATCAAAAGGAAAGGCGAAAATAACATCGCTACCTTCTCTAAGATCGGCCTTGGAAATTTTTTTAGTTGGCCAACCGTCGTCCTCCATCAGTGGTAGCAAATTGCCAACAACACAGCAGGTTTTGCAATACTTCTTCAGTGTTATCCAGTACACTGCTAACAGGAAAGATGCATTCAAAGAAACCGTAAACAACGTCTTAAAGTTTTGGAACATGGCCCGCATTAAAACAATCACAAAGCTCAACTGCAAACGGAAGCTAGAGGCATTGTGGAAAGAGTGGCACTTACTCCAAAAGAGCAGAAAACAAGAAACTGACGCCGGAGGAAAACGCCAGAAGTTTTCGGACAGTGTGGACAAGCTGTGGGATATCGGAGCATCTGACGCTGTCGAAGATATAAAGAAGAATCGACTGCTGTCCGACAAGGACAAGAAAGAAGACATTGACTTCTACCTCGATCAACGTGGTCCTCGGGTGGCAACGATGAGCGGGAATGATAAAGTTTTTGCTCTAAAAAGAAAGCTACAGGAAGGAAGAAAACGTCCTCGCCAGGAGCCGCAAACCTCAAAGTGTGCATACAAAACCGGAGATGAGGCCATGGAGAATGATGATTCATCATTCTCCATGGCCTCATCTCCGGTTTCGTATGCACACTTTGAGGTTTACGGCTCCTGGCGAGGACATTTTCTTCCTTCCTGTAGCTTTCTTTTTACAGCGAAAACTTTATCATTCCCGCTCATCGTTGCCACCCGTGGACCAGGTTGATCGAGGTAGAAGTCAATGTCTTCTTTCTTGTCCTTGTCGGACAGCAGTCGATTCTTCTTTATATCTTCGACAGCGTCAGATGCTCTGATATCCCACAGCTTGTCCACACTGTCCAAAAACTTCTGCCATTTTCCTCCGGCGTCAGTTTCTCGTTTTCTGCTCTTTTGGAGTAAGTGCCACTCTTTCCACAATGCCTCTAAGCTTCCGTTCGCAGTTGAGCTTTGTGATTGTTTTAATGTGGGCCATGTTCCAAAACTTTAAGATGTTGTTTACGGTTTCTTTGAATGCGTCTTTCCTGTTAGCAGTGTACTGGATAACACTGAAGAAGTATTGCAAAACCTGCCGTGTTGTTGGCAATTTGTTTCGCCTTTCCTTTTGATGACTCTCTATTTGTAGCTTCAAAGAGTTCTTCCAGTTATGGTTGCCATCGATTTGTCCATGACAAAAGATGAGGAACTCAGACAGAATTTCAAAATGTTATGATCTGCAAAAAAAGAAATAGGTTAGGTACCTGGCACAGGCATAGTGCATTTTCTAATTACCTATATACATTATACATTCCGCCCGGGTATGGTGACTCATTTTTTTGAAAAGTATAGGTGATCGTGGTTTTTCCCATTATTTGGCACTATACTAGCACATTGGTATTACCTGTATACAGGCACAACCTTTAAACCGTTAGTCGTATGACATTGGCAGGCACACCAAACGACTTCTCTCATTAAGAGGATTCAGAAAACATCCCTACTTAATGATTTATCTTGATTCAATAAAAAGTTAAAAAGTATGCATTTTTAAAAAAAACTAGTAATTTCAAGGTCGATGCGAGACCCCTAAATATTGATCAATTTTTGTAAAAATGGTACCAATGTGCTAGTATAGTGCCAAATAATGGGGAAAAACCACGATCACCTATACTTTTCAAAAAAAATTTGAATGTGGGCCACCCTACTGGTTAGGTTAACTGAATGCCCAGTTAGGTCATGATATTTTTGTTTGTTTAAATGAAAATATCATGACTTAACCTAACCAATCATCAAGGGCATACACTTAACCTAATTGGGTAGTCAATAATTTTCACAGAGGTTTCAATTAATTTTAAGCAACTTTTACCAAAAATATGTTAGTTATAGCTACCGCATAAGGTAGCCCTCGTTTTGCGCTGGTCCGATTTGCGCCGATTCGCAATAGCGCCAGTCACTATCCACAAGGCCATGAATATTTATTTTTGCAATTTTTGTATAAATTAAAAAATTAAAATCGTCAAAAATGGTAAAAATATATAACTACTGTGTGTGTGTGTGTGTGTGTGTGTGTGTGTGTGTGTGTGTGTGTGTGTGTGTGTGTGTGTGTGTGTGTGTGTGTGTGCTGTACAGCTAGTACTGTACTGTATTTAAAGTTAATGTTGTCTACATGCCCCCTAATACATCAGTTTTGCAACCCATGGACCAGGGAGTAATAGCCACCTTTAAAGCTTATTACCTACGGCAAACATTTAGAGAAATGGTAAAAGCTTTAGACATGTCCAACATTACCATCAAAGAATATTGGTGGTCATTTGATGTCTTAAATGGCATCAATCACATTAACACAGCCTGGCAAGAAGTGACTGTCAATTGTCTAAATGGAGTGTGGCGTAAACTTCTCCCAGATTTCATGCATGACTTCAGAGGATTTGAGCCACAACAGAATGTTGTAGAAGACATCAGCAGGCTGGCACAAGAGGCAGGGTTAGAAGAAGTTACAGTTGAAGATGTAATTGAGCTCTTGGAAAGTCATGCAGAGACTCTTTCAAATGAAGACCTTGAAGAGTTAGCTGCAGAACTTGGCCAACAGCAGGAGGAAGAGAAAGAAGAAGACCCTCCTCTAAAAATTATGAAGACCAGTGATCTACAATGGATTCTTGCAAGTGTAGAGTCCCTCACTAATGAGCTCTGTGACAGTGATCACGACTGGGAGAGGAGTGCCACAGTTAAAAGGAGTGTCATATCAAGCCTGAGTCCTTATTTTGAAATTGTTAAAGAAAGGAGGAAGAAATCCAGGCAATCAACACTTGATTCTTTCTTCAAAAAAAGGCAACCTTCTCAACCAGGGCCTTCAACAGAAGATCCTCAACCAGGACCTTCAAAACCCAACTAAAACTTCTGCATTACGCCACTGTCAAAAAACATCAATGCAGGGGCCTGACAGTGGTACTTATAAGACCACGTGTGGGCTCCAAACATGTGAAGGTAAGTATATATTAATTTATTTTTTATTTATTATATTTATGTAGGTTAAAAATAAAACACTTTTTTTAATTAAAAAAGTTTATTTCTGAGCTTTAAATACTCCAGTATTGAAAACGTTAGGTAAAATTTTTGGTGCCCGGAACCTAACCCTGTGATTTCCCATTGACTCCATTATATAAAGGGTTCCATTTGCGCCTGTCCCCCAAGAACCTAACCCCGGCGTAAATCGAGGGCTACCTGTATATATATAAAACTAACTTTGATATACTGTACAGTACCTCACCAATCATCAAGGGTATACAGTTGACCAGTATATGTATACTTTAGTGTTAAAAATTATTTATATGTTTAATTATCAACAAAAAATATGTGAGCCTGAATATAACTTCATTAAAAGTATTAAAATGATATTACAACTGATAAATACGTCATGCTGACAATGTAACTTCTTCTTTGCCCAGTTAGGTTAACTGTATGCCCTTGATGATTGGTTAAGTTATGATATTTTCATTAGTTCAAACAAAGATATCAGGACTTAACCTAACCAATCATCAAGAGCATACAATTGACTTAACCAGGCAAAGAAGAAGCTACATCATCAGCATGGTACATCATGCGCCTTATTTCCCAGCTATATTCATGAATTCTTATGGAGAAATAAATATAAAACTAACTTATTTGCACATTTGATTATATCTAATGACATTTATCAGTTCTAATATCATTTTAATAGGTACTTTTAGTAATAATAATTATAATAATAAAGTTATAGGTAATTTCTGGCACTAAAGTATATGTATACCCAGTTGACCTAACTAGGTACTATTCAATTATTAGGTACGGTACTTCAAAACCTAAAACAAATTGTTAACAAACTTAAAATTAGGAAATTTTATTTATTATTAACATAAATGTAAATCATGTGAAGAAAGACCAATGCACGGAACCCAAACAAGGTTAACAACAAGGTTAAATAAAGATTATAGGAAATTTTTAAAAACAATACAAAGCTCACAAAAACAGTCTATAGGGTATGTGCACAAGACCACTGGCTAAATAACCTGGGAGACTATTTAGCCATTACTGGTCAGATAGCCTTCCAGGCTATTTGACCAGCACTGGCTAAATATGGTAGCCACAGCATAAAGTTTTACCAACACAAGAATTATATACCTATACAATCTACAGATGATCTTACTTTTTTAACTAACATTCTTCTTAATAGTGCTTAGCATTTTATTTGCCTTATTTCCAGATTTGGTTAATCTTAAGATGTCATTACTTAAATTTTGAAAAAATAACTACCGTATATGGCAATAATCTACATAATATAGGTAACACTTTTTTCAAGAATAGGTACCATACTGTTTTTTGTGTAAATACATTATAAGCAAGTTATTGCAGGTGATGACATTTCCTTAAGATTTACCCTAGACTCTAAGTACTGTACTGCTTAGAAAATTTTAGATTACTACCTACTACCTATAATGCTAAGATCTTTTCCCTGATTAACATCCTTTAACCACTTTCCCTGCATCTCACAAGTAAAGTTTTCAGTATTTCTGCCAAAATGGAAGACTTTGCACTTTTGAATAGATAGTCAATTACATCTGCTATTCACTAGCCCAGGCATCCAATCTATCAAGATCTTTTTATAGTTTATAAGAATTTTCTATATTTAAGGCAACTACTTTTCTATCATCTACAAATTTAGATATTTTATAACCTAATCCCTTCTCTAAATCATTTAGGTGTACACTATAGTAATGAACCTAACAATGATCCACGCAATACCCAACTTTTCACTTTCTGACACTCCGATCCATGGCAATTTAAAATTACTCTCTGTTCTCCATCTTGCAACCATTCTTATACCAAAAATTTTCACTTGGTCAAAAATCTGGTGGCCATGAAACTACATATTAGCCAGGTTTACAATATACAAATAAGTTTGTTTTTTAAAAAAGTAGGCCTACCACTGAACTTCATTCCCTTTTATCAAACAGGGCTTAGGTATCCTATAACATCTACCATACTTTCTAATCACTGGAGTTCATTTTTAATAAAATATAAAGGAATGTTGACTAATGTTAAGTTTTGTAGAGACTGGACGACACCAGGTTAGGCATTTTAGATTGATTAGTTAACTAATCAATCTAAAATGACTTCACCACTACTTCACGAACTTCAGTCAATCACAATCTTTGTAACAAATTTCAATTTTGTGAAAAAAACTTGTCCCCACAAAACTTAATATTTACCAGAATTTTCTTATAACAACATTATAGCTAAAAGATATTTACACATATGGGGCTTAAGAACACTAATATATAGTGTATTCATATTCATTCAGCAGCTATTTGATTAAATGTACTGCAAGCATATTCATATACAGACAGTCCCCAACTTATATAAAGCCTTATGTAGTCAATTTTTCAGCAAGTTGGAATTGACCCTTCCATAGGTAATCATTGAATACAAGATACAATACTTTTTTATAAACTAAAAAAACTAAATACAGTATAGTAGCAATAAAAGCATAAGAAAAAGATAATTAAGTAGTTCAAAATACTGTACTGTCCCGCACTCTTACAATCACTTGGGCACTTTCCAGTCATTATTGCAACACAATTAAGGGCTATTTTATGAAAAATGTTTGGAGATGATGCAGAGGGGATTTATGGGAGCATTTACATAAGTCAAGGCTTACATAACCCAGGGAGCATCTGAATTCAGGTCATTAGGGCCTATATTAGGGTGCATCAAAATCACCAATGACATAGTTGCACTTTGTCCCTAAGTTAGAAATGTTCCAATGGTTAAGAAAACCTACTATGTGAATTATTTTTGGATTTGAATGCCATTTATGGGGTCCACACAGACTTCCTATATGCACACCAACCCCACAGTCATTCTGTGATTTGAGATCCAAATAGTAGAAGTTTAAAAATTTTGTTCACTACAAAAATCAGCCCAAGAACATGTAAGTGATATTTCTAAAGGTCATATATACTTCTAAAAAGTGATAGAAACTTCTATAAAGTGATAGAAACCTCTACAAAGTGCTAGGAAGTGGTGGAAAGTTATAGAATATTCTAAAAGGAACTGCAATGTATAATCTGATATGCAAGTATTTATGATAAATGTGATTTTTGTGTGTTTATGTTAAATGTTTATGTGCAAGTTTATGTAATGAATTTTGTGTTCTCTCTTTACACCTGTCCGTGCATTATGGCCAGTTCAGATAGCACAAATGATAAATATGCTGTTAAAACTCGTCAAACTGCTGCCATTTATGGTCTTGGTGCTGGAATCAGTGATGCAGATGCAGAGAGAACAGGATCTAGGCTGCCAACATGTGAGCAAGTGTTGCAATGCTATGTTTCATCAGCAAGAAGGTCTACTGTTTAACCATACAAAATGGAACAATGCTAAATTTGTCTTGCAAAAAAATTACTCCATTTTATCAGAAAGGCAACACTGCCATGATTACTGAGAGGAAAGCTGTGAAAAAATATAGCACTATCGCAAAAAATGCAAAACTTAGGGAACTTCCAGTGGATCGGCGTTCTTCGCCTGGTGCAGTTGCGAAGTTAAGGGGATTGAAAAGGAGTTACAAGAAAACATTTCAGTTGTGGCCAAGGAATGCTGAGCACTCATAAAGATCCTGAAGATCTGGAGTTCTTGCAGTCAATGAAATCAGACAGAGTCGCATCATTTGGAAGCCATGACAAAAAGCTCGCATCAAAAGTCCAAAGAAAAGCAGGAAAAGGAAATGATGCAAGCAGAACAACAGCTTAAAGCTCATAAAGAAGCACAATATCTACAAGCAAAGTTCAGATTGAGCACAGTGAGGAAAGCAACAGTGATGTTGAGGATAAAGAGGGCAATATAGAGGATTACAAACCAAAAACACAAAAATCTCACCAAGCAACTTGTTTAGGAACAACTGCTTTTATAAGTCATGACATACTCAAATCCCATAGGATGGTTTCCCTGTCTACATGCATGAAGATCACACTGGCCCAATAAGCAGCATTTACCAAAGCCATCATTGAGGAATCAGGTGACAAAAAAAGTTTCACACTCATATTCTACTGCCGACAGAGCAAGACATAAGGTTGGTGAAGAGCTTGCATCATTGGTCAAAGAGTCCTGGGTTCCACCACAGTTCCTGTCTCTTCACTGGGATTCTAAACTGATGTCAACTCTGTCATACCAAACTAAAGCTGAAGAGAGGCTCACCATAGCAGTTGGCAATTCCTATGACATCAAACTTTGGTGTGCCTTCCTACAAGCCAAATACAGATCAGCCAGCTGGTCAAATCACTGCTAATCTCACCATGGAGCTTCTCCGATAATGGAATTGTGTTGACTCAGTAGTGAACATGACTTTTGACACAACAACTAGTAACACTGGTCATGTGAGTGCTGCATGTGTTAGTCTGCAACAGGACATAGGTTGAGCTTTACTGTGGTCAGTTTGTCAGCATCACATTGGCGAGGTAATCCTTACACAAGTCTTCAATGATCTGAAAATAGAACCACCAATGTCACAGAAGTTACCATATTCTGTTGGTTCCGAAAGCATTTTGACACAGTTCTGCACAACAATAATCAGGCACTTAATTTTTGGATGGTACCTCTTATTCAGATGATGTACAAACCATAATCCATGACTATAGGGCCAGAGCGATTTCATGTGTGCAGTCTGTTGTGAAGCATCAACGTGATGACTACAAAGAATTTTCTGATCTTTATTTGCTCTACTTGGATGGGACAAGTAGAGAGTTTTCATTTCAACATCCTGGTGCTGTACACAAGGCTAGGTGGATGGCCAAGCTTCTCTACTCCATTAAGATGGTGCTGCTGGAGGAGCAGATCAGCTCTCTTCCCTCTGGAACCATTACCACGGAAGCACGACCCAAACTGCGTGAGTTTGTCAACTTTGTTTGCTTCTGTACAGCTGGTGGTGGATCACCTGTTCAAGCGCGGTCGAGGCTCCATGGAATGACCTCTGTCTTTACCAAGACATCCTCAGATATGAAAAACTCAGCCCCAGCATATCATCTAGTGCGATAAAAGCTCTCAAGCATCACCTATGGTACCTGACTGCTGAGATGGTACCTCTCACACTCTTTAATGATGCAGTCCCTGAAGCTGAATGCCGCTATCTGGCTGAGAAACTTATAGCAGTAAAGCCAGCACAAGATCAAGCATCTTTACCACAACATCAATTTGGTACGGGATTTGGGAAACCCAAATTTCCAAACTCCATTTCCAGCACGACAAAGCTTGGCGACTTAATCAACGGAGATTCATGGTACATTTTCTCTGTTCTGGAACTTGACAGTTCTTTCCTGACTCATAATATCGAAATTGGCCAGAATTAGCTTCCTTTCAAACATCCAGAGAAACACATCTCAGCAGTTAATGTCATAAATGATCAGACTGAGTGTGGGGTGAAGCTAAGTTCTGATTTCCTCATGGCTGCCAGATCAGAACATTACCAAAATGTTCTACAAGTTGTTGAATCTGACAGAAAGAAGCTTCCTAATCTTCGAAAGAGGAAAACTAGAGACTAAACTAATTGTTCATGTTCATGTTCATTTACAGTTCTTGAACATTTTTTATTAAAGTGTTTCTTTTGACTTTGACTTGCTTGTATTACCAATAATGTATAGTATCAATAATGTAATGTATAAACCAGAATGTAATGTAGAAATCAATGTAATGTATCCCTGTTTTGATATTTAATACATTTTTACTGGTTCTGATACTTTTGCAAACACGGAAACTGGGATATAAAATGTTAATTTTTGGTCAGTTTAACTCCAATACTAAATATTGCATCAATGATGTGGACCCCCTAGATGACGACATAAATCTTTGAAATTTGACCAAATGTGCTATTTCAGGCATTGGAACACAGTAATCATAGGGACAGATTGAAATAAAACTTTTTGAAAAATCATGGGAAATTTGATGCACCCTAGCCTATATTCATTACTAATAAAAGTATTTGTATCCATATTTAATTTCTACACCAATATTTGTACCATACCTTCAGGCATCACCACTGCAAGGAACTAGGGGACATCCATTTAAAATCTTTTACCCTCATTTTCATTATGACATGTCAAAGACTCTTCTCTGTCAGAGTAATACACAAATGGGTAAATATTAGATTTTACTCCCAGTCTGGTTTTATGAGAGCAAACTTTTCTAGTCAATTTTGAGGTGCTTTGCACGAATCTGCCATTGGTTTCCTGTGCAAATGTGTAGTTTTTGAGATATCGTAACAAACATATAGGATATGTTCATGTTATGAGATCTCGTAAATGATGCATTACCACAGGGAACATGCAAAACACCTCAAAATTAACCAGAAAAATTTGCTCTCATCATTTCTGTTTAAACTAATGAAAATATCACGATAACCTAACCAATCATCAAAGATGTACAGTTGACCTAACTGGGCATTCAATTAACCTAACAGGTTAATATTGGTTATTTCACCTAAATATCTAATGATCTTTTCATATTAGGCACTCACAGTCATATTTTGGGCAAGTTAAGGATGAGAGAATAACACCATAATTGCTAAAAACATCCAATGCTTTGTCTTCATCTAGGGCACATGACAAATCAAGTTCTCAGTCAAAATCACACAAACAGCACATCATAATTCTATCACAAACACCACCAAACTGAATCCAATTAGGAAAAAAAAATAGCCAGAACAAAAAACAACAAACTAAGTCACAGAGTAGTGAAAAAATAGCCAAATCAGGAAAAATATTTTAGGAAAAAAAGTACATTATAGCCAAAACAGGAAATATATTTTAGTAAAAAAAGTATATTTGAACAAATTTGCACAACATAAGATATATATTTTTTAGTCAGTTTGTAATGGCAATTCAATATAGGTAGTACTTGTTCAACTGCTTGTGACTGGGAGTAAAATCGGTTTATGTTTACTATAACCACCTGCACCCCAAGTAAAATGAAATATTTCCAGTAGTACATCATAATTTACCAAGAAAAATGGTGTACGTCTTTATTTGGGGAATTCATATTTACGAAGATATTTGCTTCTGAAATTTTAATTAATTATATCAATTTGACGTGACATCACGTCAAATGCGCGTTTATAATAACGACATTCATTTGTTTTGATTTTCATCTAGTCTAGTGATTGACGCCATTTTCCTTTAAATAAATTTAGATATGGCATGTGAAGGCTATAATGTACTTTTTTCATAAAATATTTTTCCTGATTGGCCTATTTTTTCGCTACTCTGCAACTTAATTAGTTGGTTAGGTTTTGTTCTGGCTATTTTTTTTTCAAATTGGATTCAGTTCAGTGGTGTTTGTGATAGAATTATGACGTGCCATTCGTGTGATTTTGACTTTGAGAACTTGATTCGTCATGTGCCCTAGATGAAGACAAAGGAGTGGATGATTTATCAATTACGGTGTTATTCTCTCATTTTAACGGCAATTCAAACTTAATATTTTTAGTCAGATATACCTGTAAAGCAGTTCAAATGCTCTACAATGATGGTATTTTTATGTTCGGGAACTTAATAATAATGGAACTTAATAATAATCATTTGTATAATTTAGGTCTCGGGGGTATGGGGGTGGAGCCCCCGTAAAGATTACGCATCACAAATTAATCAGTCCTCATATTTTGTGGTAAGGTTAGGTTGGGGTTTTTGCAAAATACATTTTTTAGTAGTTTTTCGTGCGATTTGTTCTGATTTGCTATTTATTTGTTGTGGAAATGACCCATGCTTATGCCCACAATTCCCTATATTTACTTAGTAAACTTCAATGTCTCGTAACTTTTAATTGGGTCATTCCCACAACAAATGAATAGCAGATCTGAACAGAACACACCAAAAACTACTAAAAAATATATTTTGCAAAAAGATTGGAGGTGGTGGTATTATAGTAAACATTTACCGTAAAATCTAATATTAACCCACAAATGGAACTCTTTACCATCCAATATAGTTTGCTTCTCCACTTTACTTTTTTTTAAGAGCTCTCTGGGAAGGTATCTGGGTGACTAACTTTTTACTTTTACTGAGTGATACATACTTTCCCAGCTTACAATACACTTTCTAGAAAGTCTTTAAGCTATTATCTTTTATTGATTTACTGGGCTGGTGTGTTGGCAATTTTGGGATTCCCTGACATCTCTGCCTTAGGAACCCAATGGTGTGTGTGTGTGTGTGTGTGTGCCTTTGGCACTGCTCTTACCTGAGGATATGGGAGCAAGTCTCTTGCAAATCCATTGTCATCAACTCCTGTAATTTCAAAGGTTGGAGGCTGTGGGAAAGGTCCTTTGCCAGGGTAATTCGTAGATCTTCCATACTTATTCATAAGCATGGAGGAAGCACTTGGCAGCTTGGCAGAATTTCTGACCGAAGGCACTCTTCCTGCCATACCTAAAGGACTGACTCCCCCAACTCCAGCCACTCCCCTTCCACGTGACCATGAACCCACTCCCCCAATTGAATTTGCAGGAGAAGCAACAGGACCTCCAGGACCTCCACCTCCACCTGTACCCTGTGGAGAGGGACAAGCTGGTGACCATGTATTTCCTTGAGAAACAAGTCCTGTCACTCCTGTTGACCATGAAGCTGAATATTTATTTGTAAGGAAAGGACCTTGAGGTGCAGGAGATGGACCCAAGTTCTGTGGTCTTGTTGGAACAGGAAAATTTGGTCCTCCTGGCTGCATATTTCTCCTCTGAGGTACGCTTTGAGGTATACCAGTTCCAATTCCTATTTGAGGACCAAGATTGCTACTAAACAATTGGGAAGGACCCCCAGGATTTCCAGAAGCCCCAGGACCAAGGTTAGTAAATGCAAGTGATCCATTGATGGCAGATATTCCAGAGTGAAGAAGTGAATCATCCACAGATGACCACAGTGAGGCCACAGATGAAGAGAGGGATGAAGGGATGGCCACAGATCCTGCCTCCATTCCTGTGCCACCAGGACCATGATGGACACTACCACTCTGTACCATACCTGACCCCATGGGGGCACCACCACCAGCAGCTACTATAGCTGCTGCAGGCACTGTGCCTGAACCTGGAGGGCCAAGGACGGAAGAACCTAAGGTAGTGATGGCCCCTTGTGGACCCACAGTAGTGATATTAATCGGACCCACATTTACACTGCCCCCTATCATGTTTTCCCCATTTACCCCACTTTTATTTTCTTCTTCTTGCGAGGTAGATATCGTTTGTGGTTGATGTTCATCTGATGTGGGCTCCACTCCTGAAGTAGTGACTCCCGGCCCTTTAACACCTCCACTTTGATCCAATAAACAATCATCTTGCATTGTGATTGTACTCTTTCCACCTTCAGTTGCACTAGAGTAAAAAACACCACTGCCCGAAGATGTGTTAAGAACGTAAGAATCTGCACTTATTGAACTCATAGAGGAAACGCTATTATAATCAAAATCCCCCATTAAATAATATATTTACAAAATTAATCTAACACTCATGGGGGAGGGGGGGAGATTAAATTTTCACTTTAGCAGACTCACGCCTGTCTTCTACTCCCCATGAAGGCTACTCGTAGAGTAATGTTCCAATAATATTGAATATGCGCAGACACTGCAGACGATACCAAAAAAGAAAATAAAAGTACTTTTAAAAACAAACTAAGTGTGATAAATGGTTAAAAACATAACCTACTTTAAGAAATAATATTTTAATAAATCATAAAAATTTTATATTATAATAAATGAAAAGTAATATTAGAAATATATACTTATATTCATTATTGATGTTTTGCAATATTGCAGCATAATGGTACGGCTCTTGTTAAATTATTAAAAATCTATTTTCATTACAGTTACCAAAGTTATAATTAACATTAAAATTAATAAAAAAGGTATAACACAGAATTATTAACTATTAGAATTTAATAGAATTCTTAAGTAACAAACTTTACCTTCACTATTAGTAAGGCAAAGATATTTTATATTCCTCAGCTGTTTGCAAGTTATCAGCTGATAAAGACGACGCAACTCACAATTCAATTTTAAACAGCATATATATATATATATATATATATATAAAATAATTATATTTATATATATATATATATATATAAATATATAAATATTTTTATATATATATATATATATACATATATATATTATTTATATTTATAATATATATATATATATATATATATATATAAATATATATATAATATTATTTATATTTATATAAAATATATTATATTTATATATATATATATATATATATATATATATATATATATATATATAATATATTATTTATATATATATATATATATATATAAAATATTTTTTTTTTTATATATACAATATATACGGTATATAAAATCTATATATATAAATATAATATATTTTATATATATATATATATGTATACAATATATACGATATATATAAAAAATATATATATATATATATAATATATTTATATATATATAAACTGTGTGTGTGTGTGTTATAATATATATTATACCTTACCTTACAACCTTACAAAGGTTTCGCCCCTCCTCCCGAGTTGGCCTGGTGAAGTAGTGAGTTGGATTCTTGCGCTCTCCACCTCACATAGCCAGGTACGCCCGCTCATCGGGGATTGTTCTGAGCCAGGCGTCTAGTCTTCTTTTGAAGATGTTCACTACAACTCCCTTCGTGTTTCTTAGGTCTTTGGGCAACTGATTAAACAGTTTTGGTCCTCTCACTACAAAACTATTTTCTTTCAGGGTTAACGATGTTCCCTGTCTCGCCTTCAATTTGGGAATATGACACAGTCTACCGTTTCTACTTTCCACCGTTGTTTGGGGAGTTATAGTGTTCAGAGTAAGATTAGGGACTCGTTTCTCCATTATTTTCCAAGTGTAAATAATAGTGTATCTCTTTCTTCTCCTTTCCAGTGAATATAGGTCTAGTTCGCGTAACCTTTCCCAGTAATTTAGTTCTTTGCACCCATTGATCTTGGCTGTGAAGTTTCTCTGGATCCCTTCCAGCTGTCTAATGTCTTCTTTTTTATATGGGGATGGTAGGACCGAGCAGTATTCCAATTTGGGTATGATCAGGGTTTTCAGTAGAGGAATCATTACATTCCTATCCCTTCGTTTAAAGGTTCTCAATATCTGTCCCGTTATTCTCTTTGCTCCGTTTACTGCTATCTTATTTTGTGTTTCAAATTTCGCATCATCTGTCATTACAACCCCTAAATCTTTTGCTCTGGTATTTCTCTGAATTTCCTGTCCATTTGGGGTATAATATTTCACGGATTTTAGGTCTTCTCTTTTTCCGTATCGTAATAACTGAAATTTCTCGGTGTTAAACTTCATATTGTTGTCTTCCGTCCACTTGTAGATTCTGTTTATGTCGGATTGTAGAGATCCTATGTCTTCTGGGTTTCTTATTTTTCTACTGATCTTTGTGTCATCCGCAAAGGATGTTACTGTGCTGTCTCTGGTAACGTCCTCATCTATGTCAGTTAGCATGATTATGAAGAGTAGTGGAGCTGATACTGTTCCTTGTGGTACTGAGCTGAGGACCTCTGATTCTGATGAAGATACTCCTTGTACTGTAGCGACTTGCCGCCGCTCACTAAGGAAATTATATATCCATTTCCCTACTTTTTCTGTTATTCCCACATATTTCAGTTTATGTATTATGATTTATATATATATATATATATATATATATATACAGTGGTGGGCACCGTTAACCAAAAAGTTAACTTCGTTAACCGCTAATCCGTTAACCAAAAAGTTAACTTCGTTAACCGTTAATCCGTTAATTCGTTAAACATGTAACGGAAGTTACCGATAAACCGTTAACGTTAACTTTTATTATAAAAAAAATGAAAAACACAATATATATATAATTTAATTTTCCCTCTTCTTCTCGTTCTCCATTTTGTCCATGAGATGCATGTTGCCCTTCATGAAAATTAGCATATCAAAGTTTTCATCAGACAGGGATGATCTCTTGGCCGCCCTCAGGATGTCCTTGCCCATAGAGAACAAACGCTCCACTGCAGCACTGGAGGGGATGGCTGTGTTGAACTTGATGAACAAGTCCACCAACACTTGCTCACCCAAGAAGGCAGCATCTGTCAGCAAGTCCTTGGAGTTGGTCTCCAGCCAGGTCTTGACCAAGTTCTGGGCCTTGCCCTTGAGTGACCTGTGGCTTCTGCTGCTCTCTTTTGTCTGGATGACAGCACTGAAGAAGTCATCCTCCTCCTCCTCCTCGTTGTTGCTGCCTCCACTGTTGCTGCCCACTTCGTTGGACTGCTGCTTCATGGCCTCCTCGACTGTACCCTCCATGCTTTTCCTCACCCTGGCGACCTTGGTGTTGTCATACTTGTCCAACCAGATGAGGCGAAACCTGGGATGGAAGGCAGCAGCCAGCTGGCATTCGTCATCCTCCAGGAGGGGCCCAAACCTTTTGTCGATGCCTGCCAAAAGTGCGTCGACCAAGGCGCTGCAGTAGACGAGGCCCTTGGACTTCAAGTCCTTAAGCCTGAAGATTGTCGCAGCAACTGTTGGCAGCAGAGTCCCAAGGTAGGCTTGTTCCTCCCCCTGGATCTTGTTTATTTATGAATTTTTTGGGTTAACGGACTTGAGTTAACGGAAGTTAAATGTAACGGAAGTTAATTAGTCCGATAATGACTTTCAAAGTTAACTTAAAAGTTAAATCGTTAACGAAAAAGTTAACTTCGTTAATTAACGATTAACGGATTAACGGTTTGTGCCCAGCTTATATATATATATATATATATATATATATATATATATATATAAAATATATATATATATATATATATATATATATATATATATATATATATATATATATAATTTTCTGAAGTAAAGAGGTTAATTAAAGAGTTAAAGATTGGTTCTGCGTCAGGGGCAGATGACTTATCGAATGAGCACTTAAAATATGCCAATGACGTAGTATGTCTGCATATATCATTGCTCCTATCAACCATGCTTGCTCATAGCTATATCCCTGCAGAGTTCATGAGGGTATATATCTTGCCCATGGTCAAAAATAAGTACGGAGACATTCTGTCCAGCAATAATTACAGGCCTATTGCTGTCGCTTCCTGCTTCTCGAAACGACTAGAAAAACTCTTGTTACTCCGATTAAATGATTTCCTATGGACATCTAATCAGTTTGGTTTTAAAAGGTCACACTCAACTGACCTGTGTATCTATGTACTTAAAGAAACAATATCTAAATACATTGACAGGAATTCAACTATTTATAGCTGTTTCCTATATATATAAGTAAGGCATATGATAAGGTGAACGACAATATTTTATTTGAAAAACTAGAAGACAGGAAGGTTCCCATGTACATATTAAACGTATTGAAATTTTGGTATTTCCACCAATCTTTCACCTCTTGCGGGTGAGACAAGGCTCCTTGCTCTCCCCTATGCTGTTTAATGTTATATTGACGGATTAATTGCTGCACTTAATGAGGCAACAGTGGGATGTTGTATAGATAACACAAGGATAAATAACTTAGTTTATGCCGATGATATGGTGTTAATAAGTCCCTCTGTTAAAGGTCTGGATCGGCTACTAAAAGTCTGCGAAGTGTATTCGCAGAAACATGATATTCTTTTTAATGTTACAAAAACTAAGATTATGCAATTTCAACCTAAAAGCTGTAATCAGCCAGCTGATATAAGGTTTAAAATGAATGGTGAAGTAATTGAGGAAGTACAAGAGTTTAAGTATTTGGGTCAAACTATTACCAGCTCCTTGAGTGATGACTCGGATATAAGAAAACAATCTCGAAGCCTGTGTGCTGAAGCGAATATGACCATAAGGAACTTTCGATTTTGTACAAGTGAAGCTAAAGACATTCTCTTTCGTACTTTCTGCAGTAATATATACGGACAGGAACTCTGGGTGAATTATAAAAAAGGTTCTGGCAGAACCCTAAATTTGCTGTACAACAGGTCTTTTAGGCTTTAGACTCTTACATAAATTACCCCCAAGATGCTCAGCTTCGCAAATGTTTGCTACCCGCAATGTCCCGAGCTTCCTGGAGGTAACAAGACGTGTTCAAGACAGTCTAATGAAAAGAATTAAAAAATCAACCAACCCGATCATCCAAGCTATCCATGAGTCCTGCCATTTATCCTCTAAGCTATGACTTCTTGGCACGAAAACGTCTGTCTGTAGCTCCACTTAACTTCGACATTACAGTATTATTTCTAATCAATTGTATATATTTCTATCCTTAGTATGTGAACTGTCATTGTATTAATAATATTTGTCATATGGACTATAGTCTGCCAATAAACCTTTTCATTTCATTTTATATATATATATATATATATATATATGTTAAACACAGACCGTGCATGGAACAAGGAACTCTTCTGGGAAAATTAAATCCACTATAGTCCGAATAAGTAATGGTAAATGACAAATACCATAGTTTTTTTTCCTTTTTCATGATTTTAGCCCGACGTGGGCAACGGGTCTCTCGCAAAGAGATCCCATAAATATAGCTTCCCTCACCAGCTATCTGCAAAGCAGACAGGATCCAGCTTTGGGACGTGGATCTAGGGTTAAAGCAAGCCTAGATCCCTACACTCAGAACCTCTATATAAGTAAAAGACTCGTTGCATTCACGTCGTGTTGAATAAATCAAAGAAAAAGGGGTAACTATTGTATTTTTAGCCAAAAAAAAAACCAAAACTTAAACCTCAACCGGGACATTGAGCGTCCACTTTTCAAGGCACGAAACACGTCCGTTTAGTATACACAAACTCAGAATGGTTCCCTGAGAACATTATATGTTAAACACAGACCGTGCATGGAACAAGGAACTCTTCTGGGAAAATTAAATCCACTATAGTCCGAATAAGTAATGGTAAATGACAAATACCATAGTTTTTTTCCTTTTTCATGATTTTAGCCCGACGTGGGCAACGGGTCTCTCGCAAAGAGATCCATAAATATAGCTTCCCTCACCAGCTATCTGCAAAGCAGACAGGATCCAGCTTTGGGACGTGGATCTAGGGTTAAAGCAAGCCTAGATCCCTACACTCAGAACCTCTATATAAGTAAAAGACTCGTTGCATTCACGTCGTGTTGAATAAATCAAAGAAAAAGGGGGTAACTATTGTATTTTAGCCAAAAAAAACCAAAACTTAAACCTCAACCGGGACATTGAGCGTCCACTTTTCAAGGCACGAAACACGTCCGTTTAGTATACACAAACTCAGAATGGTTCCCTGAGAACATTATATGTTAAACACAGACCGTGCATGGAACAAGGAACTCTTCTGGGAAAATTAAATCCACTATAGTCCGAATAAATAATGGTAAATGACAAATACCATAGTTTTTTTCCTTTTTCATGATTTTAGCCCGACGTGCGGCAACGGGTCTCTCGCAAAGAGATCCCATAAATATAGCTTCCCTCACCAGCTATCTGCAAAGCAGACAGGATCCAGCTTTGGGACGTGGATCTAGGGTTAAAGCAAGCCTAGATCCCTACACTCAGAACCTCTATATAAGTAAAAGACTCGTTGCATTCACGTCGTGTTGAATAAATCAAAGAAAAAGGGGTAACTATTGTATTTTTAGCCAAAAAAAAAACCAAAACTTAAACCTCAACCGAGTCTTTTACTTATATAGAGGTTCTGAGTGTAGGGATCTAGGCTTGCTTTAACCCTAGATCCACGTCCCAAAGCTGGATCCTGTCTGCTTTGCAGATAGCTGGTGAGGGAAGCTATATTTATGGGATCTCTTTGCGAGAGACCCGTTGCCCACGTCGGGCTAAAATCATGAAAAAGGAAAAAACTATGGTATTTGTCATTTACCATTACTTATTCGGACTATAGTGGATTTAATTTTCCCAGAAGAGTTCCTTGTTCCATGCACGGTCTGTGTTTAACATATAATGTTCTCAGGGAACCATTCTGAGTTTGTGTATACTAAACGGACGTGTTTCGTGCCTTGAAAAGTGGACGCTCAATGTCCCGGTTGAGGTTTAAGTTTTGGTTTTTTTTGGCTAAAAATACAATAGTTACCCCCTTTTTCTTTGATTTATTCAACACGACGTGAATGCAACGAGTCTTTTACTTATATAGAGGTTCTGAGTGTAGGGATCTAGGCTTGCTTTAACCCTAGATCCACGTCCCAAAGCTGGATCCTGTCTGCTTTGCAGATAGCTGGTGAGGGAAGCTATATTTATGGGATCTCTTTGCGAGAGACCCGTTGCCAACGTCGGGCTAAAATCATGAAAAAGGAAAAAAACTATGGTATTTGTCATTACCATTACTTATTCGGACTATAGTGGATTTAATTTTCCCAGAAGAGTTCCTTGTTCCATGCACGGTCTGTGTTTAACATACAATGTTCTCAGGGAACCATTCTGAGTTTGTGTATATATATATATATATATATACACAAACTCAGAATGGTTCCCTGAGAAAATTATATGATAAACACAGACCGTGCATGGAACAAGGAACTCTTCTGGGAAAATTAAATCCACTATAGTCCGAATAAGTAATGGTAAATGACAAATACCATAGTTTTTCTTTTTCATGATGTTAGCGAGAGAACCGTTGCCCACGTCGGGCTAACATCATGAAAAAGAAAAACTATAGTATTTATCATTTTACCATTACTTATTCGGACTATAGTGGATTTAATTTTCCCAGAAAAGTTCCTTGTTCCATGCACGGTCTGTGTTTATCATATAATATATATATATATATATATAAGGGGTTCCAAAACCTTAGCCCCCCCCCCCCCATTTGCAGCTTACATGTTTACTTATATCGAAATAGTTTTTAGTTATTAGAAAAATATATAAAATTCTTTATTTATTGCAGGTATTAAAATTACTCTAGCTGATAAAGTGATAATATAATGGCTTCTCAATTAATTGGTGATTCGGAGAGGCAACGTGTGATAGATCGCATACGAGCAATAACATTTCGGGAAACTCGTGATGCTGGAGCCACCTTTATAACACGTTCATGGGTTGCCAAAAAGTTGCGAAGAAGTGAGGACTTCGTCAAAAGAAACTGGAATAAAACTTTGGATGAATGTGAAACGGATAAAACCAAATCTGGGCGCCCAAATTTGCCACTCTCTCAGGAAACAAAGGACATCATTGAAAACGGTACGCGTAAGCGGAAAAACAGCTGTGCTAAACTTTCTAGAGAGATCGAAGTGTTAAGAGGAAAGATCGTTAGTGGTGAGAGCATTCGACTGTACCGTCATAGGCAAGGTTTAAAGCCTTGGCATGAACTTCCAAAGCCAAGAAAAACTTAACTTAACATCGATGACAGAATGTGGTTTGCCCATTATCTTGAAGATTGGGATGTGGATGATTTCATGCATTTAGCTGTCTCCGATGAATTTTTTGTTTACTTAACACGTCGGCCTAACTACCAAAATGATCGAGTGCGGGCCACAACACCAGATGAAATCGATGACAATGAACATTATGAACATTATCGCGAATTATTAAAAAGTCCAGACTGTGTTGGTGTGTTTGTTTTGTTCACTGCAAAAAAGCTGATGTGGGTGCTGAAGCCAAATGGTCAGTGGGATGAACAATATTTTCGTGATATTATTCTATCCCAGCATGTCATTCCTTTTCTAAGAAACCCAAACAATGTTATGGATGTCGATCAGGTCACACTTCTGCACGATAAGGTCCCCTGCTTTAAGACATTAGCCACTCAACAGTTGTTGCGGAACCATGAGATCGATTTCCTTGGAAATGAAGAATGGCCAGGAAATTCTCCTGACCTGAACGTCTGTGAACACATTGGATCAGTTATAAAGGACAAGGTTGAATGCCTCTTGTTTCAAGAATCTGCAGCAAATCGATTTTCGAAGGATACAATGACGCAACACATTGAAACTGTTTTAGCAAATTTGCGTAACGATCAAGATCTATTCACATCACTTTTGGCAAGCTACCCAAAGCGAATTCAGGCTATCTTGGAAGCCAATGGCGGGAACACCAAGTTTTAATTGTTTCTCATTAAATGCAGGATTAAATTCTCTTTTGTAAGGTATGTTTAGTTTTACTCTACCTTTAATGGTTTAGGCCATGGGCGGGGGTGCTAAGGTTTATTGGAGCCCCGTATATATATATATATGAAAATTATTTCACGAAAGTGACACGTGAAAAATATTTATGATGAATAAAACCACGAAGGGAAAAGAAACACAAAGTGGTGCTCAAGCGCTTTCGTCTAATGACATCCTCAGGAACACTGGAGTGAAAGGAGAGTCCTATATATTGTCTTGAACTCTCCTTTCACTCCAGTGTTCCTGAGGATGTTATTAGACGAAAGCGCTTGAGCACCACTTTGTGTTTCTTTTCCCTTCGTGGTTTTATTCATCATATATATATATATATATGTGTGTGTGTGTGTGTATTTAAGACGAATGGCGATACTCAGACTAAAATAATGAAGTGGTTTCTACGCAGTGCAGTAGATTCGTTTTATCTGGCTTGCCATATTTTCTGCTATAAAAAAAAAGTTGAAGAAAAACTAAAATTATGTGGCGTTATCCATGTTAAAATAATAATAATAAAAATAGTGACATCCTTTGGCAATTTAACCCTTTCTAACTTCGATTCAGAGAATGGTATGTGGATCCACTTGGGTTCGAATGTTTTGGACGAACCTTCTATTCCTGAACCTCCCAAAGCGATGGTCGATTGGGTCATATCTTTTGTGGCATATTTAAATAAAGCTATTATGGATTCACGCAAATGAAGTAATATCTGAATGTCCAGTACTGTAGAGGTTCTAGCATTGTATATGTATCCTTCGGGACTAGCGATGGAATGACGTCTGAAAATGTTCGTCACTTTTACAGAAGTCTCCACATACGGAGGCGGAGCCTATACAGCTCTCTCTGACATGCATTCAGATCATGATAGTTTAGAGATTATGCTGTCTTAAGTCAGGGTCCATTCAGCTGGCATGAGGTAATTGTAATTTGTAATTGCAACTGATTGTAATTAATTACATTTTTTCATGTAAGTGGCAAGTAATTGTAATTGACTACCTAAAATGTAATTGTAATTGAGAATATGTCAAGTAATTGTAATTGACTACCTAAAATGTAATTGTAGTTGAGAATGTGTCAAGTAATTGTAATTGTAATTAATTACATTGAGCAAGTAATTGCCCCAGGCCTGCCATACAGCAGGTTTCATTTCTTCTACAGATTGACCAATCAAAGGAAGGAAAACATTTTTACACCTTAAATCCAACATTATTTTGTTGAAGCCGTTAGCATCGCTGATTACGAATCCAATGGCCCCGGGTTCGATTCCCGGCGAGGGAAAGCGGCGCTCAGCTCACCCAGCTGTTCATTCTTCCATAAAAAATTGGTTGTAGATGAATGGATATCCTGGGGTTGTCGAGCGATTAAGACACTGGGCTGCTGACTGGGAGGTCGTGAGATCGAGTCCGAGCGCGGACTTTGTAATTTCTGACTTCCTTGGTGGATCGTGGATCGGATTCTACATTAAGCTGTACGTCCAAAGTAGAGCAACAAGCTTGACTTTCGTCAGAATAAATAATTCGGGCGGAATAAAAACCAAGGTTAATGAGTTAGGCGCTGTTCAAAAATTACGTAACGCTATTTTTGCTAAAACCTGACACCCCACCCCCCTGTAACGTTCCATAACGTTTGGGGTGTGGGGTGTGGTAAATGTTACATAACATCTTTATAGGGGTGTCTGGTCTGCGTTACAGAACGTTCCTGGGGGATCTGGGGTGTCAAGTTTTATCAAAAACAGCATTACGTAATTTTTGAACGGCCCTTACTGAGGTGTGTGTATATTTTCCACACGATTGAAAGTAAGTTCGTTTTGCCTTGTTTAGACAAGATTCCAGAAAAGCAGGTGGGTAACACAAATCACCTCCAATATTGTTTTTTTTTTTCTAACTCAGCATTCCGGACTTTATTCCGAACTGGCGATCGTAAGAGCACAAAGAAACATTGAAGAAAATGACTTTCTTCATTTGGGGTGTCATGTTTGGCGTAAAAGTGTACATAGGATAAATTGTTTGTTTTTTCCGATGGATACTACAATTAAAACCTGGGCTTTCCCTATGTACAGTTGCCCGCATATGTAATGTTCTTCGCCTCACAGGCGACTCCGTACATGGGAAAACGCCGCAGTGTTAGTCAAGGTACCCCAACTGGGGGAAGGTGGGGTGGAGGGGGGACAACCGAGTCCGACAACATATAACATTGTCATACAGATAAGGCGCCGTTCAAAAATTACGTAGCTCTATTTTTGCTAAAACCTGACACCCCTCCCCCTGTAACGTCCCGTAACGTGTGGGGGTGTGGGGTGGGGGAAGTGTTTCATAACATCTTAGGGGGTGCCTGGTCTAGCGTTGCAGAACGTTCCTGGGGGATTTGGGGTGTCAAGCTTTAGCAAAAATAGTGTTACGTAATTTTTGAACAGCCCCTAATAATAATGTAATGTCGGAGTTCAACGCTGTTCACGATCATATTAATCGTTTATCTTTATGAACACAATGTTTACTAGTCTTATACAGTAATAAGGTTCCATTATGATTACTGCAAGTCTATATGAACAGATACCACAATACAACTTTTTATATAGTAGTGAATTTGAACAAAAACTAGACATTCCACAACCATCCTCCACACTCCCTCATTCCCCTTCCCTACCCACCAGTCTCGCATATATTAAATCATTATGTAACAATACTAATAACGCTGTTTGTAGAGTCCGTGTGCAGCTTTAAACCTTTACTGACTTACGAATCTACACGATTATATATATTTATATGTATATGTATTGATATTGCGCGAAAAAAAGATTGAGACAGTGGAGAGAGCGAGGTAGTGGGGCAGAGAGAGTTAGTGGGAAATGGTTTATCGATTGTTAAACAAAGAACTTGTTAACAGTTTCGATCTGAATAACAGTAACTGATTATCAAAATCACATAAGAATAATCCACGGTTATACAAGTATAAACATATTTATATATACTTATAAATTCATGTAATATTATATTAATGTTTGTGAAATGACGTTGATGGGTCAAACCGTGGTGTTGACATGGTTACTTGCTGTCGCCGTCCAGGAGAGACTACATATGGGCGTGTCAGTGGAAACCGTAAGGTGACGGTTGTATGAAGCAGGATATCACCACCGGTTTGTGGCTGATGCCTATTATATTAAGAGTGTTTTCCAGATTGTATTTGTATTATCAATGTGGAGAGATAATGATTTAATCACGATGGACAGATAAGCCCATTAATGTTTTCCAGATTTCCTGTTGCATTATCATTGTGGAGATATTATTAGCTCTTAACAAGGAATATACACACACACCCACCTATATATATATATATTATATATATATATGGGATGAATTTCACAATTAAATATGTGAAATGAATGAATGCTGCAAACCCACAACGATTCTAAGGCCTTTCGTGTATTTAGAGCTACACGAAAGGCCTTGGAATCGTTTTTCTTTTTCCTTGTGGGTTTGCAGCATATATATATATATATATATATATATATATATATATATATATATATATATATATATCTATATTACACAATAAAACACCAATTCTTTATTACAAACAAATATGCAATGATTGAGAATGTTTTACTAAATAGTTTATCATACAAAATGCTCACAATTTGCCATAGATTAACATAGATGGCACAGTTATACCCGGTTCATAGTTAGTATTTGGTCCATCCCCCATCATTGTCTATTACATCTTGTAATCTGTGTGGCATAGATGCAACAAGGTTATATATGATGTGTGGGTTCCTTCGGAACATCTCCCACTCAGCCATAGTGTGATCCAGCAGCTGGCGGCTGGTCCGCTCCTGCCCAGGCTCCCACATGAGTTCACCACATTCCCCCACACGTTCTCAATGGGGTTAAGGTCACACCCCTTACTAAGCCAGTCCAGTAGTTCTAGATTTCGCTACACCTCAAACCAACTTCTAACAATCCTGGCGGTGTGGATGGGAGAGTTGTCCTGCAAATGGATTTTAAATATTAAAAGTAAAATTACATCTCATCCATACACTTCATCAGTAACCCACTATTCGAGATAGATTTTAACCCCTCTGTATTAGGGGTTTCTCTCAGCTAAATGTAATTGTGCACCGTTATACAAATAATACAGACTGCAGTTATCCAGAATAAAATCCTAAAGTGTTGTCATAGTACTGAAAGAGTTAAAGGACAATTTTATGACCATTATTCGTCCCATGTAAATGTGGAAACCGGACATACAAATACGTGTAATACATAAATCTTACTCTAGCAAGAGTATAATATTCTATAACACACAATTACAACATACCTGCATAAAGATAATCTGCTCAGGATAGGGCAAGGCATACGCGCGTACAGAAGGCAGTATCACCAACTCCATGATCTCTATATATTGATCTGCCGTAAATCTCACGTGGATCTCAGTCAGCTCTCCTTGTCCTTGCAGGTGCATCCATCCAGTGGCGTACTAAGGGGGGAGCGAGGGGGGCGGTCCGCCCCGGGTGACAGCCAGGAGAGTTGAAGTTGAAATACCAGTACAAGTTTTCAAACCAAATGAAAAATTCGCCAAAGTAAGAAATTTTTTTTAAAATGTTCAAACTGTTACAACAGCTTAATGTTAATTTCCACTATAAAATACATTTTAATTTTTATTGGCAATACAAAATTTACAAAAAAAAATTAAATATTTGATAAAAATTACATCGAAAGGCGAACGTTTGTTGACGTTTTAGTCATCAGTTTGTTGAGCATAGCCAGCTCGCTGTAGCTGACATTCCAAGTCTTGTTCACTTGACACTGTGACTCCACATACATGAGGTATGTTTCATTAAATAATTATGATAAAGCATAAAGTGCTGGTGTTTATAACAATATCATGGTACTTATACCAGTGTCCAGTAATTTTTGACAATGTGGTATCATAGTGATGTTTAAGTGTTTATAAATGCATCGTCGTAATGTTATAATACCCGGTAAATGCATTGTGGAGAGGGACATTCATTATGCAACTACAAAGTGTGAGGAAATGGACATTTCTATGGAGAGAAGAGGGAGAGTAAAGCTCCGAAAAAGGATGCCAGGAAAGATGGCAAAGGATGCTGGTCTCACATTGCCAGAGGAAATAAAAAGGGCTATGTTTGAATGTCTTGATCGCTTTCATCAAGAATTGGAGATTTGTTCTAAGGCAATAGATTAAATTCTGTCAATCTTCGCTGTTATTCAGCCAAACACTTTGGTTGTTGCAACAAAAGAAGAACTTCGGAAGTATATTCCAAATTTGACTCAGATTTTCGATGAATTCTCTGATGAAGATATCAGTATGGAAATTGGACGACTTCGGAGGCATTTGGAAGCTGCCAAATTCAGCGTTGAAGAGGCAAAGAAATGGACAGCATTGCAGTTTCTGGAGTTTATTGTGAAATGGTTTTTTTGTGAATCTTTGCCAAGCTTGTCACTGTGTTCGAGATTCCTTTTGACTGTCTGTGTGTCTATTGCTTCATATGAAAGAAGTTTTTCCCGATTGAAATTGATAAAAAATTTCTTTTGCTCGACCATGAGTCAGACAAGATTGACAAATCTGGCTTTACTTTCAATTGAACATGAATATGCAAAGAAGGTGAATTTTGATGAGGTCATTGATCAATTTTCAGAAATTAAGGCTCGAAAGCAGAGACTGTGAATCCTCTCTATTTACCTTTGAAGAATAGACTGAGCGTTGAGACTGGATTTCCTGCGTTTTTTGTATAAAATAAAATGCAGTATTACCCGTTCACTGAATTTTTAATGTCCTGCATTTTTCTTATTTCCAATTTACTTATGACAGTACTGTACTGTTTAAAAATCTACTCGCAAACATAATATATTTTTCTGTGTTTAAATTTTAAAATTATTTATGGGGGGTGCCAAAGGAAGGATCCGCCCTATGTGCGAAATACTTTAGGTACGCCCCTGCTGCATCCATCCCCAGACATTCGCCGTCACGTGTCCACTCCTCGCTACTTCGTAAATATTTTGGCAGGCATATCTCGGTGTTGTCCTGTCGTCAACACCGAAGACGGCCGTGAGTTGTGGACGCAAACGTTTTCTCGTCAGAGAAGATAACTCTGCTCCAGTATACGAGATCATCATTTATATGCCGGCGACAGGCCCACCGAGAGGAGAGGGTGTGGATACCATGGAAATATCCCATGGGACCGGACCTCTAGGGGGCCCGGAAAGAGGGGGGGGGGCTAAAATCTAAAAATATTAATAAAGCAATTAATTAAATAACAGAGAGGAAATATAATTAATGAACATACATTTTCAAGAAACTTTTATGTCGAGGGGTACCTACAGTAAATATATACTAAGGATACTTGCATTCTGGTATACGGAGCAGACCATGTTTGTAAGATGGAAAAGCACTGTATCGCCAGGTTTTAAGTAATTAATGGTGTTAGGCAAAGAGGTATATGAGGGGTCGCGCGTCTTAAGGCACCTAAGCGCCACCACAGGCGAAAACGTGTTTTTGATGGATATCACTATTTTCACCCTTCCTCTATCGCGTGGTTTGGGTTATAATGACCTTACGACACTAGAAGTATGGTTGAAAACTTTATGAAGCGAACTACTTTTTTCACCTCTATCGCCAGCTGGGCTCTGACGCCCAGATGTGATGCGCGTCTTAAGGCCCCAATATCCCGTTCAACTGGTGGGAGGTGATGGGGGTGGGGGTGGGACGCTCGGTCTCTGGGTGGCGGGAACAGCAGGAGGAGCGCGAGCCAATGAAAACATGGCAGCCACGCCGCTCTGCTTTCTGATTGGCCACCCACTCCACGCGCCGAGAGGGACACGACACAAACATCCCGCCAGTACCTTAAGACTCGCGTTGCTGTTAGCAAGCGTCCTGTGTTCGTGCTCATATTGCTGAATATTGCGTGGATTATTCTATTCACCCGGCTTCTAACGATGATCAACGTGTGCAACAATGTCTCACCGTGCTAGTGATAGTGATGAAAAATCAGTGGAATCATTCTGTGCCAGAAATCGCACCCAAAGTTCGGCATAATAAGAAAATAAAAAAATTAAAATATATATATATAAAATATAAAATATGAAAATCTATTCCAAAAACTCATCAACATCATTAGCATACTTAGAACTCTAATTTAGCCAAAAATGAACGTTCTAGCTCAATTAATAACAGATACTATTGCCAGAATATTGCTGAACTTTGGAGGCGATTTCTGGCGAATTTTAATTTTGGCGCTTAGGTACCTTAAGACGCAGGACCCCTCATATTATCACCCTATCTTTTCTGTATGTACATGGATGACCTTACCAATGCACTAAAAACCGCATGTACTGGCTGTGTCATTGGAAAGAAAAAAATTAATCATTTAATGTATGCTGATGACCTTGTTCTTCTGTTACCCTCTCCCCATGGGCTGAGAGTACTATTAGAGATATATGAACAATATGGTATAGAAAATGACATCACCTATAATAGGGCAAAAAGTTGTATTTTGATTTTTAGGTGTAATCTACTGAAACATGTATCATGTGGGTCTGTTGAAATGAATGGTCAGATTATACCTGTCTGAGGTGACGTGTGTGTATATATATGTATATAGTCTAAAAGTCACTAAATCTAAGCTGAATGGCAACAGCAAGTAATAAGCGAACCAACGCGGCTGTTCGTATTGTTTTGGGCTAGCCTGGAGATGTTTTTCCTATCTGACCTAATCGTTGGTGCTGAGTGTAATTAGGTGGTGTTTCTAAGGTTACAAATGGGGTAGGAAGTTGTCCGTACTTAAGTATAGTTAGGGGTAATGTCTATAGCTTCTAAATTGGTAATGTAAGAGAGTTAGGTAGGCTGTTTGTGGGACACAGGAATCTAATGGTAGGCTTCCAAAGGAAGATCTAATTCAACGCACCGGTAAGTGCCTTTGATTGTTTGCTAGAACCTAAGTAACCTAACTGGGGTGTCTACCCACGCTATCACAGATTTAGAGTAGTTAAGGGTGGAGCTAGGCCACGTACGTTAGGTGATAGGAATCTCCCCCCCCTATCGAGGTTTCGAACCTTTTCGCCTAGTTGGATAGGGATGTGAACGAGGGGGAAACGTTTTTAATTGGGGACTCCTTAGTGCGTTATATGGATAAGGAGTTCGTTGAACGGAATCCAACCAAGAGGAGGAGGGTCTGTCTACCAGGGGCCAGGGTTGACAGAATTATAGACGAAGTAGATAGGATTGATGTTGCCTCCCGTCACTCGATGTTGGTGACTATGGTAAGGGGCAACGACTCGTATAGGTCCGATACGAGAGTGCCTGACCTTTGGGAGAGATACAGGGGTTAATTAGGTCCCTGAAGACAAGTTCAGATAGGTCTTTAGTTCTAAGTATTGCCCCTAGGCACGGTTTAAATTTTAGGATTACGTCAAAAACAATATTTTTGAACACTAAACTAGAAGAGAATGTGCTCAAGAAAATGTACCCTTCGTAAAGCTGTGGTCAGAATTTAGTGATTCTAACCTTTTTATAAAAGATGAGGGTGCATTTCAATGAAATAGGGAATGCTAGGCCAGGTAGGTTAATCGATGAGAACATTCGAAAGCTGTATAGGTCGAAGCCCTCTTTAAACGTTGTGGGTCCGGGAAACGCCGGCCCGACGTGAAAAATAATTTAAAACGCTTATGGAAAACTGATACATGTGGGTAGTTGGGAGGTAACGAAAATGGTCCACTGAGTAGGTAGGTAGTTAACCTAACAATTATTAAACTCCTTTTATGTCAATAACTAGGTGGATGAAACCAATTGGTTGCTCACCAGAGTTATTCTCCACACTAGTGTTTGTATACTGTGTGATAGAGTGTGCTTGGTAGTATTGATACACACTACCAATCAAACAACAAATGAAAAGGACGCTGGTGGAAAAAAGCCGGGAAAAGAACAGGAGGAACTTGTGGGAAGAACGGCATGCCGGACGAAGGGGCTTGAAGACAATAAAAGATCTCCACCAGCAAGTTCGCCCTAAAAAATTGAGCAAAGAGAAAAGGACTGTCTAATAACACTCAGTAAGTGAACAATTGTTTCTAAACCCCAGTTTAGTCATAACATAAACTAGGTCCAGTTAAATTAGGCCTACATTGTGGTCTAAGACCTAGCGTCAACTCATACCTTAACAAAGACTAAGGTAAATTATCCTAACCTAATTTGGTGAGGAATCCTACTGTGAACCTCAATTTACTCTTCCCGCTCTGGACCATTTCCGGAATCTCTAGGCTGATCCCTACAAGGCTAGGTTTAACCTACTCTACAGTTAGACTGGAGATATTAGGGCTGGGTTAATTGGGGACCAATTCATACAGAGCATTTTTCACATTGGAACCCGTGTGGGGAATTTACATATTTTAGACTTAACTTTACTTAACAAAAATTGCAGAATTAGGCTAAGTGGTCTAGCCTAAACGTAACCTAATCAAGCCTAAAGTAACAAACTTGCCTAATTAGGTCTACAACCTAGGGCCTAACTAGGAAACATTTACATTTAAGGAGTCCCATTCTTTTATAAGCTTAGAACTGAGTGCCACGTACAGATTAACCGGAATCAAACTTACTTTTTCTTTCAAGGTTTAGGGTACTTATTGGACTAAATCTTGACATTAATTAAATACTTGGGGGGGGGGGGGATTTAACCAAATTTAAAACTTGACTGTTTGTTTGATTACTCAATTTATTTTATCTCTCATCTCTGATAATTTCTTCTCACCTTATTATTTCATTACAATCCCTAGTTAAACTATTTTGACTTAAACATGGACAGTGAGGAATTGCAACAATTAAAAAAAAAGCGGGGAAAGTTGGGTGCTGTTCCTAGGGCCATAAACACTTTTAATAATATTACACAACCAGACAAGGAAGATTTAGAGGATGTAATTCTTAAATTAGATAAACAAAAGAAGAATATACTAGCCATTGATGAGACTATTTCAAAGTTAGTTCAACCTGAAATGGATGACGAACAACTTATGGACCTTTACTCTGATAATGATCAGCAAGTAATCTCAATTGAAAAGCACCTAAGAAGACTACAGTCTCGTTTGAATGACTTAACACCGAATAAACCTAATTCTGATTTTAATCAAAGTAGAGCTAACCTTCAGCAAAATTTAAGTGGCATGCCAAATCCTGAGTCAAGAATTTAGGGCTAAGTTACCCACTTTGCTAGTACCAACATTTGATGGGAACATTAACTAGTTTCCTTAAAGGTCCAGCCTATAACATGATAACCTATTTACCAGCTGTGGATGATTCATATGAAGTAGCTATTGATCTCTTGAAACGTAATTACATTAATAAAGATGAGATTATATTTAAATTAGCTCAAAAAATTATTGGTTTTGCGCCTGTAAAAGATAACCATAGTGATATGGAAAGATTTTACTCAACATTAGAAGCTATTATGGGACAACTGGTTAGCCATGAGATAGATGTTAAAGCTTCATCTTGATCATACAAGCCGCAGTTCTTAGGTGCCTCCCTTTGAGGATTAAAGATCTTTTAGTTCAAAAGGCAGGAGAAAATTATCCTAATCTTGAAAGCATTAGAAAACACTTTCCAACTAGCCTAACTAATTTCAACTTGAGAAATAGTTCGACGCAAAATAAGACGCAGACTATGGATAAACCAAAGACTGTTCCCAGAGACCAACTAGGTACAGCCAAACTGACAAAACTTGACACTGTAGACTCAAATGTGACCAACTATATAACACACGAACACCTGCATCACAGAACTTTAATGTAACTGCTACCTCAACTTACACACCATATTGTAAATTTTGTGCACGTGATGAACACAGTAGTACTGGGTGTGACAAATATTCAGATTTTAACTCAAGATCTAGAAGATGTGAACAGTTGAATCTATGTAAAAAGTATACTGGCCAGGGACATTATAAGAAAGACTGTAAATCCAGGTTAAGATTCAATTGTAAGTTTTGTAAAAGTTCAAGACATGTCGCATCAATGTGTGATTCACCGAAGTGTCCAAACAACAATATTCAAAAGATTCCTCCTCCAAACAAAGATAATCAAGAAAATGCCACTTTCATGGGACATTCTGTATGTTCAAACAACGTAAAAAAACAGGTTCTTTTACCAACTATTACTTTGGACTTAGTGAATGGTGAAGGTAAAACCACTCTGGTGAGATGTCTTCTAGACTCGTGTTCTCCACAAACATTTGTTTCACAAAATTTAGTCAATAAATTGGATTTGACACCAAACCCGAAAGAACAAGAACTCAATATCACATCCTTTTTTAAGGATAACTCAAACAAAAATAGCTATAAGACAAACGACCTGGAATTACATGTAGGAAATGAATTAGAAAAAAATTAAAACAGTCATTATTCCAAAAATAGGACAAAACAAAATGGTTGTACTCAAACTAGAACAAACCATTAATCATTTGAGGAAACAGTACAATATCGCTGATAGACATATCACAAACAACACAGTAGCTAACATTGAAATGTTAATGGGGGCAGACTATATTCACCTTATTCGTAGGGGCATAGTGAAGATAGGTAATGGTATAGCTTATCAGACACCATCAGGATAGCCCCCTTGGGTCATCTATCCAGATACAACCTAGACCTAAACCAGAATAGTTCATGACTAACAAATACTATGTGCCTCAACTCAGTCCTACATAACACCTGTAAGAATAGCAACACTTTGAATAATATTATAACAGCTGAGAACATTAATTCATCACTATCAAATGAAACTCTAGATGAGGCAATTCAAACTTTATGATTGCTAGAATCTGTGGGTATACATGACACAAATCAAACTTCAGAAGATCAGTTAATGGTAGAAAGATTTGAAGACACCATTCATTGTAAAGACAATAATTATATTGTTGAGTTACCGTGGAAAATAAATTGTCCAACTTTAAGAGATAATCTCAAAGTAGCTAAAGGACATTTATATAAAATAATGAAAAAGCTCAAACATGATAATAGAATTCAAATGTCCAGTAATGTCTTCAAAGAACAGCTACAGAAAGGCTTCATTGAAGAAGTAACAAATAACCCTTTTAAAAAAGATGGTTATCATTATTTAACCCACAGGTGGGCTTATCGACAAGATGCCTCAACAACAAAACTCAGAGTAGTATATAACTGTAGCCTCAAAGAGAGTGATAAGCACAGTTTGAATGATTGCCTGATTGAGAGTCCTAATCTCATTTCTGACCTTGTGAACATCTTACTCAGGTTCAGGTCAGATAAATATGCTATGGAAAACTGATGAGTGGGTAGTTGGGAGGTAACGAAAATGGTTCACTGAGTAGGTAGGTAGTTAATCTAACAATTATTAAATTCCTTTTATGTCAATAACTGGGTGGATGAAACCAATTGGTTGCTCACCAGAGTTATTCTCCACACTAGTATTTATATACTGTGTGACAAGAGCGTGCTCGGTAATAGATATACATTACCGATCAACCAACCGAGGAAAAAACCAACACGACGCTGGTGGAAAAAGCCCCGCGAAAAGGAGAACAAGGAGAACGAAAACGAGGAACGGGGCGAAAGACGGAACTGGAGAAGGGACAAGAACAGACAACGAAAAAGATCCCCACCAGCAAGTACGCTCTTAACAACTAAACAGACGGAAGAAGGGACTCTCTAATAACTAGCAGTAAGTGACTAATTGTGTTTTTAACCCAGTTTACGTAGATTCATTAAATTAAGCTGGGTCAGACAAATTAGGCCTACATTGTGGCCTAAGACCCAGCATCAACTCATAGCTTAACAAAGGTAAAGGTAGATTGCCCTAACCTAGTTTGGTGAGGAATCCTACTGTGGACCTCAATTTATCTGCCCGCTCTGGACCATTTCCGGAATCTCTAGGCTGACCCCTCTAGGCTAGACTTGATCTACTCTATAGTTAGACTGGAGAAATAAGGGGTGGGTTAATTGTGGACCAATTCATACAGAGCATTTTTCACATTGGTGGTCCGTGTGTGGGAATTTACAAACCTTAACCTTACTTAACAAAAATTGCAGAATTAGGCTAAATGGTCTAGCCTAAGCCTAACCTAAGCCTAACCTAATCAAGCCTAATTAGGTCTACAACCTAGGGCCTAACTAGGAAACATTTACATTTAAGGAGTCTCATTCTCTTATAAGCTTAGACTGAGTGACACATAAGTACTTGGGGGGGATTAAACCAAATTTAAAACTTGACCGTTTTGTCTGTGCTCTCTCTTCTCTGGTAATTTCTTCTTGTCCTCTATTTCATTACGATCCCCAGTTAAACAATTTTGACTTAAACATGGACAGTGCGGAATTGAAAAAGTTAAAAAAGAAAAGGGGGGAAAGTTGGGAGCTGTTACAAAGGCCGTGAACACTTTTAACAATATTACACAACCAGGTAAGGAAGATTTAGAGTGTGTAATTCTTAAATTGGAAACTAAAAAGAAGGAAATAATAGCCATTGATGAGAGTATTTCAGAGTTAGTTGAATCCGAAATGGCTGAAGAACAATGATAGACCTTTACGCTGATAATGATGATCAGGTAATCTCAATTGAACAGCAAATAAGGAGACTACGGTCTCGTTTGACTGACTTAACACCAAATAAACCTAATTCTGATTTTAATCAAAGTAGAGCTAACCTTCAACAAATTTAAGTGGCATGCTAAATCCTGAGTCACAAGAATTGAGGGCTCAGTTACCCATTTGCTAGTACCAACATTTGAAGGGGACACGGTACAATTCCCATCTTTCATTGACAAATTTGAGAGTTAATAGGTAATAAACCTTATATTTCAACTGTTGATAAGTTTAGCTACTTAACTAGTTTCCTTAAAGGCCCAGCTATAACCTGATAGCCTATTTACCAGCCGTAGGGAATTCATATGAAGTAGCTATTGATCTCTTAAAACGTAATTACATTAATAAAGATGAGATTGTATTGAATTATCTCAACAAATTTTTGATTTTGCACCCATAAAAGATAACCATAGTGATATGGAAATTTTTTATACAAAATTAGAAGCTATTATAGGACAACTGGTTAGCAATGAGATAGATATTAAAGCTTCATCTTGGATTATACAAGGCATAGTTCTTAGGTGCCTTCCTTTGAGGGTTAAAGATATTTTAGTTCTAAAGACGGGAGAAAATTATCCTAATCTTGAAATATCAGAAAACACTTTCCAATATCCTAACTAATTACAAATTGAGAAATATTCCAACACAAAATAAGACCCAGACTATGGATAAACCAAAGACTGTTCCCAGAGACCAACTAGCTACAGCCAAACAGACAAAACTTGATACTGTAGAATCAATGTGACCAACTGTAATACACGAACACCTACATTACAGAACTTTAATGTAACTGCTGCCTCAACTTACACACCACATTGCAAATTTTGTGCAAGTAATGAACACAGTAGTACTGGGTGTGACAAATATTCAGACTTTAACCAAGAGCTAAAAGATGTGAACAGTTGAACCTATGTAAAAAGTGTACTGGCCAGGGACATTATAAGAAAGACTGTAAATCTAGGTTAAGATTCAAGTAAGTTTTGTAAAAGTTTACGACATGTCTCATCAATGTGTGATTCACCAAAGTGTCCAAACAATAGTACTCAAACTCAAAAGATACCTCCACCAAACAAAGGTAATCAAGAAAATGCCACTTTCATGGGACATTCTGTTTGTCAAACAACGTAACAAGAAACACTGAGATTCTTTTACCAACTATTACTTTGGACTTAGTGAATGTGAGGGTAGCACCACTCCAGTGAGATGTCTTATAGACTGTTGTTCTCAACAAACATTTGTTTCGCAAAATGTAGTTAATAAATTGGGTTTGACACCAAACCTGAATGAACAAAACTCAACATTGCATCCTTTGTTAAGGATAACTCGGACAAAAATAGCTATAAGACAATTGACCTGGAACTACATTTAGAAAATAAATTAGAGAAAATTAAGCAGTCATTATTTCAAAGTAGGACAAAACAAACTGGTTATACCCAAACTAGAACAAACCATAAATCATTTGGGAAAACACTACAATATAGCTGATAGACATATCACAACAACACAGTAGCTAACATTGAAATGTTAGGGGCAGATTATATTAATCTTATTCATAAGGGCATAGTGAAGATAGGTATGGTATAGCTATTAGACTCCATCAGGGATAGCCCCTTTGGGTGACCTATCCAAATACAACCTAGACCTAAACCAAAATAGTTCATGACTAACAAATACTATGTGCCTCAACTCAGTCCTACCTACACCTGTAAGAATAGCAACACTTTGAATAATATTATCAACTGAGAACATTAATTCATCACTATCAAATGAAACTTTGGATGAGGCAATTCAAACTTTATGGTTGCTAGAATCTGTGGGTATACATGACACAAATCAAACTTCAGAAGATCAGTTAATGGTAGAAAGATTTGAAGACACCATTCAGTGCAAAGACAATAGTTATTTTATTGAGTTACCTTGGAAAATAAATTGTCCAACTTTAAGAGATAATCTCAAAGTAGCTAAAGGACATTTATATAAAGTAATGAAAAAACTCAAACAAGATAATAATATTAAAAAGTACAGTGATGTCTTCAAAGAACAGCTACAGAAAGGCTTCATTGAAGAAGTAACAAATAACCCTTTTAAAAAAGATGGTTGTCATTATTTAACCCACAGGGGGGTTTATCGACAAGATGCCCCAACAACAAAACTCAGAGTAGTATATAACTGTAGCCTCAAAGACAGTGATAAACACAGTTTGAATGATTGCCTGATTGAGGGTCCTAATCTCATTTCTGACCTTGTGGAGATCTTACTGAGGTTCAGGTTAGATAAATATGCCGTACAAAGTGACATTTCAAAGGCATTTTTGAGAATAAATCTTAAAAATGAATATGATAAAAACTAACTTAGGTTCTTATGGTTCAAGGATCCATTTGATTTGAATAAAGGGTTCATAACCTATAGATTTAATGTTGTGTTGTTTGGAGCCAATTGCTCACCTAGCCTATTAGCATTGACAATTGGACATCATTTGAACCAGTTTAATAACTCTTTAACATTGAACTTCCTTAAGGAACATTTTTACGTAGACAATCTAATAGGCTCAACAACAACAAAATCTGAATTATCTGAAGTCTATGAACACTCTCAAAACATTATGCAACAAGGTAACTTTGAACTTAGAGAGTGGATTTCAAATGATGAGGATTTAAACAAAAAGATTTTAAAGGATAATAATGGTCTTACTGAGCCATCAGACAGAGTTAAAACTTTAGGTATGAACTGGTATTTGGATGCAACTTCTAACAGTCATGATTCAATCTGTACTAAAGGTTTTAAACTTGATGAGGAAGCAAATACTAAAAGACAAATATTATCAGAGGCTTCCAAAATTTTTGATCCTATGGGTCTATTCCTGCCTTCAACAATAAAATCAAAGATTCTCCTCCAAGAAATTTGGAGGACAAATGTTGGGTGGGATGATCCAATAACAAATGAAAATCAAAAATCTTGGAAGAAGTTAGCTGCTGATTTAACAAAAGTGCAGAACATTAAAATTCAAAGGTGCTGTGGGTTTAGGGATAAGCCCCAGAGACTTCATGTGTTTGCTGATGCAAGCACACAAGCTTATGGGTGCTGTGCGTATCTTGTAAGTCCTACAGAAAGTCATCTAATTTATGCAAAAGGGAAAGTTGCACCTCTCAAACCAACCCGAACCATACCTCAATTAGAACTATTGGCTGCTGCATTAGCCATTAAAACCATTTCATTGCTTAAGGATGCTTACCATGATGTGAACATAACTGATATCCACATCTGGCTTGACAGTCAGATTTGTCTTGCCTGGATACGGAATGATAGCATTAATAGTAAGAATATCTTTGTAAGAAATAGGCTAAAAGAAATAGCTGAAGCTAATGAAAGCCTACAAGTAAACTTTCACTATGTTCCAACTAAACAAAATCCAGCAGACTTTCTGACCAGAGGTTTATCCTACAAGTTGTTGAAGTCAAACAAAACTGGTTCATGGGACCTAAGTGGCTCTGTAATACAGACCAATGGCCTGTGGAACAAGTTAACTTGACATTAAATTTAATCTTTTCAAATGAAAAGGTTGAACCAATCACTAATTATGAACGTTATTCTGACTTCAGTAAACTTGTCAGGGTCACAGCCTACTGTTTGAGGTTTGCTCACAACTGTTTAACTACAATTAACAAACAGCTAAATAAAAACAATCATAATTATACAGAAGTTGCAACCAAGTACTGGATAGGCCATGCACAACAAAAAGAGTACAATAAAGAGTTAGAATTCTTGACTAATGGGAAACAAACAAAAGAACCTGTACCATCAGTAGTTGTGGATCTAAACTTGTTCAGAGATGAGGAAGGCCTTCTAAGGTGTAAAGGGAGATTAGACAAATCAAAACTGTCATACAAAAGCAAACATCCAATCCTTTTACCTAGATTTAGCTATTTGACAACATTAATCATCAGAAAAAACACACAATGATGTATATCATATGGGGGTACCACAGACACTAACTACATTAAGAAAAACGTATTGGATACCCAAGGGAAGGATCACTGTTAAAACAGTCCTGAGTGAGTGTGTCACATGTAGGCATATTCATGCTAGGCCCTATAGGAAACCAAATCCTCCTGCTTTGCCAGAGGAGAGAGTTACTCTCAACAGACCCTTTGAGACTGTAGGCATTGACTATACAGGAGCATTGACTGTAGGGGTGGGTGACACTGAACAAAAAATGTACATTGTACTGTTTACATGTGCTGCCTCACGAGCTGTTTATTTGGATGTTGTGGAGGACCTTACAGCAGAATCTTTTGTTGCTGTCTTTAAGAGATTCTGTGCACGACATTCAGTACCAAAGACAGTTTGGACTGACAATGCTACATATTTCAAGGCTGGTGAACAAGTCATCCACGACTTGTTAAGCGATGAACTCACACAATTATATATAAAAAATTCAAACATAAAGTGGAAGTATATTCCGGTTGCCTCTCCTTGGTATGGTTCTATCTGGGAGAGAAATATACAAACAGTAAAGAATTGCTTGAAGAAAGCAATTGGTAAAAAACAGATACACTTATTTGAGTTGCTCACTCTCCTGGCTGAGATTGAGAACATCATCAACAATAGACCACTCACTTATGTGAGTGACAACATTAATGACCCGGAACCATTAACTCCAAATCATTTGATTCGGGGAGAACAAGTTAGTCTCCTGCCGGACTACAATATAGACTCTTCAGAAGACCCAAACTGGACTCAACGACATGATGAACTCCAGACTAAGTTACAGCACTTAACTAGAGTTAAAGCTCATTTTATTAAACAGTGGAAAACTGAGTACTTGATGGGTCTAAGGGAGAGACATAAACAAAGGACTAAGAAGGATTGGTCTGACACAATTAAGGTAGGGGACCTTGTTCTCATACATGACAGTACTCCAAGACAATACTGGCCTCTGGCTAGGGTTTTAGAACTCAGACCAGGGGCAGACGGGGTAACAAGAGTGGTCAAATTAAGGACTTCAACGGGTGACACAACAAGAGACATTTCTCTTTTGTACCCTTTAGAGTCTGGACCCAAAACAATGGACTTTGGAGAACCTTCTCCACTGACAGTAACAACTGGAGACACTGAACTTCCAGTAACTATTCCTTTGACAGTAGGAGTGGTAACGCATCCTACTACAACATTGACAGACACAAGACCTCAGCGACAAACAGCATTAAAGGCGCGACTATTTTTGCAACAAAAAATAGATGCGGGGAATTGTAATTTTATCTTCTAACTTTCACTTTTTCTTTTCTTATGGTAAAGACCATAGACAGTTTCATCCTATGGATGTATATTTTCTCTTCAAATTAAATGCTACACCTTCTCCATGAGAAGGTGAGGATAGGCACTGTTAATCAGATTAACAGGCATTTACAGTCAAATAGTTAGCTAGTCTACACTCAGACATAAAAATTGGTGACAATGACACCAAAATTTTTATCTCCCGGGGCCCCCAGTATATGGAAAACTGATGAGTGGGTAGTTGGGAGGTAACGAAAATGGTTCACTGAGTAGGTAGGTAGTTAAGCTAACAATTATTAAATTCCTTTTATGTCAATAACTGGGTGGATGAAACCAATTGGTTGCTCACCAGAGTTATTCTCCACACTAGTATTTATATACTGTGTGACAAGAGCGTGCTCGGTAATAGATATACATTACCGATCAACCAACCGAGGAAAAAACCAACACGACGCTGGTGGAAAAAGCCCCGCGAAAAGGAGAATAAAGGAGAACGAAAACGAGGAACGGGGGCGAAAAGACGGAACTGGAGAAGGGACAAGAACAGACAACGAAGAAAGATCCCCACCAGCAAGTACGCTCTTAACAACTAAACCAGGACGGAAGAAGGGACTCTCTAATAACTAGCAGTAAGTGACTAATTGTGTTTTTTTCCCAGTTTACGTAGATTCATTAAATTAAGCTGGGTCAGACAACTTAGGCCTACATTGTGGCCTAAGACCCAGCATCAACTCATAGCTTAACAAAGGTAAAGGTAGATTGCCCTAACCTAGTTTGGTGAGGAATCCTACTGTGGACCTCAATTTATCTGCCCGCTCTGGACCATTTCCGGAACTCTAGGCTGACCCCTCTAGGCTAGACTTGATCTACTCTATAGTTAGACTGGAGAAATAAGGGGTGGGTTAATTGTGGACCAATTCATACAGAGCATTTTTCACAATGCCTTACAAAGTGACATTTCAAAGGTATTTTTGAGAATAAATCTTAAAAATGAATATGACAAGAATCAACTTAGGTTCTTATGGTTCAGGGATCCATTTGATTTGAATAAAGGGTTCATAACCCATAGATTCAATGTTGTGTTGTTTGGAGCCAATTGCTCACCTAGCCTATTAGCATTGAAAATTAGACATCATTTGAACCAGTTTAATAACTCTTTAACACTAAACTTCCTTAAAGAACATTTTTAAGTAGACAATCTAATAGGCTCAACATCAACAAAATCTGAATTATCTGAGGTCTATGAAAACTCTCAAAACATTATGCAAGAAGGTAACTTTGAACTTAGGGAGTGGATTTCAAATGATGAGGATTTAAACAAAAAGATTTTAAAGGATAATAATGATTTTACTGAACCATCAGAGTTAAAACTTTAGGTATGAACTGGTATTTGGATGCAACTTCCAACAATCATGATTCAATCTGCACTAAAGGTTTTAAACTTGATGAGGAAGCTAACACTAAAAGACAGATATTATCAGAGGCTTCAAAGATTTTTGATCCCATGGGTCTACTCCTGCCTTCAACAATAAAACCAAAGATTCTCTTCCAAGAAGTTTGGAGGACAAATGTTGGGTGGGATGAGCTAATAACAACTGAAGATCAAAAATCTTGGAAGAAGTTAGCTACTGATTTAACAAAAGTGCAGAATATTAAAACACCAAGGTGCTGTGGGTTTAGGGATAAACCCCAGAGACTTCATGTGTTTGTTGATATAAGCACACAGGCTTATGGGTGCTGTGCGTACCTTGTAAGTCCTACAGAAAGTCATCTAATTTATGCAAAATGGAAAGTTGCACCTCTCAAACCTACCCGAACCATACCTCAATTGGAACTATTGACTGCTGCCTTAGCCATTAAGACCATTTCATTTCTTAAGGATGCTTACCATGACAGAGCATTTTTTAAGCTTTTCCCACTGGGCGACAAAGGCAGATCGGGAAGTGGGGCTTAAGGCAGGGGTGTGCTGCCAATTTCTTAACAACCGGTACTGATACAGATAGGGGTGTAAATCGGCGAGCGCCATGGCGCGAGTCATTAAGCTAGGGGGTCTGGGGTGAACGGTAGCTCCTCCAGCGGGGTCCGGGGCAGAGCCCCTGAATCCAACGCATTTTAGTTTCTCCAAACAGCATTTTGTAACATTTTGGCAGAAATTTTTTTAACATATTTTTATACTCACTATTGACATAATTATCTAAAAATAAACTAATTTTTCATCAAAAAATAAATATTGAAACGACCACTGCTTGTGATACTACCTATATTTTTCTATAAATCCTGAAAAAATTAAAAAAAAAATTAGATATAAATAAATTTCTACTGGCTGTTAAGTATTTGTTAAAAACAAACAAACGGTTCGGTGATCCAGTCAAAATTTAACAACCGGTTCGGGCGACCGAACCGGTCCCAGCACACCCCTGGATTAAGGATACTATGGATCCGGATGTTCCCTAATCAGACCACCATCCCTGTGTGGTCTGAAATAACACTAGCATTATCTATATATAAATATTCAATGTAAATTTCATATTTACATTTAGGATAAACAGTTCTAATTGTGGCATATGTACATGTGTTATATGTATTTATACGGCTTCCAAGACAATCACCCAAGACAACTCCCAAGACAATTCTATTTTTACAAATTTTGAAAATTCCTTGTCGCCCAGTACTCCAAAATTTTTACTGGACGACAAATTTTCTTCACTGGGTGACATTCATGTCGCCCACTCACTAGGTTAAAAAATGCTCTGTACCATGATGTGAACATAACTGATATCCACATCTGGCTCGACAGTCAGATTGGTCTTGCCTGGATACGGAATGATTACATTAATAGTAAGAACATCTTTGTAAGAAACAGGCTAAAAGAAATAGCTGAAGCTAATGAAAGCCTAGAAGTCAACTTTCACTATGTTCCAACTAAACAAAATCCAGCAGACTTTCTGACCAGACGTTTATCCTACAAGTTGTTGAAGTAAAACAAAACTTGGTTCATGGGACCTAAGTGGCTCTGTGATACAGACCAATGGCCTGTGGAACAAGTTAACCTGACATTAAATTTAACCTTTTCAAATGAAAAGGTTGAACCAATCACTAATTATGAAAATTATTCTGACTTCAGCAAGCTTGTCAGTGTTATTTTATTTATTTGTTGGGTTCAAAATCCCAGCTGAGCCGTGAACGGCCAAATTCTAAAGGGCCAGTTCTACCTGAAGCCCAAGTTAAGCTAAATTAAAACTTACGGATTTGAGATCCTATTAGGTCCTACCTCACTGTAACCTCAGGGTTGCTGACTCGATGCGGGCCTACCTTAGACCTTTGTTACATGAATTTAATATAAACAAAAGGGGTACTATTTATGGTCTTCTTTCTCAACCTTGCAACAACAACGCAACCTGGACTATTGCACGATGCAACAATCTTGTATCTAAACAACCAAACTGAATTGCAAGAGAGCTCTCTAACCGACCACACCCTGTACGTACGACATCCCACAAACGAGTAGAAAGAACGCGCAGCGCCCCAAAATGATGCCAACAGTGTGACCAAACAATGATGCCACAAGAGCTAACAAATGCTAGCTCTAAATTAAGTTAATTTTTCACTAACCTTACAATTATGAGATGGATATATATACACCTTAACTTAATATATACAAGCAATGCTGCATCAATCAGCTTAGTCATCATATCGCCTTGGGACAACAATGGTTCTTCCTCTTCTAGATTTTCTAACACTCCCCACCGAAGAGGCATTGTTGTCATTACCTTCTGCAAGGTTAGCCAAGCCTTCTCCATGAGGCTGGAACTCAAATGTTTCATCTTGACTATCTGTGTTTTTGCTGATTTCTAAAGCATAGAGTTTTTGTATAGGTCTCTTTAACTTTCCTCCTGAAGTCTTTACCAGTGCAGACCTAACTAAATTGTCTTTGCCAACAAACAACTCTTCAATTATGCCAAGCTTCCAGCATTGCCTTGGTCTTTCATCCCCAATCATTACCACTTCTCCCACCTTGATACAATTTGCATTGGAGCCCTTTACCTTGCCTGATGGGTAATAATTGAGTTCTGGCAAGTATTCCATCTGCCACCTCTTCCATAACTGATCTTGTAGCTCTTCAAGGTACCTGAACCGTCTGGTTAACTCTCCTTGAGTGCTCTGCATAGGCTGCAAGTCTTCTGGCACACTGGGGCTTGGTGTTAATCGTTTACCACAAAGAAAATGATTTGGTGTCAATGGCTCTGCATCCTGCATACTGTTGTAAAAAAGTGATAGGCCTACTGTTCACCATTGCTTCTACTTCACATAAACAGTGCAGAATTCTTCTTTGCTCAAATGAGCATTAGCTAAAAGTTTCTTTAATGGACACTTTACACTTCTCACTAGCCTTTCCCAAAATCCTCCCCACCATGGTGCTCTCTCAACAATAAACTCCCACTGTACCCCTTGGTGTGAAAAGTAGGATTGGAATCCTTCCTCTTTTAGCAAGGACCAAATTTCTTGGAGTTCCTTTGCAGCCTTTTTGAAGGTTTTTGCATTATCCGATATGATTTTATTTGGGAAACCCCTTCTGTTCACAAACCTTTTAAAGGCCAAAAGAAATACATCACTACTTAAGTTGCTTACCAACTCCAAATGGATTGCTCTGGTGGTAGCACAGGTGAAAAGACATATATAACCTTTGTTAGACTCCCCTCGCTCATACACATAGACTGGCCTGCAAAGTCTACTCCCACTATATCAAATGGGGCAGTGTAGACACACCGTTCTCTTGGAAGTGGAGCCACCTTTTCATAATAAGGCTTTGCACTCCAACGCTTGCAAACCACACATTTATGCACGACCTTTTTTACTACTTGTCTAATTTTGGGAATCCAAAACTGTTGTCTGATCTCTATTATCACTTCTCTAACTCCAGCATGTAACAGCTTATGATGAGTATCCAGGATCAAAAGGTCCACAAAGTGCCCCCCAGAAGGTAGCAAAATTGGATGTCTTTTCTCCTCTGGAAGCCCAGAAAACTGTAGTCTACCTCCTACTCTCAATAAATCCTGATCCAAACACATCCAAACCTTGAGCGCAGAATGTGTTGGTAGAACCTGTAATGGATGGCTGGTGAGCAATTCTCCCCACCAAATTTTTTCTTCTGCATATATACCACCCAGTATTTCCTGGCTTGCTGAATCTCATTACTGTTCAGAATTCCTTCCCTTCTTGTTTCTCCCTTAATGTTGTTGGTAAATCTATATACCCATGCTGTCACTCTTAACAATCTTTTCAGACTGCTAATGTCCTCAAGCCTCAATAGGGGGTCCTGCTGCATAACTTGACAACTGTTCACAGCTCATTTTCTCACCTCACTCACCCATGCTTCTTCAGCCTGGCATTCTCCTACAATAGGCTGATTAGAAGGCCAGTTTTCACTTCCAAGTTTTAGCCACTCTGGCCCATTCCATCACAAACTTGACTGTGCAAGATCTTTCACTGAAATTCCTCGTGTTGGTAAATCAGCGGGGTTTTAGGTGCCTGGACAATGCTTCCATTGCTTGGGATCTGTGTGCGCTTGAATTTCCTCCACCCTATTGGCAACAAATGGTTTCCATTTCCTTGCCTGGCTTCTTAACCAGTGCCAAACTATAGTGGAGTCTGTCCAATAATAGCTTGGAATTTCAGAGAGGGCCAAAGACTTTTGCACTAGCAATAACTGCACCCATCAATTCCAACCTTGGAACAGAAAGCCTTTTCAAAGGTGCTACTCTGCTCTTTGCAGCAACCAACCTGCAACTTACTTCCTCTTGCAATGCGCCTCTTATATAAATACAAGTTGCATAGGCTTCCTCACTTGCATCACAAAAGATGTGCAGCTCCAAATTGTCTGGACTATTGTTCAACTCTCCAAAGTACCATCTTGGGATTTCAATGTCTCCAAGATGTGCCAATTCTTTGAACCAATATTTCCACCTTACCACCATATGATCAGATAACTCTTGGTCCCAACCAAGTCCAATTTCCAGAGGCTCTGAAACCAAATTTTTGACTTTATCACAAATGGAGCCAGGAATCCAAGAGGATCAAAGACCTTTGAAGCCAAACTAAGAGCTGTACGTTTTGTCCACCTTGTCTCATTCTCAGCCAGCTCTACTAAAGATTTCCCATTGAAGGTAAACAAATCATCATCTTGCTGCCAAACAGTGCCTAGCACCTTTGCGTCTATTGCCCACAACTCCTTAATACCAGAATCCTCAATACTTTCTGCTGCATCAGGTACTACAGAGGAATGACTCATAAACTCTTGTAATTGCGAATGATTGGTCTGCCATTTTCTGAGCTCCATGCCAGCCTCCCTCATTATAGCTCTAGCCTCCATGAATATCTGTTTAGCCATTTCTGTATTATCCACGGAACATAGCAAATCATCAACATAAAAATTTTTCCTTATGTGTTCAATAGTGTTAGGATAGACTTCAGAATATTTCTTAAAATGGTACTGCATAGTAGCTGCCAACAGAAATGGACTAGAGCTGAGGCCGAACAACACTGACTTCATTCTATATGCTTGAACCTTAGGTTCATTTTCCAACAAGTCTTTCGTATCCACCCACATATACTTTACTGCATCTCTGTCCTCTGGTTTTAACTTTATCCGCAAAAAGGCTTGCTTCACATTTGCAGTCAATGCTACTCTACCAAACCTGAAACTCAGTAACAAGGAAAATAAATCTGCATTTAAATTTGGCCCAGCATCCAAACAGTCATTCAAGGACACACCACCTTTGTCCTTGGCTGAGCCATCAAAAACTACCCTCAGTTTGGTGTAGTTTTGTCTCGCCGTACCACTGCATGGTGTGGCAGATAATGTGCCTCCTGGCTCACCAGCTCACCTTGCACCCTTTCAGCATAGCCCTCCCTTACATAACTTAGGATGGCCTCATTGTATTCAATTAACAACTCCTCATTTTTTCTTAGCCTGTACAATGAAGTCTCCAACCTCTGATTAGCTAGCTGAAGGTTTGAACCGGGTTTGCAAGAATCCTTCCATGGTAGGCCAACTTCATAGCAACCATCTCTAACCCAATCCCTTTTTCAAATTGCTCTAAAACATCATTGTTCACTGTACTTGACTGTTTGTCCTTTATGCCAATGGATTCAAGTTCCCAAAAACGCTTTCAAATGCCTTTCCAAACCATGGCTGTTCTCCTCAATCTTAACAAAAAGAGCCTTAATTTCCATTTCATTGCAATAGCTACCATGTAGCATCCAGCCTAGCTTACTTTCAATAGCTACTGGGCCTTGAGAAGTACGGACAATATTACCAGTGATGAAGTCCCAATATAGTCAGCTCCAATCGAAAGACTAATATCTTCTGTTCCTTCAAACGTATTATTGCCCAATTAATTCCTTTAACTTGCAATTCTTGGACACATGCCATATCTAAACAAATAGTGACTGGAGCACAAAGTTCCTCAATCTCTACAGCTTGGACCTTGATAGTGGGACTTTGCGGTAACAACCCCTTAACCAAAATTCTACCTTCTTAAATTTGGTTCGGTTTTGAACGGAACCCCCAAACCCAGAAATTCTTAAATTTTCCCTCTTAAGTTCTTTAAACTTCAATTTTCTGGAAATTCTGGTCTTAATAAAACTACACTGGCTACCACTATCAAACAACACTCTTACAGTAGCTTCTCCCTCATTCCCAATTAATAAGGCTGCAGTTGTTTGCAATAATCCCCTTTACTTTTACTCCCTGCATAGCAGTGGCATGTGCCACTGATGTCTCTACTTCTGGGTAGCCCTACTAGGAGTGTTTTCACACAATAATGGCTGATGCCTACCATGACATTTTTTGCACAAAATTTAAACTTACAAAACCTTGCTCTATGACCTTTCAAAAAACATTTAAAACATGCTGTGGACTTAGTTACCCTGTTCTTTCTCTCCTCAAGGGTAAAGCCTCAGCCACCTCACATTTATATGACTTGTGGTTGCCTTCGCAAAATATGCATTCCTTGATTCCTTTAATTTATTCTCAGAGGATGCATGTAGAGCTGACACTGTACCTGGGCTATTCCTTTTTGTGGAAACTTTGGTGCTGTGCCTGCCTTTGTCCCCTTGTTTACCATCCCACTGTGCAAACTCAACTCCCTCTCGTCTTGCTAATTCTGTGCCTAAAAGACTTAACACATCTGCTGAAGGGGGATGTACACATGTTCTGCAGAGTGTCCCCTACTTAATTCAAGCAAAATTGAGCTAGGCAATTTAGATTCCAGTGTAGGAACCAACATTATACCATACCTTTCCATTCCTACACCCAAGTTGTCCAGGGACCTAGTTCTAATTTCAAATTCATCATATAACTGCCGTAACTCCTTGACACTATTAGGATTATTAACAGGAGGTATAGCTAAAAGTGCACGGAGGTGGCTTTTAATTAAGATCTCTGGCTTACCAAACCGTTTCTTTAATATATCCCAAGCCACATTATAATTAGCCTCTGTTAATGCTAATCCTGCTATAGTCTTTGCTGCCTCCCCTTCCAAGAGGGACCGCAAATAATTAAACTTCTCCACGGCACTTAACACTTGACTAGAATGAACTGCTGATTGAAAACTGTCTGCCCATCCTTGCCATTCCTGAATACTCCCAGAAAATGTTTTGAGTACAAGCCTCGGTAATTGAACTACAGATCTGTTAACCTTAACTTCACAAACATCATTTGTTGAGTGTTGTGTTTCATTATTAGACCTGGTCTCTAACTGTACTGAGCTGCTAAACTCTTTTGCTCGGAGGCCTACTTTAATTATATCATCAATAATCTCTTCAAAGTAAATTATGTTATTTTCTATTTCATCCTCTTCTATAAGAGCCTCAATTTTAACATTTACCTCACTTAGAGCAACCTTTTTAGTTTCTAATATGGAAAGCTGCGCAGTCACTAAGCGTAAATCCTCTTGCTCTATGGCAGAATCTATAGTGGCAATGACCTTTGTAATTAGACCTTTGTAGGCGCTTCTCCTTTTTATAAATTTGTTCAATTCAGATGCACTCATCTTCAATGCAAACAACAATTGGGCTCAATACCAAATGAGCTGAATTGGCAGAAATACTTAACCAAACTGATCAAACGCAAATTTTACTTTCAAATAAACTGAATTGCTAGGTGGGGTACTAACCAACACCAGTATGGAATATCAAATTTTCCACCCAAGTAACTGGCGCACTGGTCTGCAACCTTCGCCTACGAATAATAAACCAAATTAACCAAACTGGTAAATGTAGGCCAAAAACAACGACGACAGACGACTGGCCAAGTTTAGCAATTGGGCGACCAAACTTTCTACCCTGGGACCTTAATTCAATAATAACCCAAAATTAACCAAACCGGTAAAATGTAGGCCAAAACAACGACAGACGACTGGCCAAGTTTCGCAATTGGGCGACCAAACTTTTTACCCTGGGACCTTAATTCAATAATACTCAACCCGTCTAGGCCTAACTTGGGCTACAATTTGCACAATCAGAACTTTGCCGAAAAATAGTCACTGACTCAGTCTTGGGGTAGAATCCGGTTCTGAAGGACCATGTTATTTTATTTATTTGTTGGGTTCAAAATCCCAGCTGAGCCGTGAACGGCCAAATTCTAAAGGGCCAGTTCTACCTGAAGCCCAAGTTAAGCTAAATTAAAACTTACGGATTTGAGATCCTATTAGGTCCTACCTCACTGTAACCTCAGGGTTGCTGACTCGATGCGGGCCTACCTTAGACCTTTGTTACATGAATTTAATATAAACAAAAGGGGTACTATTTATGGTCTTCTTTCTCAACCTTGCAACAACAACGCAACCTGGACTATTGCACGATGCAACAATCTTGTATCTAAACAACCAAACTGAATTGCAAGAGAGCTCTCTAACCGACCACACCCTGTACGTACGACATCCCACAAACGAGTAGAAAGAACGCGCAGCGCCCCAAAATGATGCCAACAGTGTGACCAAACAATGATGCCACAAGAGCTAAAAAATGCTAGCTCTAAATTAAGTTAATTTTTCACTAACCTTACAATTATGAGATGGATATATATACACCTTAACTTAATATATACAAGCAATGCTGCATCAATCAGCTTAGTATCATATCGCCTTGGGACAACAATGGTTCTTCCTCTTCTAGATTTTCTAACAGTCAGGGTCATAGCCTACTGTTTGAGGTTTGCTCACAACTATTTAACTACAATTGAGGGGTCCCGCGTCTTAAGGTACCTAAGCGCCAAAATTAAAATTCGCCAGAAATCGCCTCCAAAGTTCAGCAATATTCTCGCAATAGTATCTCTGTTATTAATTGAGCTAGAACGTTCATTTTTGGCTAAATTAGAGTTCTAAGTATGCTAATGAAGATGTTGATGAGTATTTGGAATAGATTTTCATATTTTAGATTTTATATATAGATTTTTAAATTTTTTTTATTTTCTTATTATGCCGAACTTTGGGTGAACTTTTGGCTGGCGATAGAGGTGAAAAAAGTAGTTCGCTTCATAAGGTTTTCAACCATACTTCTAGTGTCGTAAGGTCATTATAACCCAAACCACGCGATAGAGGAAGGGTGAAAATAGTGATATCCATCAAAAACACGTTTTCGCCTGTGGTGGCGCTTAGGTACCGTACGACGCGCGACCCCTCAATTAACAAACACTAAATAAGAACAATCACAATTACACAGAAATTGCAACCAAGTACTGGATAGAGCATGCACAACAAAAAGAGTACTTTAAAGAGTTAGAATTCTCAAATAATGGGAAACAAACAAAAGAGCCTGTACCATCAGTAGTTGTGGATCTAAAGTGTAAAGGGAGACTAGATAAATCAAAACTGTCTTACAAAAGCAAACATCCAATCCTTTTACCTAGATTTAGCTATCTGACAACATTAATCATCACACAAACACACAATGATGTACATCATATGGGGGGTACCACAGACACTAACTGCATTAAGAAAAACTTATTGGATACCCAAGGGAAGGATCACTGTTAAAACAGTCCTCATTGAGTGTGTCACATGTAGGCGTATTCAAGCTAGGCCCTATAGGAAACCAAATCCTCTTGCTTTGCCAGAGGAGAGAGTTACTCTCAACAGACCCTTTGAGACTGTAGGCATTGACTATACAGGAGCATTGATTGTAGGGATGGTTGACACTGAACAAAAAATGTACATTGTACTATTTACATGTGTTATCTCACGAGCTGTTTATCTGGATGTTGTGGAGGATCTTACAGCAGAATCTTTTGTTGCTGTCTTTAAGAGATTCTGTGCACGATATTCAGTACCAAAGACAGTTTGGATTGACAACGCTACATATTTCAAGGCTGGTGAACAGGTCTTTAACGACTTGTTAAGCAATGAAGTCATACAATTATATGTACAAAATTCAAACATTAATGACCCGGAACCATTAACTCCAAATCATTTGATTCGGGGAGAACAAGTTAGTCTCCTGCCGGACTACAATATAGACGCTTCAGAAGACCCAAACTGGACTCAACAACATGATGAACTCCAGACTAAGTTACGACACTTAACTAGAGTTAAAGCTCATTTCATTAAACAGTGGAAAACCGAGTACTTGGGTCTAAGGGAGAGACATAAACAAATGACTAAGAAGGATTGGTCTGACACAATTAAGGTAGGGGACCTTGTTCTAATACATGACAGTACTACAAGACAATACTGGCCTCTGACAAGAGTTTTAGAACTCAGACCAGGGGCAGACGGGGTAACAAGTGGTCAAATTAAGGACTTCAACGGGTGACACAAGAGACATTTCTCTTTTGTACCCCCTACAGTCAGGACCCAAAACAATGGACTCTGGAGAGCCCTCTCCACCGACAGTAACAACTGGAGACACTGAACTTCCAGTAACTATACCCTTAACAGTAGGAGCGGTAACACATCCTACTACAACAATGACAGACACAAGACCTCAGCGACAAACAACGTTAAAGGCGCGACTAGTTTTACAGCAAAAAATAGACGCTGGGGAATTGTAATTTCATCTTCTAACTTTCACTTTTCCTTTTTCTTAAGGTAAAGACCATGAACAGTTTCATCCTATAGATGTATATTTTCTCTTCTAATTAAATGCTACATCTTCTCCATGAGAAGGTGAGGATAGTCACTGTTAATCGGATTAACAGGCGTTTACAGTCAAATAGTTAGCTAGCCTACGCTCAGACATAAAAACTGATGAAAATGACACGAAGATTTTTATCTCCCGGGGCCCCCAGTTTATGGAAAACTGATACATGTGGGTAGTTGGGAGGTAATGAAAATGGTCCACTGAGTAGGTAGGCAGTTAATCTAACAATTACACACTACACAGGTCTGCGATGGTTTTGTTGTCCGAAGTATTTTATCACTTATATAGTAATTTTTGCAAGCTGATTCCGAAAATAATATTCATTTTTCGCCATTACGTACAAATTTTTCACGAAATGTCATATTTCATATTACATATGTTGTCGCGGGTGACTCAACCCACAACTGTTTCTCGTTTGAGATCGGGTCTATGTTCTAGTTTGACCGTAAATCTATAAAGTTGCTACTCTTTAGACTAAACTGTTTACTCTCCTTTCCTTCTCACTCGATATCTCTTCCTATAATTAGTGGCTTTTCTTTATTCTATATCTTTTCAAATGTTATTTTACTTACTTTTGTTTAATGAAACGCCAGTGGGATACCCTTTGTCTCCCGCCTCGATGACCTGATCTGGTGGACGACTAATGAATCTACTCCTTTAGCTGAACTCATAAGGAATGGTGAAGTCGAGATAAGGAAAATGATGACTAGATTTTTATACAAATCTAGTTTATTCAGTTAAATATTTACATTATGTACATCACACTCGTTTCATCCACGCCCAATCGCTTACAATCCAGTCACACACAATATTTCTTTCACATTACAAATTATACTTTATTTATATTGTTATATCTTTCTTTTCTGGAATCCAGAACCTCCGAATTTATGATTTATAGAAATTAGGCATATAGGGTACTTAGGGGTATTTGCTTCAGATTTCCTTTGGGGGCCTATTATCTGTTCTTTCGGTGCTCATTTGAACCAGCAGTAACAGTAACGAAACCTCTACCAATCCAGTCCTACTTTACCTATTTATAAGCTATAGACATTACCCTTAACCGACAAAATAATTAGGCAACTTAATCTAATCACCACCTAGTCATCTTAGATGAGACACCCAATAGGATTTAGAATCAACGATTCCTGCAGCTAGAAAATTACATGCTGCTTAGGTCAGCCCGTGAACAGAACAGGCCGCGTCTTAATATTTATGTTTTTGTGTTGCAATTTATTTTCCTTTTAGTGACTTTTCCATTCTGACTTTTTGACCATATATATATATATATATATATATATATATATATGGGATGAATTTCACAATTAAACACGTGAAATGAATGAATGCTGTAAACCCACAAGGAAAAAGAAAAACGATTCCAAGGCCTTTCGTGTATTCAGAGCTACACCTCGTCAGGGAATGAAGAGAGAAGGCAAGATGCCCATAAATATATACAACGTAGCGGAAACCAAAACAATTAGCACATACTTAACAAGAGTTAATGAGAGGCAAAAGGAATTTTAACAAGATATTGTCAATTTTATACATTCCCGCCCGCCTTAGCTTACCTAACCATGTTAATTTTCAATATCTTTCGACTTTACTTAAAGCAATTGGCATCAATGTAGTCTTTAAGTATAATAATACTGTTAAATCACGCCTAATAAAGAATAGCCCGGATAATGTTGTTGGTTGTGTGCAGTGGTGTAGTGCTAAATAAAGAAGCGGGGGAACGCATTTTGAAAGTGTTACTCAGATGCGGAGGGGACAATGGCGAGCGCGGCGAGCCCATACAGCTGGGGGTCCGGGGGCACTGTAAGCCCCCCGGGAAATCTTTTGAAATCTGACCAATTTCAGGGATATTTTGAGGTCATATGCACTGGATATTAGGATATATTCCAAGGTTGAAGATGAAGTATTTCCAGTGTCATTAGATATACGACATCCAGTACGATCAATAAAAATAGCTAACAACTGGAATGATTAACTAAAAAAAAGTTAACAACTGGTACGCCGTGGTGACTGTTTCACCAGATCTTTATAGGCTAGCATTGCCTCAGTCGAAGCTAAAAGAAATGAAACAGTTAATGATTCTTTCACATATTTCTTCTAGGGGTGGGAATTAAAATTTCATGACGTTAGAGATTTGTAAGTTCGGATTTATTTGAAATAGTGAGGGAACGCCGTTCCGTCTACCAAAAAAAGTAAGGGAACGCCGTTCCCACGCGTTCCCACAGCACTACACCACTGGTTGTGTCTATTCGATCGGATGTACACAATGTAACTCAGGATATATAGGCCAAACGGGGCCAATATATACGTTGCATATATTTATGAGCATCTTGCCTTCTCTCTTCATTCCCTGACGAAGTGTAGCTCTGAATACACGAAAGGCCTTGGAATCGTTTTTCTTTTCCTTGTGGGTTTGCAGCATATATATATATATATATATATATATATATATATACACACACACACATCACCTCACTCCTCCCATACAAGTTGAGTCTGTCAGGGGAGTGGGAGACCCGAGTCAATCTACGGAGCGGGGTAGATGTAGTAGGAATAGGTGCAACCCGTCTAGGTGGACTATTTGAACCATTTTCTGGAGCGATAGGCCTCTCCTCAGGAGGACTCTGGTCATCATGCAATTCACGTTCCCAAAGCTGGTCCTGATGGCATTTAATAGAGCGACGATCTTCTAGTTGGCACTTGAAAGAAACAGGACCCGTTCTCTCCTGCACCGTTGCAGGAACCTATTTTGGTCCAGACTCATTAGGCTGCGCTTCTATAGTTCTCATTTTCTTAGTGTCATGATACAACTTCTGTTTTTCCTGTTGGCGTAAAACTTGTTGTTGTAACGTTTCATTTGGACGTAACAGATCCAAAACCCCGTCGTCATGTGAGGTGTTAGTCGATATTTAAACAAATATTTATCCAACACTACCTGCACTTCCTCCCAGTGAGAATGACGCAAGGCCGACTTGGAAGTACGGATCATGTTTTCCTTGAGACCTTTATTATAGAATAGAATAGAATAACCTTTATTAATAATAATAAAATAAATAAATTTTTTCAATTTACAATGACATGAATAATTGTGAAGCTCGACTATTTATTTTATTTAATTTGGCCCTTAAGCTTTAGGCTTTACTGAGCTCTTATTAAAAATAAGCAGCTAGTTGTTATAAATTTATAATAATATAATAAATAAATAAGTAAATAAGTATTATTAATAGTTAAAACATGTATTACAATATTAAACAATATTAATGGACAATATTAAACAATATTAGTGGACATTAATCCTAGATTTTTGTTAGTATGCCATTATTAATTGGGATTTTGACTTGGTTTTAAACAAATTTACATTCACAATATTTTTTATATCGGCATGCAAGTCATTCCACAGTTTCAATCCAATGAAAATGGGTAGTTTTTGAGATGAAGACAGTCTAAATTGAGGTATAACAAGCTTTGATCTATTTCTGGTCTGATACGAGTGGATTTCTTGATGAGTTACAAAATATCTATTACCCATTGCAAATTAATGATTTTTTTCTTACACTTGTAAATAAAAATAAAATGTGCCAGTTTGGTTATATCGTTGAGCTTTAGTAGGTTTAGCTCTTTAAATAATGCACTAGAGTGATCAAGGAAATCAGCATCAGATAATAACCTTATTGCTCATTTTTGGATGACAAAGATACCATTTAATGCGTTGTTAACGGAGTTTCCCCAAACAAGGGTGCAGTATGTTATATAAGGAAGAACAAGAGTATGATAAAGAGTCAATAAAACTTGTTTAGGGACTACATTTCTAAGTTTAAACATTATAGCAACGCTCCTTGAAATCTTTTTCGCGATATAATTTAAATGATCACTCCATTGCAAATTCTTATCTAGCATTACACCAAGAAATTTTATTACAGTACACTCCTTTATGGCGATTTCATTAACATTAAGTTCATCAAGATATACATTTCTTTTATTAGTAAAAATCATGAAATTTGTTTTACTGGTATTTAGGAAGAGTTTATTGGTGGTCAACCATTTCATTACACTGATGAATTCTGAATTAAATATATTCTTAGCTGTATTAACAACATTGCAAGAAAAAGAGACACTTGTATCATCTGCAAACATTATGAAGTTCAGTATATCAGATGAACGTGGAAGGTCATTTATATATAATAAAAATAACAGTGGACCCAGAACTGAGCCCTGTGGCACATCATGTTTGATGAGCGCTTTAGTTGAGCAAACCTTATTTACTGATACAAAATTATATCTATTGGACAAATAACTTTTAAACCAATCACTGATTGCTCCTCTAAAGCTGTAACAATATAATTTATTAAGTAGAATATTATGGTCTAGTACATCAAACGCCTTACTCATATCCATAAATAGTGATATCATTATTTCTTTGTTCTCCTTAGCTATATTTACATTTTCCATAAGATTTAAAATATCCATTTCCGTTGTTTTATTATTACGGAAGCCATATTGATTTGGAGATAATAAATTGTAGGATTCTAAATATCGCTGCATTCTACTTTTTACAATTTTTTCAAAAACTTTGCTGAACACAGATAATGAACACACCGGCCTGTAATTTGTTGCTAGTGTAGGATCACCCCCTTTAAAAAGGGGTGTTATACAACCAGTTTTTAGCATTGATGGGAATATTCCTTTGGAAATACTTTGATTGATAATTTTAGCCAAAGTTACAGATATCTTATCTTTAGCAGGTTTCAATATAGGTACAGGAATGTTATGTTTGTTATTTTTTGTATTTTTTAATTTACCAATAATATTCTGGACCTCAGTAGAGGTAGCAGGAACAAAAGAAAATGAATTTAGTGGGCTGGGTGGCATATATTCTAGTGAGTGATCATTATTTATTAATTGTGCGCGAAGCTTATCCGCTATTGAAGTAAAGTGTGCATTTAAAGAGTCTGCAATAGCAGTATCATCAGTAATTTCTTTATTATCAACGTTTAATTTCTCTATTGAATTTTTCTTAATTTGTTTTCCGAGAAGATTGTTTATGGTTGTCCAAGTGTTTTTCATGACTCCTTTATGTTTGGAAAATTGATTGTTATAATAGTTATATTTTGCAATTTTGATTAATTTAGTTAATTTGTTTCTGTATTGAGTATATTGTATTTTAGGAATTTTGCTCTGCAATTGCAATTTTAATAATTTATCTCTGTTCTTTATTGAAGTGATAATTCCTGGAGTGATCCATGGATTTGCGACACTTTTGGGCGAAACTGTTTTTCTCCTTAAAGGAAAGCAAATATTAAAAATATGGAATAAGGTGTCATAGAAGAACTGAAACATATGATCTGGGTCATTTAAAGGTTCGTCACAGTCAAGTGGAGTATTTTCTACAGCCCCAATAAATTTTCTTTTGTTAATCTCTGAGAATATTCTGAAATCAATAGTTGTTTTGTCCGCAGCCTGAACAATATTATTGAATATAGCGTAAGTAGGAAAATGATCACTGATGTTAGTGGTTATAATTTCAGAATTTACGAGTGCATTGCTATTTACAAATATATTATCAATCGTAGATTCTGTTATTCGATTGCCATAGCTGCAGACTCGAGTGGGTTTGGTAATAGAATGACTACGATAGAAAGAATTCATTAAGTTTAAAAATTTATGAGAGATTGCTTCAGATTGCAAATTGATGTTGAAGTCTCCCGCAACTATGGCATTCGATCTATGAAAGTTGCATAACATGTTATCTAAGTGAATTAAAAAGCTATTGATATTAGTATTAGGTGGTCTATATATTGCATGGACAGAATATACATTAGTTTTGTCTTTTATATTCACAATCAGGTTTTCATTGTCACTATTACATAGAGAAAATACTTCGTTAGAGTCGTAAGTTTGATGCACATACATAGAGATACCCCCACCAATCTAACCATCTCTTACAGTATGATAAGCAACGTAATTATCTATGTTATATAGGTTTTTAATACTACTATTTAACCAGGTTTCAGTGAGAATTATAACACTAAATTTGACCGTAGAAGTTTTCAAAAGGGCCAATAAGTAGTTATAGTTCCTAGGTAAGCTTCGAATGTTTAGATTTAGCACTGAAAGATTTTTATAAATATCTTTTTGTAATACAAAGGCATTAAACTCGTCTATCGATGAGACCATGCGATTGCCTACACCAGATTCCTGTTCCAGATTCTCTAAACTGGATACAGAATTTTTTGGTAATGAATTGAAATGATTAATATCGGCACATATACTATGAAAGTCTTTATCGATGAAAGCCATTTAACAGTAGTTCTCAAACAATTTCACTAAATACAGAATACAGGAATAAGGGGTTACCGCCCAGTTGAGCCGAGAATGGGAAAGTCGACTGTTGAGGTGTAGTAGGCCATTTCCAAGGATGAAGTGGACTTTTCTTTGGTATATCTCTGTACTCTAGACATTTTTGACAGGAACGAACCATTAGTAAACAAGTGAAAAACACTAGACCGGACATGTCTAATGCCATTTAGGTGGACGAAAGAACGAAATTCGTCACTGGTAAAACAAGTATCACTGTCAGAAACCAGAACTACGGGTAAACCTCATCGAGCGAAACACGAACGGAGTAGGCAAATAGTAACAACCGAAGTAGTGGAAGTGGTTGGAAAAATTTCCACCCACTTAGAGTAGGCGTCCACAATGACTTGGAAATAGATGCTATTTATTGGACCTGCATAGTCGATATGGATCCTATGCCAAGGTGTAGTAGGCCATTTCCAAGGATGAAGTGGAATTTTCTTTGGTATATCTCTGTACTCTAGATATTTTTGACAGGAACGAACCAAGGATTCAAGTTCTCCAGTTAAACCCGGCCAACAGAAATAAGCTCTCGCCAGCTCTTTCATTTTTGTTGCACCCATGTATTCAGCGTGAAGTTCTTTCACTAAATTCGACCTGCCTTCATTCGGAATTATCACTCTGTGGCCCCATAAGAGACAGCCATTTTGGATTGAGAGTCCAGACTGATGTTGATAAAAAGGCTGTAATTCACTCTCAACCTTAGTAGGTCAAGCAACTAAGCAATAATAGATTGGAGTCCTGGAGACTGGATTGGAGTCCAAAAACTCCACCAAGTGAACCCATTCTGTAGGTATAGGTACGCATTCATTTGGATTTTCTAAAGGCAACCTACTTAGAACATCAGCCGTACCTAGAAATGTGTCTGACTGATGTACTAAGTCAAATTTATAGGCTTGTAGAATCAGTGCCCATCGTTGAATCCTACCTGAGGCCATAACTGGAATATTTTTAGTAGGTGAAAATAAACCTAAAAGAGGCTTATGGTCAGTAATTAGTTTGAATTCATGACCCCATGAATAGAAATGAAATTTCTTTACTGCAAATACTAAAGCTAAGGTTTCACGTTCAAGTTGTGCATATCGCTTTCATTCTCAATTAGTGTTTTAGAAGCAAAACAGATAGGCCTATCTACACCGTCAATGTGGTGAGATAGCACTGTCCCAATTCCATAAGAACTGCTATCCGCTGAAACTGTGAGAGGAAGTTTAGGATCATAATGCACTCGGAGAGTGGACTTCAGTAGTATGTCCTTTGAAGCCTCAAATGCTTCCTTTTGGGTTTCCTCCCATCTCCACTGTTCCCCAGATCATAATAACTTATTTAGGGGTTCAAGGAAAGTCGATGCATTAGGCAAAAATTTCCTGTTAAACTTTAGGAGACCTAAATAAGTTTGTAACTGTGTGATGTTTTGTGGAGGTGGTGCATTTTTTATTGCTTCTAGTTTATCCACCGTTGGATGAATGCCTGAGGCATCTATGCGGAACACCAAATATGAAACCTCATAAGTGACCTAAGAACACTTTTCTTTTTTTAGCTTAAGTCCAGCATTCCGGAGTCTTTTTATAACTGTTGTTAATCTAGTTAGGTGTTCTTTTTTTAGTTGAACCTGAAATGAGGACATCATCTAGAAAACAAAGTACACCCGGGATGTGACCAAGAACTTGGTCCATTGTTCTCTGAAAAATACCCGGAGCCGATGCTATTCCAGAACATAACCTATTGTACCTATACAGGCCTCGGTGCTTATTTATGATAGTTAGCTCTTTAGAATTTTCACCTAAACTTAGCTGAGCATAGGCTTGTGACATATCTAGTTTTGTGAAATATATACCCCCAGCAAGAGAGCTAAATAATTCATCAGGCTTGGTATAGGGTAGCAATCTAGAAGAACTGCTCTATTTGCTGTTAAACAGTAATCCCCACATAACCGCACTGACTTGTCATGTTTTAGTACAGGAACTGCCGGGGCAACCCACTTATCGTGTGTGACTGGTTCGATAATTTTATCTTTGAGCAGCCTACCAATTTTTAAATCTACCTTCTCCCGCAGTGCATGTGCAATTGAACGAGCCTTACAAAATTTTGGAGTTATATTAGGTTCTACCTCCATACAGATTTGATGGTCTTTTAATTTGCCAACTTTAGGGCCAAAAAGAGAAGAAAACTTCATTAACAATGAGTTTATGTCAGATGGATATTCGAGTGTATGCATATCTGCCTGACCCTTTGGCAAAATTTTGTCAATAGGCAATTTCAAAGCATGAATCCAATCACGGCCTAGTAGAGTAGGCTCTTGCTCATCCACCACTAAAAGAGTTAAGGGATGAGAGAAAGTTTTCTTGTTGAGTGTAATTGTGATGGATTCTTTTCCACAAATAGATAGTTGTATGTTATCATATTTTTTTTAGTATTGTTTTAGATGCATGTAGTTTAGGTGTATTTTTGAAAGTTTTGTCAGAAACTGTTTTAGACATGATAGTTCAGGCAGCACCTGTATCCAGTTCTAGAGGAACTGTAATTCCATTTAGGCCTACATCTACAATATATGGACCTGTATTATCTCCACTTTGCTGCTCATAAAATAGGTACTCCACTTCAATGTTCGAAGTATTTCCATTTGGAGGATTACCACTAGTAATGTTATAATTAGAATTTTCACCCCTTGTTTTCTTTGAAAAACAAACTTTAGCTATGTGGCCTATTTTTCTACAGTTTCGGCAAACTGCTTCTTTAAAAGGACAGTCCTTCTTCCAGTGGTGTTTTCCACACCAAGTACATGGCTTGGAAGGCTTTTCCTCCTGTTTAGCGTTCGAATTAGTAGGTTTAGTAGTATTTGCCGCATACCTTTCATTTGTTTGTCGAGTAGGCTCATTGGGTCTGCCAGGCCTAGAAGATTTAAAGTTATTTACGTGTTGGGCCTTACTACTGTGACTGCCAAAAGCTCTAATATCTTTAGCAGCTGCTTCCCTAGCCGCAGCTATTTCTACAGCCTGACTAAAAGGTAGGTCCTGTATAGCTAATAGGGCTCTCTGGGTAGACTCCTCTTTGAGACCCATTACAAACCTATCTTTTAGCATTTCGTCTAATTTGTCCCCAAATTTACAAATACGGCTATAGGCTTTTATACATGCAACAAACTCTGCAATGCTTTCATTCGCAATCTGATGCCTCGAATAAAATTTGAAACGTTCATAGATGAGAACTACTCATGGTTTGTAGTGATTGGTTAGGGCTTGTACCAATTCACTATCGGTGCAAGTTTCCGGTGCTTTAGGAGCAACTAGGTTCATAACTAAGCCAAACGTTTTAGGGCCTATTATAGTTAGGAAGGTAGGTACTTTCTTAGCCTCAGGAATGGAATTTGCCTCGAAAAACAACCTCACCCTAGTGGCATAAGCTTCGAAGTACCTCCCCTGAGTCTTCGTAGGGGCTTATATGGCCAATCACTGACATGCTAGAGCAAAACCGATTTAAGCCAAATAACGTGAAGTAGGTTAGGTAGAGTTTAAATTTGATGTAGTTACTCCCCCGTTGGGGCTGAATAGGAAATTGTAATAGGGTTAGGGCTGAGTACGAATTAGTATTAGAGATAGGGCTGAGTAGGAATTAGTATTAGAGATAGGGCTGAGTAAGAATTAGTATTAGAGTTAGGGGTGAGTACGAATTAGTATTAGAGTTAGGCCGGCGGGACCTAAGCTATAGTACGGTAGCCAGAGCTGGGCAATAAATACATTGAATGTATTTAAATACTAAATACTAAATACATGGGAGAAATGTATTTAAATACTAAATACATTTTACGAATGTATTTAGATACTAAATACAAAATACATCAATTGTATTTAAATACATTTGTAAATACATTTTAAATACATACAAATTTTAACATATGCATTCACTAATTCATGTTTTGATAAATTTCTACTTTAGGGGACACGGTGAATTTCGAAATAAATACACCACTCGATAGATCAGACTATTTTAAAAGCTTTTTCATCAATGAATTTTCCATCGCAAATTGGATTGATTGCAACGTGTTAGTTACACAGGCCCACTTAAGGCAGAGCCGATTTGTACGATTATTCGGTCAATTTCAAGATATTTTTTGATGTCTAAAAAAACACTTACCTTCAGATGAGTGTACAGATTCGTTGTAGCATTGCTTGCAGCAGAGACTTCGTGTTTACACAGCAAGCAGGTGCACTTTACCTTATTACCGTCTTTAGATTTAATTTTAAAGTATTTTCCATCAAACAGAGGGTGCACTAAATTGTTATCTGCAGATATATCACTGTTTGATTCACCGGATTTGCTTGTTGAAGCCATGACACGCACACGATAAAGAAATCAACCGCTTTCGACTAAGAGTGGCACACAACTGATTGAACTGACACGTTGAAATATGAACCATGCTGTACTACACTGTCGACGCGTCGTACTGTGCTAGTACAGAACGTGTATTAAACCAGTAAAAGTATTTACATTTTTATATTTTGAGTATTTAAATACATTGTATTTAAATACTCATTAAAGTATTTAAATACTATATTTAAATACATGAAAAACAATGTATTTATAAATACAGTTCTAAATACACAAATGTATTTAAATACGTATTTAAATACAAATGTATTTAAATACTGCCCAGCTCTGACGGTAGCTTACTAACACAAGCCAACCAAATCGAACGACCCACACTAGGCTAGGCTACATCCAATTTTCCAAACAACCAAGTAAATCCCATCCTCGTCGCCAAATGTAATAATGTTGGGGTGTTAGACCCCGTTAGGTATTAGGTTATTAAATAGACAATAAAGGTACTTACAGGTGCTTTGAGTTAGATCTTCTTTAGGGCTTACCATACTATACCATAGGTGCCAGCGTCCCACAACGACCTACCTAATTTCCTAACTTTACTAATTTAGAAGCTATAGAGTATAGACGATACCCATAACTGATATAATAATTAGAGAACTTCAGACTTTCCTTTAGCCACTTTAGAAGCATCACCAAATTAACTTAGCACCAACGATTTAGTTAGATACAAAAACACATGCTGGTTTAGCCAGCCCATTGACGAAACAGACCACGTTCCGCTGTTTATCTTTTTGTGTTGCCATTCAGCTTTCTTTTAGTGACTTTCCTCTTTAGTGACTTTTAGACTATATATATAATATATATATATATATATATATATATATACACACACCAGAGACAGCACAGTAACATCCTTTGCGGATGACACAAAGATCAGTAGAAAAATAAGAAACCCAGAAGACATAGGATCTCCACAAACCGACATAAACAAAATCTACAAGTGGACTGAAGACAACAATATGAAGTTTAACACCGAGAAATTTCAGCTATTACGGTACGGAAAAAGAGAAGACCTAAAGTCCATGGAATATTATACCCCAAATGGACAGGAAATTCAGAGAAATTCCAGAGCAAAAGATTTAGGGGTTGTAACGACAGATGATGCGAAATTTGAAACACAAAATAAGATAGCAGTAAACAGAGCAAAGAGAATAACGGGTCAGATATTGAGAACCTTTAAACGAAGGGATAGGAACACTAGCGTAGCTAGAGGGGGGCGGAGGGAGCGGTCCGCCCCGGGCGGCACTTTTTGAGGGGCGGCACTTTTGGTCTACTGCAATGAAAAAAAAGGTTTTTTTTTATGTCGGGACAGTAGAAGGATACAAGACGCCAGAGACAATTTTATTTTTCCACGAAAACACTGCTTACTTCGTTAATTTCCGACAATGGTAAGGATTGTGTTCCCTTGAAGATGGCCTTATTGACCATCATACCTATTTAAGCGCTTAGTTGTGCTTAATTAATAATAGCATTGGTATAAATGCATTTATTTCATTAAAAAGGGAAATAACCCATAAAGTTCTGTAAATACGTTATAATCTATAAATATACGTTTAATATTTATAAGTAATCAATATCAAAACTAATATGCTGGTATTAGTTGTAAAATGATAATGGTAATCCCAGGATTCGGCCGAGAAGGAATTCGAGAAGAAATACTTCAGAAAGTTGAGGTAAAATGCTTCCCGATGGGCGGATCGGATCGGGAAGCGGCCAATCGCGAAGCGAATTCTGAGACTCCTCGGAGCAAGCGGTCGCCGGCTCACTTCTAGCTGATCCTCGGTAGCGTGAAGACGTCTCAGAATTTGCTCTCGTGAATATTGCGTGTAATATCTTTATTATATTTACCTCGTTCTTCTTTGTGTTCTTATTTATTTAATTCGAGATTGGGGATTCGATTATTTTATTATTCTATCAATCTATCCCCAGATGAAGCGAACAAAAGAGTGGTGCTGCTTTTAGAAAAAAGAAAAAGGCTAGGGAGGAAGTATTAAAAAAGAGTGAAGGGGCACTACTGAAATACTTCAGTCGTAAAGAAACTACTACTGCTATTGAAGCTGAAGCAGTTTCCGAATCCAAACGGTGTATTACACTTTTTGTTTAAGTATGTTTGTTATGTGTATTGTGTTGTGTTTCAGGGGGGCGGCAAACTCAAGGACCTCCCCGGGCGGCACAAACTCTAGCTACGCCACTGGATAGGAATGTAATGATTCCTCTACTGAAAACCCTGATAATACCAAATTGGAATACTGCTCGGTCCTAACATCCCCATATAAAAAAGAAGACATTAGACAGCTGGAGGGGATCCAAAGAAGCTTCACAGCCAAGATCAATGGGTGCAAAGAACTAAATTACTGGGGAAGGTTACGAGAACTAGACCTATATTCACTGGAAAGGAGAAGAGAGAGATACACCATTATTTACACTTGGAAAATAATGGAGAAACTAGTCCCTAATCTTACTCTGAATCCCATAACTCCCCAAACAACGGTGGAAAGTAGAAGCGGTAGACTGTGTCGTATTCCCAAATTGAAGGCGAGACAGGGAACATCCTTAACCCTGAAAGAAAATAGTTTTGTGGTGAGAGGACCAAAACTGTTTAATCAGTTACCCAAAGACCTAAGAAACACGAAGGGAGTTGCAGTGGAAATCTTCAAAAGAAGACTAGACGCCTGGCTAAGAACAATCCCCGATGAGCGAGCGTACCTGGCTATGTGAGGTGGAGAGTGCAAGAATCCAACTCACTACTTCACCAGGCCAACTCAAGAGGAGGGGCAAGCTTGACCTTCGCGAAATGAGAAATCATCGCGCGGAACCTTTGTAAGGTTGTAAGGTAAGGTATATATACACGTCACCTCAGGATCGATGCCTTAAAGTTGCCTATTGACAAAATTTTGACAAGGGGTCGGGCAGAATAATTATTTGTGCATACACCTACATATCCGTCTGACATAGATTCGTTGTTAACGGAGTTTTCGTCTCTTTTTGGGCCTGAAGTAGGAAAATTAAAAAACCATCAGGTCTGGATGGAGGTGAACCTTAATGAAACTCCAAAATTTTGTAAGGCTCGTCAAATTGCACATGCATTGTGGGAGAAGATCGATTTAGAAATTGAGAGACTGCTCAAAGATAAAATTATCGAACCAGTTACACCCGCTAAGTAGGCTGCCCCGGTAATTCCTGTACAAAAACCTGACAATTCAGTGCGTTTATGTGGGAATTACCGTTTAACAAGAAATAGAGCAGTTCTTCTGGATTGTTATCCAATACCCATGCCTGATGAATTATTTAGCTCTCTTGCTGGGGGGGGGGGGGGGCAAATATTTCACAAAACTAGATATGTAACAAACCTATGCTCAACTAAGTTCAGGCGAAAATTCTGAAGAGCTAACTATCATAAATACGCACCGAGGCCTATATAGGTACAATAGACTATGCTATGGAATAGCATCGGCTCCTGGTATTTTTTAGAGAACTGTGGACCAAGTTCTAGGTCACATTCCGAGTGTACTTTGTTTTCTAGATGATGTCCTCATTTCAGGTTCATCTAGAAAAGAACACCTACAGTAACTAGATTAACAACAGTTATAAAAAGACTCCGAGACGCCGGAATTAAGCTAAAAAAAGAAAAGTGTTCTTGGGTCACAAATGAGGTTTCGTACTTGGGGTTCCACATAGATGCTTCGGGCATTCATCCAACGGTGGATAAACTAGAAGCAATAAAAAATGCACCTCCTCTGCAAAACATGACGCAGTTACAAGCTTATTTAGGTCTCAAACTTTTATAGGAAATTTTTAACAAATGCATCGGCTTTCCTTGAACCCCTAAATAAGTTATTACGATCTGGGTAACAGTGGAGATGGGGGAAATCCCAAAATGAAGCATTTGAGGCTTCAAAGGACATACTACTGAAGTCCATTCTCCTAGTGCATTATGATCCTAAACTTCTTCTCGTAGTTTCAGCAGATAGCAGTTCTTATGGAATTAGGACAGTGCTATCTCACCACATTGACGGTGTAGATAGGCCTATCTGTTTCGCTTCTAGAACACTAACTGAGACTGAAAGGCGATATGCACAAGTTGAACGTGAAACCTTAGCTTTAGTATTTGCAGTAAAGAAATTTCGTTTCTATCTATGGGGTCATGAATTTCAATTAATCACTAACCATACGCCTCTTTTAGGTTTATTTTCACCTACTAAAAATATTTGGTTCATGGCCTCAAGTAGATTTCAACAATGGGCACTGATTCTACAAGCCTATAAATTTGACTTAGTACATCAGTCAGGCAAATTTCTAGGTACGGCTGATGTTCTAAGTAGGTTGCCTTTAGAAAATCGAAATGAATGCGTACCTATACCTACAGAATGGGTTCACTTGGTGGAGTTTTTGGACTCTACTCCAGTGACTGCAGTAAATAGAGCAGTGGACCACATCCGACCCTATTTTATCTAGGATCATCCATTACTGCTCAGTTGGTTGACCTACTAAGGTTGAAAGTGAATTACAGCCTTTTCATTAACGTCAATTGGGACCCTCAATTCAAAATGGCTGTCTCTTATGAGGTCACAGAGTAATAATTTCGAATGAAGGAAGGTCGAATTTAGTGAAGGAACTTCATTCTGAACACATGGGCGCAACGAAAATGAAAGAGCTGGCTAGACCTTATTTCTGGTGGCCGGGTTTTGATGGAGAACTTGAATCGTTGGTTCGTTCCTGTCAAAAGTGTCTAGAGAACAGAGATATACCAAAGAAAAGTCCACTTCATCCTTATGAATGGCCTACTATACCTTAGCATAGGATCCATGTTGACCTCGCAGGTCCTATAAATAATATCTATTCCCAAGTCATTGTGGACACCTACTCTAAGTGGGTGGAAATTTTTCTAACCACTTCCACTACTTCGGGTGTTACTATTTGCTTACTCCGTTCGTGTTTCGCTCGATGAGGTTTACCCGTAGTTCTGGTTTCCGACAATGGTACTTGTTTTACCAGTGACGAATTTCGTTCTTTCGTCCACCAAAATGGACAATGACATTTTCCGGTCTAATGTTTTTCACCCGTCTACTAACGGTCTCGCGTAAAACATGGTCCGTACTTTCAAGTCGGCTTTGCGTCATTCTTACTAGGAGGAAATACAAATGGTGTTGGATAAATGTTGTTTAAATGTTGACTGACACCCACACGACGACGGGGGTGTCTCCTTCTAAACTCATGGCTGGCCACGGAATTGGTACTGTTTTCAATCTGTTACGTCCAAATGAAACGTTACAACAACGAGTTTTACGCCAACAGGAAAAACAGAAGTTGTAACATGACACTAAAAAAATGAGAGTTATAAAAGTGCAACCTAATGATCCAGTTATGATTCGCAATTTTGTGTCTGGACCAAAATGGGTTCCTGCCACTGGTCCTGTTTCTTTCAAGTACCAACTAGAAGATGGCCGTTCTATTAAACGCCATCAGAACCAGATATGGGAACGTAAATTGCATGATGACCCGAGTACTCCTAAGGGGAGGCGTGACGCTTCCGAAAATAATTCAAATAGCCCACGTAGGCGGGTTGCCCCTATCCCGACTACATCATTCCCGCTTCGAAGATCGACTCGGGTTTCCCACCTCCCTGACAGACTCAACTTGTATGGGAGGAGTGAGGTGACGTGTGTATGTGTATATACAGTATATATATGTGTATATACAGTATATATATATATATATATATACACACTAGGGGCACTCAATATATTTTGCGCCACCCTTTTTTTCTTAGCTAAATAATAGGCCATGGGGCTGAAATATGTGCAAAAAACTTCACTTTTTTTTACGTGAAGGTCAAAATATGAAAATAAAAACCCACTCTAATAGACAGAGTTTATTTCCACGACAGTTTCGACGCCCACTGGCATCCTCCTCGGGTGGATACAGAGGAGGATGCCAGTGGGCGTCGAAACTGTCGTGGAAATAAACTCTGTCTATTAGAGTGGGTTTATATTTTCATGGGCTGAAATATCTTTTGGGCCGTAAGTTTGAACTTTCTGCGCTTCACATAACCAGATTTTTCCAAGTTGAACCTCCCCTCTTTGAATAAAACCGCTTTTAAACGACCTTGTATAAAACGGATGCTTAACGCAGTTTCTAAAATGGCGTCTGACAGTGATGTGCGTCGTAAACAGAGAGCTGTTATCGAGTTCTTAACCGCAGAGAAGGAAACAATTGGAAATATTCACAAAAGTCTACAAAACGTTTACGGAGACGCTGTTGTTGATCGAAGCACAGTTGGACGCTGGTCTAAACGTGTGAGATCATCGGAGAAAGGGAGAGCCAGCCTCGATGATGAGCCACGCAGCGGTCGCCCGGCATCGGCTGTGACATCTCACACTGTGCAACGTGCTAACAGCATCATTCGATCAAATCGGCGCGTCACATACAAGGAGCTATCACTGGAGCTAGGAATTAGTGAAGGAAGTGTGAATACATTAATTCAGCAACTGGGATACTCAAAAGTGTGTTCACGGTTTGTTCCTCGCCAACTGACTGAAGATCACAAAGCCCAAAGAAAAGAAATTGTTTCTGAGTCGTTGGTTCGATGCGAGACAGAAGGGGATGACTTCCTTTCACGAAATGTGACTGGCGATGAGACTTGGGTACACCTCTTTGAACCTGAAACAAAACGCCAATCCATGGAGTGACATCACGCAGACTCCCCACGCAAGAAAAAGTTCAAAATAGTTCCCTCTGCAGGAAAGGTTATGGCCACCATCTTTTGGAACATGAAAGGGGTGATTCTGGTGACATTATAAAGAAAGGACAAACAATCAACTGTACCCTGCAGAGACTCCAGAGACGTATAAAGCGAGTTCGACCGGAGAGAAAACTGGAAGACGTCCTTCTTTTACACGATAACGCAAGACCACACAACAGTTTGCAAACAAGAGAGGCTATCACAAAAATGTGCTTGACTGTGTTACCTCACCCTCCATACAGCCCGGATCTGGCACCTTCAGACTTCCATTTGTTTGGGCCAATGAAGGATGCTATTCGTGTAAGAAAGTTTCAGTGACGATGAGGTTGTTGAGGAGGTTAAGAGGTGGCTCCAGCGGAACCCAGCGGACTTTTACCAGCAAGGAATAAAGGCCCTTGTTTCGAGGTGGAGGAAAGCCGTAGAAAAGGATGGAGACTATGTAGAAAAATAAAAACTTGTAAAAAAGGTATGTAACTACTTGTGTACAAAATTTCTAGAACTTACAAGGAAACTTGGAAAGAAAAAAAAAGGTGGGGCAAAATATAATGAGTGGCCCTCGTATATATATACACACACACACGAGGGGCGGTCAGAAAATAAGTTTACACGGCGTATCATTTCGTAACTAAAGGACCTACATTGATTATGTTTGTATCAGGTGAATTCGTTAATCATTGTTGGCAACACTGAACGTCGATTCGGCTGCCATCTACCGTACATTGGTTATATGAGTCAGTTGAACGTGGCGGCTCGACTGGAACAGTGCCCGTGTCCCTGTCCTGTGTTTTCAGCCATCGTGTCACAGCTGTTTCCACCTCGCTATCACTTTGAAATTTGTGGCCGCCAAGATGTTGCTTCAGCATTGGAAACAGATGGTAATCGCTCGGCGCTAGGTCATGGCTGTATACGGGATGTTCCAAGACGTCCCACCGGAAATGCAGCAAGAGTTGCCGAGGCGCTATAGCAGAGTGTGGCCGTGCGTTATTGTACAGAAGCAGAACACCTTTACGGAGCAGTTCAGGACTTTTACGTTTAATGGTCGCTCGTAAACGTTCCAGTGTTGAACAATATGCAGCTGTATTGATTGTTGTGCCTTTTTGCATGAAGTTCGCGAGCAAAACGCCTTTGTGGTCCCAAAACATGGTAACCATCACTTTGCCAGCGGACCTCACAATAAATGCAAAAAAACTTCACTTTTTTCTACGTGAAGGTCAAAGTATGAAAATAAAAACCCACTCTAATAGACAGAGTTTATTTCCACAACAGTTTCGATGCCCACTGGCATCCTCCTCGGCTAGATAAACTCTGTCTATTAGAGTGGGTTTTTATTTTCATATTTCGGACCTCACAATCTTGAACTTCTTTGATCGCGGGGACCCAGGGTGTTTCCACTCCATGCTGGCACGTTTTTTTTCCAGAGAATGATGATGAACCCATGTCTCGTCTCCTGTGACAATGCGCCCAAGAAATTCTTGACCACTGACAGACTCAGAATATCGTTGCAGAAATGACAGGGCACTGTTCCAGTCGAGCCGCCATGTTCAACTGACTCATATATAACCAATGTACCGTAGATGGCAGCCGAATCGACGTGCAGTGTTGCCAACAATGATTAACGAATTCACCTGATACAAACATAATCAATGTAGGTCCTTTAGTTACGAAATTATACGCCGTGTAAACTTATTTTCTGACCGCCCCTCGTATATTATAGTCTGAAGTCACTAAAAGAAAAGTAAATGGCAACACAAAAGTATAAACACGAAGACGCGGTCTGTTCGTTTATTGGGCTGACCAAAGCAGCATGTAATTTTCTATCTGCAGGAATCGTTGGTTCTAAGTTCTATTTGGTGATGAATCTAAAATGACTAATATATGATTAGGTTAAGTTTATAATTATTATGTCAGTTTGGGGGTAATATAACGGGTGTGCCATAAAAAAAAGGGTACATTTTAAAAAGGCTATAAAATCAACATTTGTCATTTAATTTTAATAAAACTTCTACACAATAAAACATATGTATTTATCTATAAGCAAATACGTTTTCAGACTAAAATATAAAATAATTCAAATTCTATCAACATTTAACGAAAGAGTATGATTTTTCTACTTAACATGCAAAAATTATTAAACCTTTTTAATATTTTCTTATAAAAATAATTTGTAACGTAAAATTTACCTGAAATTATTAAAAAAATTGTTCGAAATGCTTTCCTTCCATTTCAATAACTTTTTTTTATTCTTGGTCGGAATATGGGAGAACTTAGCAAAGCGAGTCTACAGGACTAGGATAAAAGATGTCGCTCATTTACGCGAGATCTTCATCGCGGAAATCGTTTCGAAAATAAACACGGCATAGTGGTCATGGTCTCAATGGAATATAATATAATAATAATAAATAATAATATTTATACATGTATTATAATTCCTCTTATTACTTTGGAATACCGTTAGCCTACTAAGAGTTCCTAACAGTTCCCAACTAGTGGGCCAGGTACAATTGATACTTTGTCCCTTTACGCCCATGTCGGACAGCACCTGTATCTAGTTCTAAAGGAACTGTAATTCCATTTAGGCATTCTTTTATAATATATGAACCCGTATTATCAACACTTTGCTGCTTATAAAATAAATATTCCGATCCAATGTTCGAAGTATTTTCATTTGGAGGATTACCACAAGAAATGTTAAAATTAGAATTTTCACCCTTTTGTTTCTTTGAAAAATAAACTTTAGCTTGTGGCCTATTTTACTATAATTTCGGCAAATTGCTTCCTTAAAAGGACAGTCCTTCTTCCAATGGTGTTTTATACACCCAGTACATGGCTTGGAAGGCTTTTCATCCTGTTTAGTGTTAGAATTAGTAGGTTTAGTAGTATTTTCGGCATTTCTAGTAGGCTCATTAGGTCTGCCAGGCCTAGAAGCTTTAAAGCTATTTACTTGTTGGGCCTTACTAGTGTGACTGCCAAAAGCTCTAACATCTTTAGCAGCTGCTTCTCTAGCGGCAGCTACTTCTACAGCCTGACTAAAAGTTAGGTTCGGTATAGCTAATAGGGCTCTCTGCAAAAGCGGATCCAGAATGGAGGGCCAGAGGGCTGAATTGAAGCAACGTGGACATAAGCATACAAACGTTTTACCTAATTTCGCTTAACCAGGATGTATGGTGCCTCCAAATTAAGCCCTGTTGCTTCAATTAAGCCCCCTGGCACCCCCTTCTGGATCCACCTGTGGCTTTCTGGGTAGACCCCTCTTTGAGACCCATTATAAACCTATCTCTTAGCATTTCGTCTAATTTGTCCCCAAAGTTACAAGTACGGGCATTAGCTTTTATACCCGCAACAAACTCTGAAATGCTTTCATTTATAGTCTGATGCTGAGAATAAAATTTAAAACGTTCATAGATGAGAACCTCTCGTGGTTTGTAGTGATTGGTTGGGGCCTGTACCAATTCACTGTAGGTGCAAATTTCCGGTGCTTTACGAGCAACTAGGTCTTTGACTAACCTAAAAGTTTTAGGGCCTACTATAATTAGGAAAGCAGGTACTTTCTTAGCATCTGGAATGGAATTAGCCTCGAAAAATAACTTCACCTTAGTGGCATAAGACCTCAAGTCCTCCTCAGTCTTCGTGGGGATTTACATGGCCAATCACCGACATACTCCGAACCAAACCAATTTAGGCCAAATAACGTGAAGTGGGTTAGGTAGGGTTTAAATTTTATCAAGTTACTCCCCAGTTATGGCTGAATAGGAAATTGGGAGCAAGTGTAGTTTACGTCCCCCTGACGCAAAAGGGGACACAAACTACACTAGGTCAAAGTTGGGGAACGTAAACTACACTAGGATCTTTAGGAGACATTTTTTTAAATGAATCCATCAAATAAAACGTTAAAACTAACGAAAATATTACGACTTAAGCTAACCAATCGTCAATTTATATAATATATATATATATATATATATATATATATATATATACTGAGCGGCAGAAAAATCGGCCCACTTGGAATATCGTGAAAAGCAAATAAGTGGGCAAGCTTCTGTTTATAAAAGTTTTAAAATTCGAAAATTTAGTCTATGACGACATTAAAAAATCTTCAAACACCTGCTTAATACAATTTACTATCAAAAAATACTGTACAAAAAATTGTAACTCAAAAAACAAAGATTTCGACAAAAACAAAAAATTGAAAAAAAAAACAATAAAACAAAAAAAACAACAACTTTTGATCCAGGGTTAATAAGTGGTGTTGCCTCCCCTAGCTTGAATGACTTCAGCCATTCGTCGATTCATCCCATGAATGAGATCGGCGATCACATCCTGTGAGATTCCCTCCCACACTTCAGTTAAAGCTTGTTGTAGCTCCTGTAGAGTGTTAGGGGCTACTAGACGATTCCTAAGACGCCGTCCCATCGCGTCCCAGAGATGTTCTATGGGGCTCAGGTCCAGACTTCGGGAAGGCCACTCGATTTGACGAATTCCAGCTTCGTCAAGGAAATCGCTAACGGCTCTTGCCGCATGGGGTCTAGCTTTATCGTGCTGTAGAAGGAAGTCTTCGCCAACGAAAGGAGCAAAAGGGACCACATGGATGGTCCAGCAAGATCTCTTCCACTGCAGCGGGCCGCAGTTGAAATGATCTATGTACAGTAGGGTGGGTCACTTTTCACTTCTTTTAAAAAATTATAACTGGTCAAAGTTTTTCCTATGATTTGGTTCAGTGGAAGTACAGTGACACCATTTTTACCAAAATCGATCAATATTTAGGGGTCGCGCATCGACCTTGAAAATTTCAATTTTGGAAATTTGGCCAAATTGAAAATATTTTACTGAATAAAGATAAATCATCAAATGACCATATTTTCTGAATCCTCTCAGTGAAAGAAATCCTCTCAGATACTTACCAAGTTGAAAGGACAAGTGGTTTAGAAGTTATACTCACCTTGAGATAGCATTAAAATTTAAAATACCGTATTTGTCCCCGTACCTCCATATGCTGTCTGCCATTGTCTGCTTTTTAGGATAAGATAAAACGAATAAGGAAAGATCAAATGTATTTTGTGTTAAAACGGTTTACCGATATCACTAAAGGCACTTACTCCGGTGCCCCTAACTAGGTTCAAAAATTGTATGAATCGTGGTTAGAACACACGTCATCTTAAGGCGTGCGCCATGTACTCTCTCTGCTAACTCCCTTTCCCTCTGCGCTACGTCATCTTGGCAAGTTACGACTTCTTGAAGTCACCGAGTTCTTTCCGGCTCTTTTCCACGAGCTGAAGAAGACCCTGCAGCTGTGACTCGTCTTTTGTGACAGTGTTCGCGTAATCTTCTATCAGTTTTATCCCTCTCTCTGCCACGTCGTTGGTAACTTTCAGATGCGAGATGACATTCTTCAGATCACAGTAGTTCTTATCTTGATCCCATTTATTCACCGGCAGAGTGAACCACGTAGACGCGCACACCTGCAGGCCTGTGAACACGAACCACGATGACTCATCGATCAGGTCCGGAAGGCGCGTCGTGTCATCAACCGAGACGTTGTCATACGTGAAGTCCTCGGGCACAGCGAGGCGGCACAGCTTCTTTGCCATCTCGTGGTTCACAGTGTCTTCCACTTTGTCACTGCAGAGGGCGAAAACGACGGTCTGAGGCCTCAGATACCACAAGTGCCGCCTGATCACTGCCAGTGAAGCCTCTGCAATCTCGCGATCCACAGCCCTGTACTGCAGAAGACGCTGGTACAACACAAGGTCATTCAGCGGGGCATCAGCTGCGACAGGAGCCGCCAGCCAGGCAGGTGCGTAGAGGAGTGCAGTAAATAGTACCACTCTCTGAAGTTTCTGTACCAGCTCGTTTCGAACTCCAGCTGACCGCTGAACATCAGGAGCTTCGTGTAGTAGATGATCTGAAACGAATACGCACTGTGATGTATAAATACCGATACCACTCCATATAAGTTTGTTTAATGGTAAATTATTTATCTTATTTTTTTCTGGTAGGGACTTCAAATGGCTGTTTGCAGAAGGCAATACAATATTTAACTTCTAATTCAAAATACCAACCTTGGCCATCCACCTCGCATGATGGTAGGCTCCTGGGCGCATGAAGTGTGTGCCACGACATGGCTGGGCCCCGAGTACCAGGAGTGTAATCTCCGCCACTTCTCGGTAGTCTTCTCTGACAAGACCAGAAGCGGTGCCGAGGAACTTGACTGCCTCATCTCGGAGCTCCATCAGCCACGTCACCTCCGCCAGATGCTCGATCTCCAGCTCGCGATAAGTCGAGAGGTCGAGCTTGTCCCACCTGAAAGGGGAGTTATGAAAATATTGCATGAAAACGACTGAAGTTTCCCTTTTCGACTGCTATTAACATCATTAGTAGAAGGACGCTTATATCTCAATTGCTCTGAAGGCAAAAAATCATTGGAGAAAACAAATGCGCCTTAGACTTGAAATTCACCTTCTCCTCAGATACTGGAACAAAGGTTCAGTTGGTGCTGTGGTTCTTCCAAACGCGGTGATGACCACTGCCCCCACGATGAGCTCCATAACGTGATGGCGACAGCCCAGCTGGAAGAGCGGTTTACCAAGCATGTTCTCCAGCCGGACCACCGCACCCTGCACCCTCCCCGTATTGGAGGAAGTTGTGTCGAAGCACAGTCCAATCACGTTGTTCTCGCATCCCCAGTCTTTGAGAGCACGAAAGGTCGCCTGGGCCTGGGACAGACCGGTGCCGTCAGCAACAGTCGGAACGGCCAGCAACTTTCCTTCTGTGCATTGGGGAGCTCCGGAGATGAGAATCGCCTGGCGGTGCTCCAATGATCCAAGAGAGTCCTGAAACGTATGTCATACATGCCAATCCATTATCGTCCACTGGAATATGTCAATCCACTGTCGTCACTGGAACATGTTAATTCACTGTCGTCCACGGTGAGGGCAAAACTGACCTTGATTACTTTACCGTCCCAGTGGACGACAGCATGCCTCGGAGATACGAAGGATTTCTGCACAGCTGTCGACACTTCACAACGATGTGCCACTCTTCCACGGCGAGACGTGTCCTTCGAGATACTGAATTTGTCCAGGTCTGCGGGCGGATCTGCCGAACGTAGGACTGCCGCCACGACACTTGCCACCTATGTGCGAAATTGAAAGGAAATTGACAAGGATGCGTATGGTTTTTATGTGACAAAATAATCACTAAATTTTCCGTCGTTACGTCTATTATATCTTTGTCAAGGAAAGATCATTACTGATATATACACACCTGATTATTGGACATCCGGAAGCGATCAGCCACTTCAATAACAGCCGGTGCATTGAGGATGCGGTGAGGAAGGCTGATTGATACAGTTGATTCTCTCGGCTGTCGGTATGGTGGTTCTAGCTGTGATTCGGAGTTGCTCGATGATCTGCTTTCTATAGATTCATCGTCGCTCTCAGCTTCGGTTCCTAATTTCGTTTTTGAGGTGCCTGGCTCATCACGAGATTGTTGTCTTGAGAGTTGCCGTTTTCTCTTGACAACGAACACTTTATCATTCCCACTCATTGTTGCCTGGCGCAGGCCCCGTTGATCCTCATAAAATTTAATATCTTCTTGTTTGTTGTTGTCTGAGAGCAGTCGACTTTTCTGTATCTCTTCAATAGCATCGGGAGCTCCGATGTCCCAGAGCTTGTTCAGATTTTCTGAAAACTTCTCCCTGCCTTTTCCCGCGTCACTGTCTCTCATCTTGCTCTTCTGCAGCGAGCGCCACTCTTCCCACAGTAACTCCAGTTTTCTTTCGCAGTTACGCCTCGTGATCGTCTTTATACGTGCCATGTTCCAAAATGCCAGAACATTGGCCACCGTGTCTTTTACGGCGGCCTTCCTGTCAGTAGTTTCCTGCTTGGCATAGAAGAAGTACTGGAGAACTTGATGGGTGGTTGGCAATTTGGCACCACCGATCGAGGAAGATGGCTGACCAATTAAGAAGACGTCCGTGGCTGACCTTAGAGAAGGTGGTGCTGTTGTTGCTGCTTTCTCTTTTCCAGAATAAGTAACTTTCAGAGTCTTCCCACTCCTGGTTGTTAACAGTTTATCCATTGTACTAAAGTCTAGACTTATCAAACAAGAATCAATTGACACAGTTGATCTGTAAAAAGCAAACTGTGATTAGTAAAAATATTGGTCATAGACATAGCGTGTGTGTGTAATTGGGATTTTAGGATGCGCCAGCTACTGATGCTATGTTTACGTCCATAACGGGGGACAAATACGGTATTTTAAATTTTAATGTTATTTCTAGGTGAGTGTAACTTCTAAACCACTTGTCCGATCAACTTGGTAAGTATCTGAGAGGATTTCTTTCACTGAGAGGATTCAGAAATTATGGTCATTTGATGATTTATCTTTATTCAGTAAAAAATTGTCAATTTGGCCAAATTTCCAAAATTGAAATTTTCAAGGTCGATGCGCGACCCCTAAATATTGATCGATTTTGGTAAGAATGGTGTCAGTGTACTTCCACTGAACCAAATCATGGGAAAAACTTTGACCAGCTATAATTTTTTTAAAAAAGTGAAAAGTGATCCACCCTCATGTACAGTGCTTACAATAAGTCTCACGCCTCTGTCTCGTCCCAAGAGAATGACCAAGTTTCGGGATGTTGGGATGGTTATGGAGCAATCCTAGTCATCATAATATTAGCTGGGCATTACATTATACCGTCTCAATATATACTGTAGACTATAGAGAACGACTAATTCGGCAAATATCTCAAATCATGGCATGATACCTAAGTTATTTTGACGCAGGTCTAAATTATTTGCTCAAATGCAATGATTGATATTAAGTAATTGTTGGGAATTGTTGTCAATATTGTTGTTTGTGATACATATCCTACGTGAAGAATCTAATGACCAAATTCCTCAATGAACCTCTCACTCGCTCGCATTTCGAGGAAGTCACGGTCGTCTCACTAATAGATAGTTTATCCATTGTTTTAAGTGGTAACCTATTCCATTTTATGAAAGTCATTAGTCTAAACTCTAAAGCAAGACTGGTGGGCCGTGAATCAGGGAAATTTGCATTTGATTTGTTCATCGTAATTATTACGTAATATAGTATACTGCATATAGTAGTATATAAAAGTTTATTGGTAGCATATCATATGACAATTCCCATAAACATGTGATGGCCTCGATGTTGCCAGTTTTTATTTTTTTCCTGAAACTATTACCTTCTCATAGTTTGTTTCAACAATGCATATATTATCATCTCCACGAGCGTAGACATTGCAAGAAAAGATTCTAACTAAGGATAAGTAAAGTTCTTTCATGGTCACAATATATACTTTTATAGATGTCAAACATAAAAATATAATAAAATTCTATATTAACATAAATATATATTCGATACACATTTACGTCATGGCTTTAACATCAGTATTTCGTATAGCTTCTCCGGCATCAATAATTTCTTGCAATCACTGGGGCATAGAAGAGGCCAGATTGTAGGGAATGTTTGGTGTTCGACGTAAGCTCTCCCAACTATTCCTCGTGTGAGCTAAAAGTGCTTCAAATGTTCTTTCATTGCGTTGCTCCCATTCGTTAATCATTATTGCCCAAAGGTTTTCAATCGGATTCATATCAGGAGAACGTGGTGGCAGAATTAGATTAATAATCTCTGGCTCCCTTTCCTCCTCCCTTCGTAATTCCCCACCCAACCTCGTTTCCTTCGACATAGCAACGCTTGCCTCCATCCTCATTCCACTTCCTTCATTAAACCTACTATCGCTTTTACTGTCCCTTCCTTCCATCCTTCAATGCCAGCGTTCTTAAACCTAACACATAAATTATATAATATGGAATCTAACACCTTAGACCTCTACGCATTCATGTTACTTGAAGACGCCTGTGTCTTAGGGGAATCTAAGTGTTGACAGTGGGCTTGAGGGGTAGTCTATAGATTATTACAGATGACCTTGAACGCTCCAGCTACTTAAAAATGATTATTTATAACGCATATCATATGGCATAATACACACATGAATTTAAGTATCTTACACTATAGGAATGGAATTGAATCCTACCAGAGTTAAAAAGTCGCAAAATATGATAGATTAGTTTGTATTAAGAGGTTACTAAGAGAAAAGGATTTGGGATAGAGCGGAAGGCAGAGAGTATATTTTCTCGAGTTTCGGTTATTATTAACGTTATATGGATACATTGCCATGCGGTGTGATCAGAGAGAGAGAGAGAGAGAGAGAGAGAGAGAGAGAGAGAGAGAGAGCTTTTAAATCACACCTTTTAAATGGTTTGTGGGTAAGGGCTTCACGTATGTTATTTTAGTCCAGGGTAGTTTATGTGGAGGTGTTAACGTAACTTGCACTTGGGACTGTTAATTGTAAGGCAACTACCATAGCTGGGACTGAGACACGTTATCCCCTGCATACTCTATATATATCTATATACAGTATGTCTCTATATATAAATAGATAGAGTGATCGACACAATGATAATGTGGACGTAATTGATGGGGTTAGAGCAATTATGTGCACCAATCCGAACACACCTCCGCTGCCATAAGGACCGCCCATTTTATACCTAACAGACTAGCTTGGGACAAGACAGAGGCGCGAGACTTATTGTAAGCACTGTACATCTTTCTAAAGGCCTGGAAACATACTCTAAGCACGTGCACATCATTCACGCAATAGCGCTCACACTCATCCGCTATATTGTAAGGATTATCTTCATTAAAACTGTTGTAGTAGACGTCAAAATCTTCACGTTCACCTGTACTCATACATTCATAGTTAAAGTAATGTTTTGGGGGAGGTAGTCCCACGTAATTTAAAGTGTCGCTAGTGAGGAAGGTGCAAGGGAAATACCCTTTTGAAACTTCGGCGGCTACACCCATCACCTTGGGTAGCTTGGCCAGTTTACAAGGTGTGAATAATGAAATATCTTTAAACTGAACATTACCTCTTATTTTCATCTGTATAAGTTTCTTATACAGACTCCCCTCTCCCCCGGAGAGGGGAGGCATTGTATTACACTACAGTAGTAACACTAGGCCCGGGTCGTTATGATGCAGCTGAAGATGTTGTGAGAGACTTAAACTGAAGTTTAAAAGGCCTAAATCTTACGGTTGATTTAGTATACAAATCGTAAACAAAGAAACCCCTTCACATGCTCTGACCCTAAAATCACAGGATAATAGAAATATTAAAGACAAAGGACTGTTCAGAATTATAACCGAGGGCCGATATGAAGCAGCGCTCCAAAGAGATAACTTGTCCAGCCTAATGTACCAGTTGAAATTGGAGAAATTGGGTGATGGCTACCCATCCCCAGACATGTGCTATATTTACAGCAAAATCGTGGAGCATCAATTTGTTGGGTATACTCAGGCACGTCTGCTCCGCATTGCTCACATTCCCAATCATAGAGAGAGGAGTTTGAGTATTACATATGACAAACCTCACTATGTGAATGTTGCGACTAATCTATTAACCAATATCTCAGTATATATAAGAATGATTGAGGGAAAAAATTTCCCATTCGGTGATGGGAGCTTAACAGTGAAGCTGCACTTTCGTTGCACTAAGTTATAATGACCCGAAGGTCTTTCACAGTCTATCGAGGGGTGAGATACCAGCGTGGGAGTGCGCTTGGATCCATTTTTTCAACCATACTACGTACGGCTGTCCCATTTCTGAAGAGGGGCGCCAGATACCTCGGGAGGAAAGCGTTACAATCAGGTTTTAATACGGTAGAAGACATAATGGCGGGGGCTAAACCTAAAGAAGCTCTAAAAAAACACTTAAAACGTACATGGGACGAAATCAAAGATGCAAAGAGAAAAATGCGTGGTGCTGGGAAGAAGAGGGCTGTCCGGAAGAAGGGGTCACCAACACGTGGCGTTAAACTTAAGAGAACATAAAAAAAGAAGTGTTCTAAGCGAATGAAACCTATAGTTGATAATTTTTTTTAACTGATATAAGCTAAGAACATTGCTCTCACGAATCATAGGATGTTTACTACTTGTCGAGAGATGTGGCACTATTTCTGACTCGTCATGGCACGCTTCATCCATCCGTATAGCTCACAATGTTGAAAATCGGAGCTGTCCCTCTTTGATATGCCCCCAACACAAGTTTCTATTAAGCACAGTGACTTTATTACAATTAACCCATTGAACACAATTAGTTCCCCGAGTACCCCTATGAATTCGTGATACCCAGCTCAGGCCCTTACTTTTTTGATCGAAGCTGCATGCACATGTACGCTCAACTACGTATAGCCCATTCAGATGAAACGGACTGCAATGATAAGTATGTTGTATTTCCCGAAACAAACTTTCTACACTCCATATTCAGCCAGTCAGTGTGATGTATATTTAAATCAGGCCAACATCTCGGCAGGAACGGGTTATTATCACCTACGAGCCTATCTGGAAAATGTCCTCAACTTTTCAAAAGAAGCGAAGGATACCTTTTTAACTGCCGTGGGCTATTATCAGACTAAAGACGAAAGTAGTATAAAAGATAAATTTACAAATTCTAAACAGAAAATATACGAATGTTTTGGACACCTGCATACAGACTTCACATTCCAGAAAAAATTGCTTATGAATGGGGTGGATATGAAAATAAAGCTCACCCGCACGAATCCTGAGATCTGCATAAATCTGGGAGCTGATCAAGAAGAGGGCGCAAAACCCGTTGTGGTTCATGTTATGGAAACATACCTTCGCGTACGGCGAGTGAAACTAAGTTCCCCAAAACAAATAGAAATTGAAAATATTTACTACATGCCACAGTAAAATATCCAATTAACAGAGTACAGATCAAACTATATACAGTGACCGCAGGGTTGGCCTCGAAACAGATAGAAAACGTGGCCCTGGGAATTGTACCTAAAAGGATATTAATTGGAATGCAGAACCACGCTTCGGTGAATGGAAAATATAAAAAGAACGCCTTTAAATTCGAGAATTTCGGCCTTAAAAATATAACTCTATACGTCAATGGTGTTGCGTTGGGCGGGGCTATGGATACGGACTATTCATCAGACGCCGTGTTCCCGCTTTGCGCGAATGCTTATAGTAAGCTGGCCCATATTGCAGGTGCTTGTGATGAGTTCGGGATTGGGGTAACACAGAAAGAATTCATCGATCAATTTAACCTTTAGCCGTTTGACATCACCCGACTTATCTGCTAGTGTAAGTACACACTTAAGTCCAGAACAGAGTGGAAACATCTCAGTCAGATTGGAATTCGCCAAGCCGATAGATGCGCCTATTAGTGTACTAGTATACCTCGAGTCACAAACCCTAATAGAAGTCGATAGATTCAGGAGTGTAGTTACTGACTTTTAAAATGGATGCGAATACATTTCAGAGAGTAATGAATAGTGACCGAATCACACGCTCCAAATTTATCGGTGTGTTTCCGAAGAATGAAACATTGAAGTTACCAACTACGAGAAAATGCGGGGCAGTTATTGTGAATACCGACATTATTGGTGGCGAAGGGATTCATTGGTTGGCATCTACTTTAAAAATAGCGAAAGAATGTACTTTTTTTTAACTCACTCGGGACTCCTGGAGTGACCCTATTATTGTAAAATTTCTCAACCAGTTGCATATTCCCGAAATTGTTTGGAATCCCTACGAATTACAAGGATATTTTAGTAATAATTGCGGGATGTATGTCTTTCATTTCTCTTGCACGTGTCACGTGGAAATGAATTTATAAATTTTAAAAAATTACTCGACCCTTGTCACACTGAGCTGAATGATGAAATGGTGTGCATGCACATAAAATGCCGCTTTCCATTTGTGCGCAATCGATGTATTGTGTAAAGTTTCAAGCATATATATATATATATATATATATATATATAAAATTGTAACTATATTGTGTAAAATATAAGATGTCCCCCAATAATGTTAGTCTTGTGCTCTGTAGCTTATTTAATGGATGCTAATTCTGTAACTAATTTAAGTAGGATGTAAAATTGTACTAATTTATAAAACATGATTGCTATCATTTAATAAATTGATGAAAATACACTGTCTTGTTCTTAACCAAAATAAAAAAGCTTACATTAGTTCTCCAACGACCTGGCATTCGTTGGACCGGATGTGAGCCAATACTTCGACCTCCGTATTCAGGTCACTGGGTTGTAAAACCTCCAAACCACCGTCGGTTATTTGCGTTTCTTCAAAGCTGTCACGAAAAGTAGCTATAACACGTGTCGGCTCCTTGTCGGACCTTTAAGAAGAAAGGATAATTTTAAATTAACTTGATTAGTTCATACATTTTTCTAATAATAGCCATATTGTGTGGAAGGACGACTAAGCACCGTCACAGAATAGCGAGCCCCTGGGCAGTTATTAAACAATTAGCCTATTCAATTCATCCACATTGAATCTTTTTTAATTAAATTCCATTTGTTTTCATCAAAATATACACAGAGGAGCATATATATATATATATATATATATATATATATATAGAGTTATAAATAACAACAGAAAGCCTAGCACAGTACCCTGTAGTAAACATGTAAAGAAGGCCTTGCAGTGAGCTTAAACTAATTTTAAACGCGTAATAAAATTTCACTTTCAAAGGACACCGAGATGTATATATGGGAGGAGAGAGTTACAAGGCGTTACAATAAGATAAAATGCCGATTAGGGTGCCCGGATCAAATAATAAACAGCAAGCAGCTGGCCTAACCGGGTTTTAACATACTTCCATAAACATTTTATACATATATATATATATATATATATATATATGAAGGGAGTTACAAGGAGTTACATTAAGAGAAAATGCCGGATAGGGTACCCGCGAGTTGTTAACATATACTTCCACATATATATATATATATATATATATATATCCGAGAATGATAACCAGTTTTAAATCACATTTCACAAACTAATTTTTAAATTATCATGTAATTATTTCTACTTACAACTCAATGGCCTCTCCATCCGTTGGTTCTTCCCCGCCGTCACAAATTTCTGCAACGTTTTGTGTGGAGAGAAGGTTCTTCATCGGCCGCTGCGAAAAGATGGAGCGTCGCCCCTGCAGAGAGGTTGTTGACTTCAAACACCTGCGGGGAGCAATAAAGCTGATGTGTCTGACTGGAAGTGTCCATGATGAGAGACTGTTTAGTTACTCGTTGATAAAAATCACTGTTGTGGGATCCCTCTGAAAATGTTCCCTTTTATATACGTGGCCCCGATTGACCCCACCCTCAGAAACCACAATATTCGATTCGCAAGTTTCCCGTTGGCTGTCAGAGAATTTGGGTGTGGCTGTAACGTGAGTGCGAAGTTTTCCACCAACCAGAGACCGTGGATTCGTTCTCATACACCGCCCATTGGGTTGTGATTGGACGAGCCGCGAATTCTGGGGAGACGAATCTTTGCTAAATATGACTTATTCGTTCCACAGATTTTTTTCAGAAATGGAACAGGGTAGTAAGAGAGATGAGAGAGAGAGAGAGAGAGAGAGGAGAGAGAGAGATGTACATTGTGATCAGTTAGGAGGGCCATAAAATGGCGCAGTAATCAGGCCAGGCGAATGCGGGGCATTGCGCTAACTCTCGGATTATTAGCGCCAATGGGAGTCGAACCCACGACCTCTGCCTCTTCACTTCGCTAATAGGGAAACAGTGTTACCCACTTAATTACAGACGCTGGTCTGTGTAGATGTAATGTTGAATTAAGGAGAGACCATGAAAGCATCCTTAATCCTGATCCTCGATGATTTTCCATAATTCTTAATAATGGTAAGAAGCATAAAGAACCGGGTATTAAGGCAGATTTCACAGATGCATTTTTGTACGCTTCTTCAGAAAAAAGTAAACAGAAATACCACACCATCATTAATTAAAACTTGTTTTATACCAAAATAAATTTATTTATATGTCAATAACCGAATATATATATATATATATATATATATATATATATATGTGTGTGTGTGTGTGTGTGTTGTAGTGAATGCTGCTTTGAAAATAAATTTGGAGCTTCAGTCCACGTCGTTTCAGATTAAAATCTCGACCGAGCGTTAATACCCTTCGTCGAAATTTTACCTGTCGTCAAATCGGTGCATTTCAGAAATAAAATTCAGGTGTTCAGACACCTGTCTGGCGCCGTGATTAAGTTTACAGATAGGCGTTTTAAGATTTTCCATAATTCTTAAAAGAATAAAGAACCGGATATTAAGGCAGATTTCATAGATACATTTTAAAAAGTCCGAGTCCATATTTTTAACAAACAGCTCGCCAGGGAATGCGAGAGAGAAAAGTTTTGTTTTATGATTACTTCACTTTAGACAAAAACAAATGCGAAGGCGTTTTTTTCTGAGGATACGAGTCAGTAACAGAAACGGATTAGCTTCGCTGAAAGGTATTAACGTCTAAAATTGAAAATTATTTTTTAAAAATTTTAAAACAAAAATTATCAGATATATATATACACAAGGTAGAGAATTTTGAGCTTATATACACAAATGCATACAACTTTAAAAAGAAAGAAGACTTAATTTAATTTACTCGATGTATTGTATGATATTTTACGCGTATCTGACGGAATGCTTTGTGAATTTAATCTGAACAGGAAATACTCCCAATTGTTATTTTCAGAAATAATGTATCTTAAATCTGGGAGAACTGAAAAGAGATATTTATTCCAAAACTCCAGAATGAATTGTCGACGAGATGTATCGTGTTAATTTTAACTACTCTAAGAGTGATTTAGTGTTATTAAATAACATCTAACGCTGATTTTGGCGGTGGAAAAAGGAGAGAAAGAGACAAACATGTCTATATATAAAAACGTCGAGAGATAAATGGATATCATGTATTTTTATTGTACACATGACATACACCACACACACACACACACACCGATATATATATATATATATATATATATATATATATATATATATGAAAAGAAAGCCCAACACAAGAGCAAACATTTTCGTTTATTTTTTGTACTTCAGACGTTTCGACAAATCTTTTGTTATCATCAGTGAATTATAAATCTTAAAACCTTAAACAAAAATTAAGAATAAATAATTAAAATTAAATCGATACAAAAAAAATTAAAATCATTAAAATTAAATTAAATTAAAATTACCTCAACTGGTAAATACAATGATTACGTCAACCTCCATATTCAGCAGATACTGAGAGAAAACTGTATGGTCAGTTACATTGGCCAAAATAATCATGCTATAGATTGGGAATCAAGTAAGGTACTTTATAAATGTAATAATTATGTCAAAAGAAAAATAATAGAATCTGTGTGTATAGAAAAAGTAGATAATTTTAATTTGTGCGAAGGTACTTATAAGTTAGACCCTTTAATGAGATTCTTGGTCAATAAATCCCTTACGGAGTCGTGGGAACGTGTTCGAACCTAAGTGTGAATTTCTTAAATGTCTCTGGATTGGAATGTTTCCTTACTCGCTTTTAGTAAATGTAATAATGGAAGTAATTAATGTGGAAATAAATATATGCAGTAATTATGTCAAAACATTAGGATCTGTATGTATAGAACAAGAAGATATTTTTAATTTGTGGAAATGTAGTTATAAGCTGACCCTGTATAAAATGCCCTTCTGGTTTCGGGAGAACGATATCTAACCTAGGTGCGAATTTCTCAATGGTCTCTGGATTATTTCCTAATCGCCTTTTTTCATTCGTTTTTCGGTTTATAATTTCTGTATAATAAACAACAATGTAATAACCAATGTAATAATAAATTTATAATTTCTGTAATTAATAATTATGCAATATTAAATGTAATAAATTTAATTATAAATGTAATAATTATGTAAAAATAATAGAATCTGTATGTTTAGAACAGGAAGATAGTTTTAAAATTTGTGCGAATGTACTTAATGAAAATGCCCCTCCTGTCTCGAGAGAATGGAATCCAACCTAGGTGCGAATTTCTTAACGGTCGATCCCTGAACTGTTTTTCCCTCTTGTTTTGTTTCATTTGTGTTTCTGTATCCACCCGAGGAGGATGCCAGTGGGCGTCGAAACTGTCGTGGAAATAAACTCTGTCTATTAGAGTGGGTTTTTATTCTCATATTTTGACCTTCACGTAAAAAAGTGAAGTTTTTTGCATTTAGTATGAAAGTAGGTTGGTTGGTTAGTTATAAGAGCTGGGAGTTCTGTAAGGTTATTGGTTCTTGTTAGAATTTCGAACTGAGTTTTGTGAAACGGATGGTTGTTTTCATTACTATGTTTTCTAATTGCGGATTGTGGTGGGCTACTGAGGGGACGGTTGGTACGGACTGATATACATATATATATATATATATGTACGGGGCTCCAATAAACGTTAGCTCCCCCCGCCCATGGCCTAAACCATTAGAGGTACAGTAAAACTAAACATACCTTACAAAAGAGAATTTAATCCTGCATTTAATGAGAAACAATTAAAACTTGGTGTTCCCGCCATTGGCTTCCAAGACAGCCTGAATTCGCTTTGGGTAGCTTGCCAAAAGTGACGTGAATAGATCTTGATCGTTACGCAAATTTGCTAAAACAGTTTCAATGTGTTGCGTCATTGTATCCTTCGAAAATCGATTTGCTGCAGGTTCTTGAAACAAGAGACATTGAACCTTGCCCTTTATAACTGATCCAATGTGTTCACAGACGTTCAGGTCAGGAAAATTTCCTGGCCATTCTTCATTTCCAAAGAAATCGATCTCATGGTTCCGCAACAACTGTTGAGTGGCTAATGCCTTAAAACAGGGGGCCTTATCGTGCAGAAGTGTGACCTGATCGACATCCATAACATTGTTTGGGTTTCTTAGAAAAGGAATGACATGCTGGGATAGAATAATATCACGAAAATACTGTCCATCCCAACTCTGACCATTTGGCTTCAGCACCCACATGAGCTTCTTTGCAGTGAACAAAACAAACACACCAACACAGTCTGGACTTTTTAATAATTCGCGATAATGTTCATAATGTTCATTGTCATCGATTTCATCTGGTGTTGTGGCCCACACTCGATCATTTTGGTAGTTAGGCCGACGTGTTACGTAAACAAAAAATTCATCGGAGACAGCTAAATGCATGAAATCATCCACATCCCAATCTTCAAGATAATGGGCAAACCACATTCTGTCATCGATGTTAAGTTAAGTTTTTCTTGGCTTCGGAAGTTCATGCCAAGGCTTTAAACCTTGCCTATGACGGTACAGTCGAGTGATCTCACCACTAACGATCTTTCCTCTCAACACTTCGATCTCTCTAGAAAGTTTAGCACAGCTGTTTTTCCGCTTACGCGTACCGCTTTCAATGATGTCCTTTGTTTCCTGAGAGATGGCAAATTTGGGCGCCCAGATTTGGTTGTATCCATTTCACATTCATCCAAAGTTTTATTCCAACTTTTGACGAAGTCCTCACTTCTTCGCAACTTTTTGGCAACCCATGAACGTGTTATAAAGGTGGCTCCAGAGCAAATTTGTGTCATTACCCATAAATAAGTTATCCCAGTCCACTACTCTCATCCTATCCGCAAAACTATCAAAATTAGCCCTACGAAAATCAGGGACTTCTATGACGTTACTACCCTGAGTGTTTTTTATCGCTAACTTAAACCTAAGAATTTGATGATCACTACATCCTAAACTCTCGCCTACTTCTAAACCTTCGACTATATTCTCGCCGTTCGTCATCACCAAATCTAAAATATTGTCACCGCGCGTTGGTTCGGTAACTATCTGTCGTAAAAAGTTATCTTCCATAAACTCAACCAATCTCAAACCCTCCTCATTACCAGTAAAAGTCTCATAATTAACATTAGGGCAGTTAAAGTCTCCGACAATTATACTATTCCGATTGTCAATAAAATTACCAAGAAGTGAGTAAAATCTAGTATCTGTATAGAGGGGTTGACCGGGAGGTCTATAAACGACAACAAAATTATATTATATTATCACTTTATCAGCTAGAGTAATTTTAATACTTGCAATAAATAAAGAATTTTATATATTTTTATAATCACTAAAAACTATTTCGATATAAGTAAACATGTAAGCTGCAAATGGGGGGGCTAAGGTTTTTTGGAAGCCCTTATATATATATATATATATTAGTGATGTAGCGGATGTCATTTTTTTCACATCCGCGGATGCGGATGCGGATGAGGATGTTTGATTTCAACATCCGGATGCGGATGCGGATGTCTACATTTTCGTTATTTTTTAGGATATATTCGAGATTTGTTGTGTTTAACGTATATAATAAGTTATTATGTAGAGAGAGCTGTAGCTATAATGTAGTATAATTGATTAATTGTACAATAATTGCTGTACTTTTCCTGAACATATAAAATAATAGCAAGCATCTAACTAATATAGAAATCAATTAGTGAATTCGTCTGCAAATAAATTCGTTATATTTTGTTGAGTTTCAGCCACAATTAGAACCATAATTGTGTTACCCGACCTCTTTCCCCAACCTCCACCCTTATAGAAAGAGATCTTTAATTAGCTTGATAACTATTTATATTAAGTTTAAAGTTTTATTAGGCATATTTATAAATGAGTAATTAAAATAAACTAAGATGTTCATCGTTTAATATTCAAACTTAATTATAGGAAGGTTATGCTTAAGGAACATTAATTTTTCTGCCTTTTCTGCTGCCAGTCTGTTTCTCTTTCATCATATATAATCCAGCACTGCTAAATAATCTCTCGCTTGGTACGCTTGTTGGAGGACGTGCTAAATGTTTCCTTGCAAGTTTACTCAAGTATGGATAGATATTCTGCGTATTTTTCCACCAACTAATAGGATTGTCACATGCAGCCAGGCGTTTTCTTGGTGATAGCTCTCGATCATTTTTACTACATCTTTTGACATCGCGTAGGTCTCGTCATCGCTGCTTGACTCAAGAAACTGAGAGAGAGATTCTGTGATAGATTTGCTTGTTGAAGTGTGGTTGGTTCTGTCACTGAAACTTTTATTCTTTTGGTGGGTGGCGAAGCGACAGACTCAAGAGATTGAAGCTCTTCAACTGCTTTGCCAAGTGATGATTTAACTCGTTCTAATGTACTAGGTGAAAATAACTTAGCTTTGTAACGTGGATCTAAGTAGGTTGCAAGAGAGTAACTTCATACAAGAACAGCCTCTCGTCTTGTCGCTTGCATCACTTTTGCGCACAATGAACTAGTTCTATATTATAGTAGAATTTTATAATTTCCGCTTATCAATGACGTTTTATCTCAACGGTCCACATCCGCACGACATCCGCAGTCCAAAGTGCGATGCAGATGCGGATGCGGATGCGAGAAAACGCGCGGATGTTCCGCGGATGCGGATGCGGATGTGACCTACATCACTAATATATATATATATATATATATATATATATAATATAACAATGGTGGCTTTTAGTACGTGTATAAACATTGGCTGGTACATTCGTTGATGACGGAAGGAGTTGTTTCCAAGTTTAACTTCGATATTGAAGAGCTATGAACGTATGCACACACACACACACACACACACATATATATGTACGCCTAAATCTACTTCCTCGTCAACGCTCGCTAACTCCCTATTATCCATCGTGTACGTGTAATTATTGTTGCGAGAACCTGTATGCAAAACTTTACATTTGTCTACGTTAAATTGCATCTGCCACTTATCTGTCCACTCCATAATCTTATTTACATCGTCTTGGAGCCTATTTCTATCGTCCTCGTTAACAACCTTACCGCCTATTTAAGTATCGTCGGCGAATTTTGACACGTTACTAGTCAATCCTACATCTATGTCGTTAATGTAAATTACGAATAGCAATGGGCCTAACACTGAACCCTATGGGACACCGCTACCTACATCTAACCACCCCGATTCACTACCATTAACTACGACCCTCTGTCTCCTAGCACGAAGCCATTCTTCTAACCAGTTAGCTACCTGACCGCGTATACCGTGCGCTTTGACCTTCGCAATTAGTCTCCTATGCGGAACTGTATCGAACGCCTTTTTAAAATCTAAATAAATAACGTCAGCTGCTCTATGCCTATCGTATTCGCGCACTATTTCGTTATAAAATTCTAACAAATTAGTTAAACAAGACCTATGGCGTCGAAACCCATGCTGACTACTATTAATCAAATCTCTACTCTCTAAGTGATCGATGATACGATCCCTAACTACGGATTCCAAAAGTTTACCGACAATTGACGTTAAGCTAATGGGCCTATAATTGCTAGCTACTGCGCGGTCGCCTTTTTTAAAAATAGGCGTGACGTTAGCTAATTTGAAGTCTTCAGGAATAATCCCCGTTTCGAGTGACTGATTAAAAATCTTCGTTAAGGGGCCTACGATAACGTCTTTCAAATCTTTCAAATGTCTGGGATAAAAAGCGTCAGGGCCTGGAGCCTTGCTAACTTTTAGCCTATCGATATAATGAGCAATCTCACCCTCGTAAACAGTTATTTCATCCAAAATAGTCTCGCTACTAAATGGAACGATATCGTCCACGTCGGGGACATTATTTACGTCTTCTACGGTAAAAACTGCCGCAAAAAAGTTATTGAAAATACCCGCCATCGCCTGAGCGTCAGAAGCCAAAGCGCCATTAACATCCACTAGAGGGCCTATGTTATCTTTTACCGGCTTACGATTATTAACGTATTCAAAAAACTTTTTTGGATTATGTTTACTATCCGCAGCTATAAGTATCTCTAAATTACGCTTGGCATTCCTAACCGATCTTTTAACCTGACGTCTAAGCTCGATATATCTATTAAAGTTAGCTGCCTTGCCATTGCGCTTATTAAGTCTATACGTCTATTACGCTCGTTTATGAACTCGCCTATTTCCCTAGTCCACCACTTCGGCCTACCACGATTTCTAGCGCGCTTGGGCCTACGAGGAATAAACTCCCTTTCAATATTCATAAAACTTTCTTTAAACGCCACCCAACGCAAATTTGTGTCATTACCCATAAATAAGTTATCCCATTCCACTACTCTCATCCTATCCGCAAAACTATCAAAATTAGCCCTACGAAAATCAGGGACTTCTATGACGTTACTACCCTGAGTGTTTTTTATCGCTAACTTAAACCTAAGAATTTGATGATCACTACATCCTAAACTCTCGCCTACTTCTAAACCTTCGACTATATTCTCGCCGTTCGTCATCACCAAATCTAAAATATTGTCACCGCGCGTTGGTTCGGTAACTATCTGTCGTAAAAAGTTATCTTCCATAAACTCAACCAATCTCAAACCCTCCTCATTACCAGTAAAAGTCTCATAATTAACATTAGGGCAGTTAAAGTCTCCGACAATTATACTATTCCGATTGTCAATAAAATTACCAAGAAGTGAGTAAAATCTAGTATCTGTGTAGAGGGGTTGACCGGGAGGTCTATAAACGACAACAAAATTAAAACTAATACTACGCGCCCTAACTTCAACACATATCAAGATGTTTAAGTTATTCTTTACCACGGGCCCGCGTTAAACTATTTTTCACGTCGGGCCCGCGTTCCCTGGACCCACAACGTTTAAAGAAGGCTTCGACCTATACAGCTTTCGCACGTTTTCGTCTATTAACCTACCTACCTAGCATTACCTATTTCATTAAAATGCACCCCCATCTTTCATAAAAAGGCTAGGATCACTGAATTCGGACCACAGCTTTACGAAGGGTACATTTTCCTCAGCACAAATCTCTTCTAATTTATTATTCAAAAATATTGTTTTTGACGTAATCCTATGACCCAACCCGTGCCTAGGGGTAATACCTAGAACTAAAGACCTATCTGACCTCGCCTTCAGGGACCTAATTAACACCCTATATCTCTCCAAAAGGTCAGGCACTCTCGTATCGGGCCTATACGAGTCGTTGCCTCCTACCATCGTCACCAACATTGAGTGACGGGAGGCAACGTCAATCCTATCCACTTCGTCTCTAACTCTGTCAACCCTGGCCCCTGGGAGACAGACCCTCCTCCTCTTGGTTGGATGCCGTTCAACGAACTCTTTGTCCATGAGGCGTACTAAAGAGTCACCAATTAAAATAGTTTCCCCCTCATTCACGTCCCTTTCCAAATGGGCGAAAGGGTTCGAAACCTCGATAAGGGGGGGATTCCTATCACCTAACGTACGCGGCCTAGCTCCACCCTTAACCTCTCTATATCCCTCGCTATCTACTACTCTCGGACTAACCTTAACCTCTTCCTCAACTCTATCCAACCTTCCCGACAAGCTACCTAAACTAGAAACTAGGTTACGCACCTCACCCTTCAAATTACTAACGTCTTCAACGTTAGTATTGGTTCGGCTTCCATCAACCGTAGCCCTACCCCTGCCCTCATCAAGCGTTGCAAGTCTTTCGGTTACCTCACGTACACTGCGTTTTATGTCAATTAATTCCTCCATGAACTCGCAAAAGAAACAAACTGATCTATCGGTAATCGCCATAGGACCGCCGTTATAATCCTTAAATTCCGAATACCACCGGTTTACCCTACACCTAACACACGACGCTTTCTGCGACGGCATCGCGCAGTTAAAAATTAGTTTAAACCGTCACAGGTATAAGTTAAATTAAGCCGGCACGCTATGAAAACTTCTAAATCGCTAAAAACCACTAATATTCAATTACTTAACTATAACAACGTAAATTTAAACGCAAGTATATAAAATTCAAAACTATCCAAAAGTAAAATTCTCAGCAATATACAAAAGTAGATGCAAAATCAGAGAGCTCAGGAAATGCGTCCGTTCAGTACGCTGAACGGACCCAGCTGAAGATATTGTTGATATATGAGAGGAAAACGTCAACTTACTACAATAGCAGATACGCGAAACCTTGCCGTCATTCAGTGTGGAATGAGTGTGAGTAATTTTAAGGAAATTATTCGGAGCCTACATTTTGTGGACAATTCGAAGCAACCAGCAGGTGACATAATCTTCAAAGTGAGACCATTATCTGGACACTTCAACAAAATTTTCCAGGAGCTAGCTCAGCCTCTTCTAATGACATGGGCCATCGATGAGGCTATGAAGCCATATTATGGACGACACGGTTACTTTTAAGATTAAAGCTACTCGTATATGAAGGAAAATATACTGGTCATGAGAAAGGCCACACTGTTGGGGAATCTGTGGTACAAACAATGGCAATGGAAATTGTGCCAGCAGGTAGTCATGGGCAGGGCCGCCGAGAGGGAGGGGAAGCCGGGTTATATCCCCGGGGCCGGACCTCTAGGCCTAGGGGGCCCGGAAAGAGAGGGGATAAAATCTAAAAATATTAATAAAGCAATTGATTAAATAACAGAGGAAATATAATTGATGAACATACATTTTATGGAGATTATCATACTGTATGTTTTGAATAGTGACTTGGACATATAACACTGGTCTACAAATTTTGAAAAAGTTTGTGCTTCGGATATAAAATGTGTTTCCTATTATGGATTTTGGGGTGCTAAAAACGAATATGACCATAAAACAGTCGATTGGTTACAGTTTCCAAAAAATTTAAGTTACACATTTTGCATATATGTATACCATATATTAGTAACATACCTGTATAATGCAGTCACTTATATTGATTCAACCCGTCGCTTCTTTGTTTGTCTCTTGTATTCAACTTCTGGAGCATCTCTTGTTATTGTCCTGCAGTAGTCTGCTAACAATGATGGACTCCATTTCCCTGGTAGCGTTTCTCCATCGCTGAGATATCCTGGTGGAAACGTTCACCATGTTCATCGCTGACTGCTCCGCAGTTGGCCGGAAAAAATTCCAGGTGCGAATGGAGGAAATGTATCTTTAAAGACATATTGCAGCCCATTTTTTGATAGGACAACAGTAGGTTTTCCACTAGCTCCCTGTAATTGTCAGCTTTGGTATTTCCGAGAAAATTGGTTGCTACTAACCGGAAAGCATTCCACGCTGTCTTCTCCTCACCACCTAGGATACGGTCGAACTCCTCATCTCTAAGAAGCTCGCGGATCTGTGGACCAACAAATACACCCTCCGTGATTTTTGCTTCTCTGAGCTTTGGGAATTTACCACCGAGGTACTTAAAAACTGCCCCCGTTTTATCCATAGCCTTAACAAAAATTTTTATGACGCCCAGTTTGATGTGTAAGGGTGGTAACAAAATCTTGCTCGATTCTACAAGTGGAGGATACTGAACATTTTTTTCCCAGGTTCCAATGAGTGTCGGAGTGGCCAATCCTTCTTGATGTAATGAGAAGTCCTAGCCCGACTATCCCATTCACACAGAAAACAGCAATACTTAGTGTAGCCCGTCTGCAGTCCAAGCACGATAGCAACAACTTTCAAGTCACCACAAACTTGCCACTGATGTTTGTCATAGTTTATGCAGTTCAAAAGTTGCTTCATGTTGTCATATGTTTCCTTCGTGTGGACTGCATGACCAACTGGAATTGATGGCAATACGTTGCCAACATGCAACAAAACAGCTTTTAGACTCAACTTCGATGAATCAATGAACAGCTAAGCGAATCAGGATTGTCTACAATATTAATTATTTATTTGATTATATTTTATTAACATCGCCGTTAGGTCACTATTAATATCGTCGTTAGGTTACTAACAACATCGCCGTTAGGTCACTACTAATAGGTTGGTTAGGTTAGGTTACTTGAAGTCATATATAATTTATTTTATATACATTTAGTATCCTTTGCATATACATTTATTATCCTTTACATTAATTTTTTTTAAGTTCTCGGCTACCCATGTATGGTGGGACACCTCAATCATGAGTATAATTTACGTCTCGGGGGTTATGGGAGCAGATCCTTCATAGGTTCGAGGTTTCATATTTTTTGCACCCATACTACTTTGTATTTGCTCAGGCTTAGTATTACCCTGAGCAAATACGCGGGGGGCACAAATGCACCGGATATGCACTCAGAGAGCCTTTCTTGCACTCAAGCGACTTATAATCCTTATATGGCAACCGGATGTTCTCCAGACAGAATTCTCGAAGCTTCTAGAAGCATTATGACTCATTTCCGTCAAGAAAATAATTGAGATATATATAATAATTACTTATTATAAGTTACGTACATCAGTTCATATTCATTTTGATATGTTATGTACATCATCCAGTCGAATTCGACCATCTAAAGAGATAATATTGTTATAGTCCATAATAGCGTCAGCGGTTGTTCACACCATGTACAGTGTATCATGTTACAATAAAGTTAAGATTTTTGATTGGCCAATCCTCCTTGATGGAATGAAAAGTCCTAGCCCGACTATCCCATTCACACAGAAAACAGCAATACTTAGTGTAGCCCGGCTGCAGTCCAAGCAGGATAGCAACAACTTTGAATTCACCACAAACCTGCCACTGATGTTTGTCATAGTTTATGCAGTTCAAAAAGTTGCAGTTTCCTGTTGTCATATGTTTCCTTCATGTGGACTGCATGACCAACTGGAATTGATGGCAATACGTTGCTAACATGCAACAAAACAGCTTTTATACTCAACTTCGATGAATCAATGAACAGCTAAGCGAAATCAGGATTATATAAATAGACTTTCAATTTTCGTACACCTCATTGTTTACGTTAAACTTGATTTGGATAGACGTGTATTATCTGCTGTTCATTATGTATCGACGTGGTCGCTTACGTCATCATTTTCGTCGAAGGAAATAGTTGTTATCCTCATCGTAGGAATGTTAGAAGGCGTGCTAAGAGGAATATGTTCACAGCTTTAATGAAATTTGTTTACTTAGATAAAAATACTTTGGGTGTAAACATAGATGGAATATATACTTTGTCTTTGGATCTCTTGAGTACTGAAGCTAAAGCTACTATTTTAAACTTTAATTATTATCAGGTTACGGGTGTATCTTTTCAATGTATACCACAAATGAATATGTCTGGTTATGTTATTAACTTTGAGGATTCATTAGGTCGTAGGAAAGATGTTAGAGAAGTTGTAGAAAGAGATCCTAATGTAGGGATATCACCTGTTCCTTATTTAATTGTCCCTCATGCTGTTTTGTTTGAACCTAATCTTGACACCTCTCATACTCTAACATTTTCAGTGAGGAGATTCCACTGCTGCAATCTGGAGCCCAACAGCTCTGCCTTACTCTTTGGCAGTTCTAAATCTCTGATAAGGTCATTTAATTCATTCTGAGTTATCATGTGCAGTTTAGAAGATGTCAAGTTATAAACAAATTCATGGTCTTGTGAAGTGTGTCAATTAGGTCAACAAATTACTGCTCAATTCCCACAAAGTTTGATTAAGATATCTACTAATGATTTAACTAGGCCATTAGGTAGAATATATATTGGTAAATATACACCTGAACGTTCTCAACAAAATGAATATGCTTTTAATTATATTAATAGAATTGTATTTTATGTAAAGTTGTATGGTATAAAACAATAAACGAACAAATCAATCATAATTCTATTTTTAACTTTTGTCACAATTCGCTGTTTAGTATTACCAGCGAATTGTGTTTCAGTCCAAGCCAACCTTAAGGAACCTATTCATAAGGGTCAAAATCTATGAAACCTCCGAGTTTGCAATCCAAGCCAGACCATATGAGGACATAAGCATGACGTCATAATGTGTGGATGAATCATGCATACCTCACGCGGTTTACTTTTAAGCCTTGCTAGCCTAACTACTCATTTCGACTGAGATCTAAAAATAGCTCTGACGTCACGGAGTTTAAGATTACACCTTATACGTCATTGTTTATTTTTTTATTTTAATAAATCACTTACGTCATAAGTAGTATAACCGAAAATTACTAAACCTACATAAAATGAGTTACGTACGTCAGTCCAGTCTAATCAAACTTATAAAGAGATAATATATATAATGTCGGGCAAATTAATCTCATGGCTGCCTCGCAGAGTTAGAGCCCCGCCAGAATTAGCCTTTAGCCTCGCAGAGTTAGAGAAAATGCCGGCAAAATTGTATCATGTTACGAAGATATATTTAATGTGATTGGCCAATCCTTCTCGATGGACTGAAAAGTCCTAGCCCGACTATCCCATTCACACAGAAAACAGCAATACTTAGTGTAGCCCGACTGCAGTCGAAGATCTATCTACAACTTTGAATTCACCACAAACCTGCCACTGATGTTTGTCATAGTTTATGCAGTTCAAAAGTTGCTTCATGTTGTCATATGTTTCCTTCACGTGGACTGCATGACCAACTGGAATTGATGGGAATACGTTGCCAACATGCACAAAACAGCTTTTAGACTCAACTTCGATGAATCAATGAACAGTCTCTACTCATCAGGATTGTGAATAATGTTGAGAGCTGCCATCAGACCATCGATGTCGTTGCAAGCTACAAGGTCACCTTCCATGATGAAGAATGGGACAAAATCTTTTTGACGGTCACGAAACTTACACACTCTAACATTTTCAGTGAGGAGATTCCACTGCTGCAATCTGGAGCCCAACAGCTCTGCCTTACTCTTTGGCAGTTCTAAATCTCTGATAAGGTCATTTAATTCATTCTGAGTTATCATGTGCAGTTTAGAAGATGTCAAGTTATAAACAAATTCATGGTCTTGTGAAGTTGAAGGCTCACAAATTTCGCAGGTTCCTTCATTCTCCTCGTCCTCTGACTCCAGGGAGAATGAGTGTGGGGGCTCAGGAATAGGTAGTCCTTCGCCGTGAGGTACCGGGCATATAGCAGAGGGTATATTCGGATATTGTAAAATCCACTTTTTCTTCTTGCAAATACCTTTCTTGACTGGAGGCACCATGCAGAAGTAACAATTGCTGACATGATCTGTTGGTTCCCTCCACACCATTGGCACTGCAGAAGGCATAGATTTCCTTTTCCTGGCGAAGGTTTGTTGCACAAGTATTGCAGCATATGTGTGGGGCCCAGCTCTTGTCCTGATCTCCAATCTTACAGCCAAAATAAAGGCGATAGGCTCTCCTAATCACGGCGGTTATAGCACGCTTTTGTGATGCAAAAGTCAATTCTCCACAAACATAACAGAAGTTATCTACACTGTTCACGCAATTACGAGGCATCTTTGTTCAAATTAGGCTGAAAAAAATTCAGTTTCAAAAGCAAACACTAAAAAGAGTTTGACAAGGGTGCACTGCATGACTTCCATGAATGAACTGATGCTGTGGCATAATATGTAGACGCCTGTGACACATCAACGCCTTGACTCTACTGCGCATGCGCGTAGTTATATTTTTTATTTTAATAAATTAATGTAATTACATTGCATTTTAATAATTTTAAATTAGGTAAGGTTAAGTTAGATTAGTATTCCATTTATAGTAATATCAAAAACATTATGGGAAGCAACATGTTAAAATGATCCAATCTATTTTTTAATAAATAATTTACAAATACGTAATGTAATAGATAAATTTAAAATTACATTTTATTGTATATATATGTATATATTTACATTAATTTATTAAAATAAAAAATATAACTACGCGCATGCGCAGTAGAGTCAATGGGTCGATGTGTCACAGGCGTCTACATATTACGCGACAGATGCAGTCCAGTTAGTAGGGCGCAGGGTTGCCTGATATCTTTATAAATAGAGCCAATTGGCAATTTTAGGCATCATTTTCGTATTCAGTGACCCAAAATTAGTAAAGATTGACTACTTTTATTTCCGAAGCATTTTGGCTGTAGACCAGTGATAATAGGAACCCGGTAAAGAGTGTGTTAGGACCGTTGAGAAATTCTGACGATGAGCTAGTTTCCGAGAATAAGCAAATGGCTGTTTTGCTAAACGAATTTTTTACGTCAGTTTTTACAGTAGAAGATGAACAAATATCCCTCCGGTCAAAGACAGGGCCGGCCCTAGCAAATGCGAGGCCCAATTCGAGATTTTTAAAGTGGGGCTCTAAGGTTAAAGTTACCTACCCATAGTGGGTAATACGGAATGCTATTGTATATGAATACTACTGTATATGAAGAGTTATTATGACAAGCCGTATTTAATTTACCACTCAAAACCAAAATATTTTTTTATACTGTACTCATATATTTGCGGGGCCCCTAATAGCGCGGGGCCCAAACCAGCCGCTTTGCTTGCTTTGCCCAAAGGCCGGCAGTAGTCATAGACATAATACCTTTCGATAATGGTAATACTTTAGCTAATATTGTGGTAAGTGAAAGGGAGGTACTGCACTATTTTTGTAAAGTGAAAATGCTTAAATCACCGCGGCCGGATTCCATATATCCCATACAATTAAAAGAATTAAAAGGCATTATTGTGCCGTTAATAAAGATTTTTAACGCGTCTATTTCTGAGAGGTGCGTACCAGATAATTTCAAGTTAGCAAATGTAACGTCTCTTTTTAAGAAAGGCGATAAACATACGGCAGGAAATTATAGGCCAATCAGTTTAACGTCTGTTGTAGGTAAGCGACTAAAATCGATAATTAGGATCGTTTAGTCGAACATTTAAAATTGCATAGCTTGATTAGAAATACGCAGCACGATTTTAGGCGAAACAAATGTTGCTTAACTAATCTTTTAGAATTTTTCCAAAGCGTGGTTGAAGTTTACAATAGTCATCGGGTGGTAGATGTAGTGTATTTAGATTTTCAAAAAGCGTTTGACACCGTACCGTACAAAAGACTGCACAAAAAACTAAGGCTTATGAGATCAGGGGTGTAATAATAAATTGGATAGAAGAGTGGTTGCGAGGTAGGAAACGGAGGGTGGTCGTTGATGGAGCGGTCTTCTTGGGCTAATGTAGCGAGCGGCTTTCCTCAGGTTTCTGTATTGGGCCCCTTGCTTTTTCTTATATATTAACGTTTAGATGTCGGCCAAGTCAGTACAATTTCAAAATTTGCGGATGACACGAAGTTGGGTGGTAGGGCGATAAATGATGAAGATAAAGGTAAAATCCAAAAAGATCTGAGTAAAATCGTAGATTGGTCGGTCATCTGGCAAATGACATTTAACATCGATAAGTGCAAAATTTTACATATAGGTTCGCGTAACGGTAATTTTGCGTATAGTATGTCAGGGAAGGAGTTGGCAAACGTAGATCAGGAAAAAGATTTAGGAGTTATAGTAACTGGTGATTTAAAAGTAGCGAAACAAAGTACAGCAGCGGTCAATAAGGCGAACAAAGTGCTAGGTTTTATAGTTAGGAATTTTGAGTACAAATCGCGCGATATTATTGTTCCTCTTTATGAATCATTAGTTAGACCCCATTTGGAGTACGCGATCCAATTTTGGAATCCGCATATGCGCAAGGATATAAATAAAATCGAGAGTTTAAAGACGAGCAACTAAGATGATTCCGTCGCTTCGGTCAAAATCGTACAAAGATAGGCTTAAGGAGTTAAAATTGACTACACTCGAGACTAGGAGGCTAAAGGATGATCTAATCCAGGTTTTTAAAATTATGACTGGGTTCGATACCGTAGACAGAGATAGCTTTTTAGAAATAGCACACTATAGTAGAATTAGAAATAATGGGTGTAAGCTGACAAGTAGAAGGTTTGAGACAGCAGTTGCCAAAAACGTTTTTACGCATAGAATAGTAAATAGCTGGAATAGTTTGCCGGTAGAAGTAATTAGTAGCACATCTATAAACATATTTAAAATCGATTAAATATATATGTTGATAGATTGGGTGTATAGTTTAAGGTAGTAAAATTAAGGATTTTTGTGGTTTGGAACCCACGTAAAATTGTAGGTCCCCTCCGCTACCACGGAGGACATGCGCAATACACAATTACAATCACAGTTAGGTAGACCAGCCATGAGTGAATCCTAGGGTCTTTATTGGTCTGAAACATTATAACATTATAACATTTATCAAACCTTCTCTCAGCACCTAAAATGAAATTTCAAGAGTGTTTAGATACAGGTATAGCCCGGTTTTCGCAAGAGTTATGTTCCTCAGACTCATTACAAATAGCGAAATTGCGAATAACCAATAATTTTTTCCCATATAAATACATGTTTTATGGGGGGATGCGTTCCGGTGGCCATTTTTCAGAAGGTAAAATGTTTGTATACGTTCCCATACGATACATAAAAGCAAGTATAAAACACAAATACAGACCTGTATCAGCATAGTAAGTTATGAATAACATCAATAAAAGAATAACATTCCTGTACTGTACTTTTATTTCCTCAAACCACCCCCGACTCGCACTGAAAGTTTCACCACCACTGCTCTCACCTTCACCAACGACTTCCTTCCTCACATCTCGCCACAAAGACTGCGCCTTTTCTTGAATAATGGCCTGCGATACGGGCATGCTACGCTGCGTTTGGTAGCAAGCGGAATTGTGAATTATTTTTTCCCTTATCTGGCATTGCGAATAGCGGAATTTGGTGTCAAAAAATATATTGCGTATAAGCGAAGCTACAAATATCAAAGCTATGAATAACGGGATATACCTGTATTGACAAACCAGTAAGCGAAGCCATAAATAAAACAAGAGAACGATACCCAGACTTAACAAGCAAGAATTACCGGAAGGGTAGAGAGACCCCCCCCCCCCATACACTACATTCAACAACAACAACCTTTAAATCTAGGCCGATGCAGGGAACACCATCTCAGAAACAAGCTCTACAAACCCAGAATTCACGCCCTCCTCCTCAGTGTTTAAATTGTGATAGTTTTGGTCACATAATGAGCCAATGTAATTATCCTACTTATTGCTCCCACTGTCATGAACATGATCATCGCCGTGGTGATCAACAAAAATGTGTCGACAAAGCTCCTTCAGGGCACAGGCCCCACTTCCAGAAATCAAATCATCAACACTCCCAAAAGCCCTCCAATTTTCAGAAACCAGTTAATTCTCAGCTTCAACAGAACTACCAAACAAATAGATCACAACCACAAGGTCAGTCACACTATTACCATATGTCTAAACCCCAATATAATCAACAAGGTCGGATGGTCCGACACGAAGAATCAGTTTCCCAAGAGGACACTTCTCAAGAAGACCCTTCAGTGCATAATGATCCGGTAGCATATGACTCAGGTCCGCCCATAGAAGTCAGTTCAAGTTCTTTTTAGATCCAGCTTTGGAGACAGCCGTTCAGCTTCCTCCCTCCTAAATAGTAATAATAAACCCACATACATCCATACACTACCCATCAGGATTATAGGTGCGAACCTGCTAGATTTAATAATAAATTGCAGCACAGACAACCAAGATTTAATCGCTCTCCTAGACACAGGAACACATGCAACATTAATTAAGAAACAATGTGTAGATGAGTTACAAGAATGTACAAATTATAAATATGAAATTAAGCCACCTTCCTGTCAACTCAGTCGAGTTACAGGCACACCCATACCTACATATAGAGAAATAGAATTATATTTAGAAGTTGGTAACGCGGTATATCCCGCAAAATGTTATACTGTGGACACAGTAGCCACCTTTCAGACCGATATCTTACTAGGTATGGATTTATTCAACCGGAATCAATGGGAAATTTACCGAGCCGGAAAATTAGTTAAGTGTAGAAACAGGATACATCCTCTCTATGAAAATAATAGACAGGTGCCGCACGTTCAGCCTAATACTAACAGAATCAGTTTAGTTAGGATTTTCGAAAGAAATAGGAAACTCACGCCAGTTTACAACAGTAAGCTTCAGGGCCCCTAATCCAGGAGGGGCCCTGAAGCAACTTTTTCTTTAATGAGTGAATTTTTCAACAAAATCGATGGAGTTTTTTTAAGTGTTTGTTATTAAAATAAGGCTATTTTAGTGATAGAATCATAAGCCAATGGGTTGAAGTACTTAATATTGACCTTAGAATATGCTCTAATACCCAATCACAATCCCTATCACGAGCTGTGAAGCAGAAAGGAATTTCTCAAAGCTATCCTTTATAAAGAACAAATTTCGGTCTACCATGACTGAAGAGCGCTTAAATTCTTTATGCATATTATCTCTAGAAAATGACATTGCAAGGAAGCTCTCATATGACAAAACTGTATGTGAATATGTTGCTAGAAAACACAGAAAAAAGAGTATTTTGTAAAATGTGCTTCATGTAGTATGTATTCTCATAGGTGTCTAAAATAAAAGATTATATTAACTGTGGTCTTTGCTCTGTTTTATTTCATCATTCTATGATGCACCATGCATGTATATAACGTTTCCCTAATTTTCATCCCCCCATAACTCGAAAACTATAAGGCATAGCCTAGGAAATTTTTATTCACACCAGTGACTTTGACATGTGAGATAACCCAGTACAGCAATTTTAATCAAAATCTGAGATGTAGTGGTTAAATTTTTAAAAAATTTGTGGTGATTTGCCATAGAACAACCCCATTGAAGAAGATAACAGCGGTTACCCAGACCTCGTTGCTGGTGGGAAGGGGCTCACTGTATGGCCCATTTTCAAGGACACCACCCCACCACCCCGTTCTCCGCCATTTGGGCCTCAAGGTCCTTGCAAGGGCAGCAAGGCCCTTTGAACCTTGTTGGATGTTGCCCTATTGTTGCTGGTTGCGAAGGGGCCCCCATAACAGTTCAAGCTTCAGGGTCCCAAAAATGTAGGTCCGCCACTGATCCAGAGGGACAACTGCCCCAGAAATCAGCCCCAGAGTAATCAGTTCCAGTTGTTGAATCCGGCAGGATCAACACAGTCAGTTTCCAGTCAGTCAGTTTCTAGGTAGCCAGTTTCTAGGCAGCCAGTTTCTAGGCAGACAGTTTCCAGTTAACCCACCGTTTGAGATTCGAAATCCAACCGAAACGGTTTTTTCAGCCAATAAGGCAAATTTTAATCACCGAATCAGAGTTAAATTCACAATTTTTATTTTGCCCTACGGATCATATAACAATAGCACTTCATAAGAAGATTTGTTTCCTAGCAAGAGTAGTAAACGGTCAAGGAAAACTATTAGAGTCAGAGCACACTCTTATTACAGAAAAAAAATAATTTTAAGAGAGATGTTCTTATTGCCCAATTCTTAGTCATAGTCAGAACTTGGCTATCCCTGTTGTTTGTTTAAACTAAGTAAAAAGCCCTATTGAATTAATTTCAAATTAGAAAATAGGAACTGCTTTCACAGTAAAAATAGATTCAGATTTCCCCACCAGTACTATACTGTAAATCGTGTTTCCAGTTCCTTAGAGTTAAACCTTTAGTATTAAGAGAAGAATATAAGAAATGCCTGGAGCACTCCCTTCAGGAGTCACCAACCTTACAGGATCTCAAACTACTAGAATCGCTTCTCGATTTCCTTACAAGAAATAGAGATGTGATTGCTCTAAAAGGAGATCCTTTGGGCTGAACTAATTTGGTCCATTTCGAAATCAAGCTGGAACCCACTTCCAAACACAACACATCTTCATTCCTCCCTATAAGGTTCCACATTCCCAATTAATAACTATTGAGGAACATATCAAGGACTTGTTGGAACAGGAAGTCATTCAGCCTTCATCTAGTCCCTGGTCCGCTCCTATGATTCTTGTTTCCAAAAAGGACGGAAGATCTCGCCCTTGTATAGATTTTAGACACCTAAACCAAATTACCATCCTAGACCGTTTCCCTACTCCAAACATGCAGGAAACAATTCTGGACGTAGGGAGAACTAACTTCTTTTCATCGCTTGACTTAGCATCAGGTTACTAGCAAATGAAGGTCAGCCCCGACCCTCGGGTATTGACCGCTTTTTCCACTAATCGAGGCCATTATGAATTCCAGGTTTTACCTTTCGGGGTCCGAAATGGGCCCGTTAACTTCTCTAGGTTGATGAATATAGTCCTTTCCGACCTATTAGGCGTCGAAGCTCTGGTCTATCTTGACGATATTATCGTCTATAGTTCAGATATCAAAACAAACTTCCAAGTCTTCAGAATGTGCTATCACGTTTGAGGAAAGCACACCTTAAACTGAAACTTGCAAAATGCAACTTCTTACAGGAATCCCTGGTATACTTAGGATTTTTATTATCATCTACTGGAATGAAACCTGATCCAGCCAAACTTGAAGCACTGGAAAGGTACCTTGTACTTAAAACCATCGACGACGCTCGTGCATTTATTGGATTTGTCAGATTCTATCGAAATTTTATTTAACAATTTTTAGAACATTGCTAAACCCATTACCAATTTGTTCCAGAAAAATGCTAAATTTATTTGGGAATCCGATCATGAACATGCTTTTGAAACTTTGACCGGTAAACTAACCTGTCATCCCATCCTCCAATATCCCAATTATACCAAACCCTTTGTCACAGCCACGGATGCTTCCTCCTACGGACTAGGAGCCGTCCTATTACAGGACGTAGATGGTGTGGAATTACCCATTGCTTATGCCAGTCAGCTTCTCTCTAAACTTCAACGGAATTATTTCACTACGGACCGAGAGGCCTTAGCGGTATATTGGGCTTTGAAAAAATTCCGAAATATCGTCAACAGCTACGATATAACCATCAAAACTGACCATAGTCCACTCACGTATCTCCTCAAGGACAAGCTCCTTGAAAGAAGGTTGAGTACAGTAGATGGGCTCTGTTGATTCAGGATTTCGCTGCAAAATTCGTATACAAACCAGGAAAACTTCAAGTTATTCCAGACGGATTGTCGAGACTCAAGCCCGACACCCAAGTGAATAAGAGAGAAACTCTTCCTGTACTCGATCATGAATGTTTGCAATACTCCCAACAAGACCTACACACCCGGAACATTCGGGCCCGCCTGGGACAAAAGGAAACGACCTCGTGGAAATACCAAAGGATCTCGTAGATATAGCCATCGGACTTTGTCACGACTCGCCTTTGTATGGCCACATGGGGCCGGATCGCACCATCAAGAGTCCTTTGAAAGCGATACCATTTCCCGAAATGAACAAAAAGGCACATGAATACATCGCTGAATGCCCGTCTTGTTTAAAACATAAAGGCAATATACCATCCACAGCTCCCATACATAAATATCCAGTATGCCAACGGCCCTTGCAGAGAACCGGAATGGACATACTGGGACCATTTCCCAAAACATCGAAGGGAAACCAATACATCATCGTTTTTACGAACCACTCCTCGCGTTACAGCGAAGTAGTTGCCATTCCAAACCAGACCTCGGAAACTGTGGCAAGAGCACAAGTGGAACGCGTCACCCAAAACCATACTACTCCTTCCATCCTAATTTCGGATAACGCCCATAGTTTCACTTCCAAGCTATATGAATCTGCAAACTGTGTAAAATTAAAACCACACACATTGTGGCATACCATTCGCAGGCAAACGGCTTAGTAGAAAGACAATCGAAAAACCCTAGAAGCCCTCCGCCATGTTGTCGACGCATCCTCCCGTACATGGGGTGATTCCCTCCCTATGGTACAAACAGCCATCAACAAGGGCTATAACGTGTCGATTGGGGATACCCCTCATTTCGTCTTATATCACTACGACAAACGGCTACCATTTGATTTGCTTGACAAAAGCGACCCTGAAGTCTTAACACCTTCCGAGATGGCAGAAGTAAATCAGCATCTAGCTGAACGATCTTTTAAAATTGTTGACATAATCCGACATGCTCTAGACCAGTGGTACTCATTGGGCGGCTCGCGAGCCAAATATATATTACGCATTTGGCTCGCGAGCCGCGCAATGAGTACCACTGCCCTAGACCAACGTAACCAGCAGATGGAGCAAGAGCAACATAGGCATCATCCCCAATAACGGACTATAATCAATATTTAATCATCGGTATGCGCTGTTACATAAAGAGCGTGAAACCGCCAAGTGCTCATCGCAAATTATACCCGAAATGGGATGACCCATACAGGACTATGAAAAACCTTGGAAAAAACCGTTACGAAATCCTCGACCTCCGAGACCATTCCAAACTAAAGATCATTCACGCTGATAACTTGAACGTACCTGCCAAACAACGCCTTCCCAAAAAACCTTTGTCAGATGTTCGAGCAGAGTACCCTTCGAAAGATCAAGGTATTAATAAATTCAGCAGGGACCACAAAACAGAAGTGGTCATCACGGAAACCACTACCCGTGACGAAGATTGGTACCTCGTAATACCACCAGTACTCGAGCCAATCTCTGAACAAGAGGAGGTCCCAGAACCAAGAGTCCCCATCGGAATCAGACCCTGAGAAACCCCTTCTAGAGGATCACTCAGTGGAACGCCACCATCTCCTCCGTCACCACCCTCACCGGTTGATGATCGACATACGTACCCTACATACCGGCCGCAAATGCATCAACCACGTGGATTAGAACCTTCACGTAAAACACGAACACACTCAGAATCCGAGCTTAACGTTCGACTCCCACTACTACCTAAGCGAGGCCGACCACTCCGCACACAGACACAAATATCCACACAACCACCCCCGGCTCCGTATAACTTAAGACGTGGATATGAATAACATTGTTCCACTTATAAATTTGAGATTACGATTAACAACTCACACCCCTTTCCGTCTCAAACTAAATTCAAACCTACTATAGAAATCTTAAATCTCTCCGTGAAGCCAGTGATCATCCTACCCAAACTTCATGCTCTTAAATGGAATGATCAATTGAGTCGTTTTAAAATTTCGGATGATACCCAGAATAACCTTTTACAAAGACTGCAACCAGTAACAATTATTTTTCAACATCTGCTGTCAGTATTATCATTGTGTGTGCTATTATCCTTGGTATATTTGTAGTGAAAAGACTATTCTCGCAACAGCAAAAATCAAAAGACATTGTACTATGTGAAACTATTTATGCACGGCCAAGAGGGCATCCTCGTACCACATGAACCAGGCTTAACCACCCCAACTCATGTTGTGTATATAAACCTGTATTATAAAATTCATTAGTTATCATCTAGTTAACAGGTTATATTACTGTATTAATATCATTTTAGAGGGAAGAGCTCTGTAAAAATGAATAATTTTAACATTCATTTTTGCATATAAACTCCAAACTCGCGTGACACTAACTATATATAAAATGCAAGTTTGGAAATTTTTTTAATTTCGTTCTATTTTATTTTTGCTAAGTAACAGGAGAGAACCCTGAGGAACACCACTGTTAATAGCTTTAGGAGAAGAACAGTGGCCATCTACAACCACAGCTATAGATCGGCCAGAAAGGAAATTAGAGATGAAGGCACATATAGAAGGATAGAAACCGAAGGAGGGCAGTTTCGAAATTAATGATTTGTGCCACACTCTATCAAAAGCTTTCGATATGTCTAGCGCAATAGCAAAAATTTCACCGAAATCCCGAAAGGAGGATGACCAAGAGTCAGAGAGATATGCAAGAATATCGCCAGTCGAGCGTCCCTTGTGGAATCCAAACTGACGATCTGAAAGAAGATTGTAAGGAGAGAGATGTTTAAGAATCTTCCTATCAAGGATATATTAAAAAACTTTGGAAAGGCAAGAAATCAAAGCAACTGAACGGTAGTTGGAAGGTTGAGAAGGTTGCCTAGGCAGGGTGTGAGCACAGAAGCACAGTTCTTATGAGCAACAGGAGGAACACCGTCAGACCGTACGCCTTCCTAGAGTTGAGCCCGGATAGGGCAGAAAGAACATCTTTGGAGGAGATTCTAATTTCGGACATAATATAGTCAGAGAGGGGAGGAGATGGAGGAACAGCACCGGAATCGTCCAGGGTTGAATTGTAAGCGAAAGTTTGAGCGAAGAGTTCAGCTTTGTCAGGAGAATAGACGGCAACTGAGCCATCGGAATGTAAAAGAGGGAAAAAAGAGGAAATAAAGTTGGTGAAGAGGTGCTTAGCTAGATGCTAGAAAGAGCGAGAAGAATTAGAATTGGATAGATTTTCACATTTTTGTCGGATGAATGAATTTTTGGCGAGTCAAAGAACAGATTTTGCACGATTCCGGGCAAAAATATGAGCTGAGTGAGAGTCAGGCGTTGGACAGCGACTGTATCTTCTGAAAGCCTCCTCTCTATTGCAGATAGCATTAGAACAAGTAAAGTTAAACCAAGGTATTTTTGCATTATTAGTAGGAATAGAATATAGAATGTACGCCTCCATGCCCGAGAAAATCACCTCCGTGATGCGTTCAGCGCACTCGGAAAGGCCCCAGCCACCGAACACTCGGAAAGGCCCCATCCACCGAAGCAGTAATCATTCCATGGGAAATCACAGAAGTACTGCCTGAGGGCCTCCCAATCAGCGGCGCCGAAATGCCAAAGGCGCCTCCTCTTGGGTGGATTCAAAGGCCGAATTGGAGCGATATAGCTGGAAACAGATATAAGATTATGATCGGGGAGCCCAACGGAGAAAACAATTTCACAGAGTAAGAAGGATGAAAGGTAAAAAATAAACCCAGAATGTTGGGTCTATCTCCAAGGCGATTGGGGATACGAGTAGGGTGCTGTACAATCTGCTCCAGGTCATTTAGGATAGAAAAGTTGTGAGCTAGTTCACCAGGGATGTCAGTGAAATGGGAGGAAAGCCAAAGGTGATGGTGAACATTGACATCTCTTAAAATGGAGATTTCAGCAAAGAGAGAGCAGGATAGAATGTTTGCCACTTTGGAAGTGAGGTAGTCAAAGAATTTTGGATAGTCAGTAGAATTAGGGAAACGGAAACAGCGTAGATGTATTTAGTTTGAGATTGGCATGTAAGCCGTAGCCAGAGGGTATAGAATTCGGAAGATTCGAGTTCAGGAATACGAGAACAAGTTAGGTCATTACGTACATATACGCAACATCCACCTTTGGAGTGAAATTGAATATAGAGAAAGTAAGAGGGTACAGAAAAGGGGTTGCTGTCAGTCGTCCCAGACACCCAAGTTTCAGTGAGGAAAAGAAGATGAGGTTTCGAGGAGAGGTGGTGTTCAACAAATTGAAAATTAGAAAAGGCCACGAATGTTGCAGAAGTTCAAGAAAAATGAATAAGACAGGCCAAGACATCTTGAATGGGCGGTAGCAGATCCAGCCCTGCTGCCCGAGTCTGCGTTCCCGGTATCGACAGCGGGGGAGCCAGAACTGGGGACATTTGAGAGCATGCTGGACTGCTCACAGGGTAGATGTAATTTAACGTTTTGACAATCCAATAATAATGGAATTTTCCTTTAAATGAACATTACAAATATTTCTAATACGTAAAGTCCTCCTTTGTCGGACACGGGAGGGGAACAGAACAGAAATTCGTCATATTTAATATACTATATAATTCAATTTTTTTTTTTTATCCAGTCTACTGCTTGTGTAGCCGGTATTTTTGTAATTGTTATTTGAAATTATACAGAATTTAACATGCAGTTCTCTATCTTACTGCTAAAATAAATGGGTATTTATTACAAATCTCTTTAATAAAAGAAAGAAAATTACATTTCACGTTCGAGCACGGCCATCTTGCCTCCCGTTCAGTCCAAACTTTATTATTATAAGTTGCAGTAGTATTAATAGTAGTAGTACTAAAATAACGACGTCTGGCATGTATACTTTCTTACGTGTCTAGAACATGTTTGAGACAGTTAAACTTTCAAATATATCTGTTATGATGAAGAGTGCGAATGTGGCCACCAGTCAATATTGTAATACTGTACTGCGAGTTGATGCGTTGTAGCTTCATTATTTGATATTCTATGAGAGTAAGTGAGACTGAAATTTAGTGTTTTTTCTGTGATGGAAGTGTAAATATTATATAATGTTTTAAGTAAAGGCATTTTTTAACATTTTTTAAACTTTACTATCTGGCAATCCTGACCTATCCTTTGAGATTTTAGGTGACCATTAACTCAGCCGGTAAAGAACGATCAGCTCAAAACAGCTCTACTTAGTTTACCATTTGAATCTACAGATATTTATCCCTAACTGACATAATAATTAGACGACTTAATACTCAACAATTTTTTACACGAGTCAAAACTATGTCACCAACGTTCATCTTAAATTAGCACAATATAGGATCACGTGGCACTGATTGGATAGGATAGAAAATTACATGTTGGTCTGAAGATACCAAAAACAAAACAGAACATTTATGATTTTAACTTAGTCGGTGTTACTATTTTAGCATTTAGTAAACTTTTTCATTCGGCGACTTTTTGACTATATATATATTGTAGAAAAGAAAAGAAAATTCTCGGAGGATCATAGGACAATGAAATATGCACTACCAAGGGATAACACTCTAAGTTACTTAAAGAGGAGACTGAAAACGAATAAATAAAAATTTATCCAAGTCAACCATGGGCGTCCGCGAGGGTGAGCAAGAGGGGGCACTTGCCCACCGGGAATTTCAGAAGAAAATTTGGAAACTCAAAAATCATGGTATGGTATGGCATTTTAATATGTATTCATATTAAATATCATATTATTCATATAACACGGTATGGCATTTAAATACTATTTAAAAATTACAACTATTAAAATGAAAATATCTTAATGAAAAAAACACAAAATAGCTGTCTTTTTGTCTTAAACTAACTTATCAACTGAACCTTGCCTTGACTTTAATCTATTAATAATTTTGAAAAGAGAAAAGATAAAGGTTTTAGGAAAAGGCAATAATTACTTGTACTGTGTTACTATAACACAATAATTATTGCCATTGTTTTTGCCATCGTTCGGTTCATTTTCACATGCTAATAAGAGTTAAAATACCACAGAATAGCGTTTGTAGGTCTCTGATTTTCAAAAATTTCTGGAGAAAACCCTCGTTCAAAAGTTGTGGTCTTACTCCCACCCTGGAAAAAATCCTGCGAACGCCCATGAAGGGGTACTATATTTTCTCCCTACTTATTCAGTGTACTGAACACTCCTGAAGTCGGTTGCTATTTTGGTACAAAGGCTGTTAATCATCATAAAACGTATGCATACGATCAACGTCTTATTTTTCTATCTGTAAAAGGACTTAGCACTCTCCTGACAGTGTTTAAAAGGTATGGGAAGGATAATGACAAAATATAATCGTAGGCCCCCCTACTAAAAATCATATTATAATTATGAAAACTAAGATACCAAAATTTCCTGCATTTCAATTGAATGATATGATACTTACTGTCAGAAGTGACCCACATACTAACTGATGATCTTTCAGATCTGTATTATGAATTTATTTCTAATTTTAATGTTAATTATAGAAGTTATAGAAGTACTTCGAGTTTTCCTTGGTTGCTTCTACAGCCTCTTCCTCTTCTCGATCTGAATGTTTCTCAGAGCATGGTCACGGTCAATAATCTCCTGTTTTTCAGTGATCACTCGTAGTATTGTTTTTCCAATTCTTCAGTTTTGCGGCAACTCTCTTTCTCTTGTGGAATATTGTCCGGTTTTGTCTCTCGAAATAATTTCTTTTTCCCTTTGGTTGTTTCTTATATACTCCTCCTGGCGAATGAACGCTTTGTTTCTCTGCATTAATATTAAAATAAGAAGGGAATAACTTATCGGCGGTTTATTCTATCTGTATTCGAAAGTGTATAAAGTATCAGTAAATCCATGTATATAAATTATAAAGTGAAATTCATTGAATGTAAGAAAGTGCAATATAGTTTACACAAATTATCACAAGTTAAAATATATATATTCAATCGAAATACAGAAGTCATCTGAGAAAAGTTTGGAACAAGGCAGGATAAAGGTTATAAAACCAAACCCTCCTGACTGACTCACACTCACACGGAAAGAAAGGAAAAATAATAGAGAGAGAGAGAGAGAGAGAGAGAGAGAGAGAGAGAGAGAGAGAGTGTATTGAGCGATTACAGTAATAAATAACATGGACATTGGACATGGGTCCAATTTTTCACCTAATTTGCAACTTATGTAATTTAGCAACAACTGAAAACAAAGCAGTCGGGTGTAATTTTTGTAAAAAATTGCACGACTTTAACGATATGAATTGGGACGATAGGAAAATATCCCTTGTATCGAACGAGAACAACAAATTACGGCTTCAAATTTCTGTGTGACTCGTATATGGAGATCGAAAGCTCGTTTGCGGTATTCAAAGAAATGAAAAATACGAATGTGAGTGCGGCAGAGAAAGAGAATAATGGGAGGAAAAAATGCCCAGAATGAATGAAAATAAAAAGATATCACGAAAAGAAGGCACTATTGTAGAAGAAAGAAAAGAAACAAGTACAATCTGTGATGTGTTGGAATTACCAAACGAAGATAATGATAAAAAGACGATAAAAACTAAAATCTTTGAGAATATCGTATGCAAATATTATACAAAAGGGCATTGCAGATACAGGGACGGGCACTGCATCTATGCACATCCCACTTTATGTAACTTCCATGACAAAAATGTATATTGTAAATTTGAGAAAAATTGCAAGTTCCACCACCTTAGTATCCGCAGAAACTTATGCAAGACACGGAAAATGCAAGTATGGGCAAAAATGCCGTTACCACTACGTTCAAAGGAACGCGACAGTCAAAACCATCAGGAAATAGGGTTACCAATTTTTTAGATGTAACCAACACAATTCAGCTACTAAATACCACTCAACAAATACAAAGACAACTGACAAATACGGGGATCCGAGAGCCGTACATATTAAGTACGATATCGGGACAATATATATCGAAACAGATAAAGAAGGGAAAATTCTCGAGGATCACAGGGCAATGCAACATGCACCACCAGGGCCCAAGTATGGCACCTCCAGGCCCTGATACTCCATCACATCTCGGACCCCCTTCTCCTCGCTCTATAGATAAACATTGCTTCTTCACTCAAAGTATACGTTGTTAAACCAAATAAACAATAAATATCAAGTATTCTTAGGTACCACATAGTACAACGCCTTCAAATTGAAACTACTACTACTAGCAGCGTGCGAAATTCCCGCTAGCCCGTTGGCCCAAGGCCAATTGTTTTCACATCGGATCAGTAATTTTCAGAAGACAGCTGGTCCGAGTGTTTTAAGTTAAAACGGCCAACGGGCCAGCGGGAATTTCACACGCTGACTACTAGTGGAAGCAAATTTATTGACGTCAACATACGATAAAAAAAAGAAAACAGGGATGAGACACTCAAGCGCGAAAGACAACACGAACTTAACGAATTAATATATATCACACCGGTCGATTATCAAATATCAATTTAAAAATTTACTTTTCTTTCTTTTTAAATTTTTTTTTTGAGTAGTCATTAATTATTTATCGAACTGAAATCAATGTTTTTGGCAATTGCGGTCCCTATCACCTGAAGTGAAAGGTATGATAGTCGCTCTTGACCAATTTTTTATCTCGTGCATTTTTTTATATGAGTTAACTTGCTGAAACTTCGTTCAGCCTCAGCAACAGTGACTGGAAGAGAACAAAGAAGACGAAGAGCGACGCAAACTTCACTGAATACTGGCTGCGGCTCTTTGCCGTAAATTTGATTTAGCAAAATGAGAGTTGGTAGTTCAGTGTCTTGGTGGAATGTAGACCTAAATAATTTCCTTCAGGTGCACCATTTCGATGGCAAAGTTGCTTGAAACGACCGTTGAGTACTTTTGGACTAAGGGTTTTGATGCAGCCTCAAGTTCAACGTTATCTAGAGACATGTATGATAGTTTAATATTGACTTAAATGTGACACATGTCCTTAGTTGCCTTAAACCGATAGTCCAAATCATTCACAACATAATCTAAAGTAGCATAAAAGACATTTATTCTAAATGCACGGCTAAACTTGATTTTTCTGTGAAATCCAAGACTTCGTCATGAAACATTTCCCGCTTCTTCACCCTCTTCTCTAGGAAGTTTGGTGTAATTCCTATGCAGTTTGCAACATGACGAGCTTCTGACAAAATGTCCATCCATTTGCCTCTCATTTGCCTTAGTTCTTCACAGACATCTGCAATGAGAGCTGATGCCGTATCAAGTGATATTCCACGTGATTGTATAATCTTATTTCATTCATCAATGTTCGAAAGCACCTTTACCTATAAAGTAGCCAACACACTGCAAGGAAATGAATTAAAATATGTTTTCAATGACATTACTTCTGAATGAATCTCAGGTGTTAGACTTGAAGTTTCCAAAATGCACTCTAATCCTTTAAGAATGCTTGGTAGATACATTGCTATTGAGCGAATAGCATCCACACGCGCACTCCATTGTGTGTCAGACTGACAAGGGAGAGAAGAGTGAATGTCATCTTTCAAAATTTTCCACTGTGATGTCATCTTTCAAAATTTTCCACTGTGTTTCTACTGAAACACACATTTTTAATGCATGCCTGGACACCTTTTACCTTTCCTGACATGTTGGATCCATTGTCGTATCCCTGACCCCAACAGTCATCCAGAGGAATTTTACGATATTTTAATCTTGAAACCAATATATCACTTATCTCTTCTCCAGTTTTCTTATCAAAGTTTATAAGCTCAATAAACCTTTCACGATTTTCAAATCTATGTATGTATTGATCTTGAACCACAAACCTTAGAATTAAAACATTTTGCTCACGATGTGAGGCATCTGGAGTTGAATCAACTAAACGAGAACATTTAGATAGCTTTATCTCTTTCGTCTAAAATTACTTTTAGCACAGCCTTACCACATAATTCTATAAATTCATTTTGGCTCTGCCATGATAAGTAATGAGCGTGACCTTGCATGCTCTTGCTTTCCGCTTGTTTTTTTTTAACTTCGGCCAAATGTTCATGAATCACTCTGTCAAAATGACCTAGCAACTCTAGAGTCCCCAGAAAGTTGCCATTGCGATAGTCACCTATCACATTATTATCACCTTGAAATGATAAACCTCTTGCTGCAAGATGTAAAATGACATCGAACAGTCCCTCTAAAATCGTTTTCCATTCTTCAGCTTCATTTAGTATTTGTTTTTGAATCTCACTGTCAATTCCATGTCCTAAAAGTGACTGTTCTAATGCTTTCCACTTACAGTAACTGAATTTATGATCCAGGCTATTTTCTTGTTCAGGAAGTCATGCATATAGCTTTCTCCATTGTTTCATAGATGGTGAATAAGATCATGGTTATTTTATTTTATTCAAATTCTATTTTGAGTCTTTATCCATATACACTGTACTTCCAAATTTGTAGTTACAGTGGTTTTCATAGGTGCGCTTAGTACTGGTGCAACCATATCACTATTTTTATCTTCATCTTATTCTGATAACAGGCCCGTAGCCAGGGGGGGGGGTCGAACGACCCACCTTCGTTCGACCCCGCCTTGACAGGAAAGGTCCACTTTTGTAACCATAGTTATAACTATAGTTATAACTTCATGATTCGTGTAGGAGTTGTAGGACGGTTATGAGTCACCTGACTCTAATCTTTCTGCTATATCTGATTGGGGCAGAGAAAACCTTGTGATTTTCAATGCCTCAAAAATTCAGTTCCTCCCTCTGTCTTCTCGTCACAATCTTCAACACGACTATCCCCTTACCTTCAACAACACACAACTAAATCATTCCTCTTCTCTTAACATTCTCGGCGTTTCCTTTGCTCGTGATCTTTCCTGGAAAGATCACATATACTCTCTTTCCAAAACAGCTTCTAAGAGGTTAGGTGTGCTGTACCGCCTCCACCGTTTCTTCACCCCCGACTCAGATGCTGTCTCTGTACAGGAGTCTTGTTCGCCCCTGTATGGAGTATACTTCTCATGTGTGAGGTGGTTCAACCCACACAGCCGTACTTGACCGGATGGAATCAAAGGCTTTTCGTCTCATCAATTCCCCGCCTCTTACTGATTGTCTTCAGTCTCTCTCTCTTTGCCGCAATGTTGCCTCACTCTCTCTTTACTATCGCTATTATAACGGACATTGCTCTTCTGAACTTTCTAACTGCATGCCTCTTCCTTTAAGGAGATCACTCAGTACCAGACTTTCTACACTTTCTCATTCCTTTTCTGGCCAACTATCTAATGCAAGGGTTAATCGGTATTTTCAGTCTTTCATCTACTCAACCGGTCAACTCTGGAACAATCTCCTTCATTCCATCTTTCCCCCTTTCTATGACCTCCCATCTTTCAAATGCAGAATGTCTAGGCATCTCGACAACTTTGGACCTTGAATTTGTTTCTCTTCTTCTTCTATGCTTTAGCGGGCATTTGCCCTTGGCCTATCCTTCCTGCATAAAAAAAAATATGACACATTCTAACCAAAGTATTTCCCTGAGCATATACAGTACTGTACAAAAGTCAGAGACCACTATCGATCTAATAACCTTTAGATAATTTGTCGTATGAAAATTGGTTTTGATACTAAAATACATATTAACCTCTGGTTCATATTAACGTATAACTAAGTTATTACTTAAGTGTATAAAGTTGTATAAGCTGGATGACCCTCTAGTATGCATAAATTGGACTTGAGGGTTGATTCATTATATTACTTATAACGCTTGTGTTTAAAGATCTAGCGAACTATTACTGATGGATCTGCAGTAAATGCTCCTAAGCTGTTGTTATATCACTATTTACAATTAAAAGTATTGACATATTCATTTAAATTCTGCAAAACAAATTTATCCAAAACGTTTCTCATTATAATTATAATTCATGCTGTTTTTTTTTCTTTCACAGGCTTAAGAAATGACAAAAAGTACAATTTCTGATGAGATTAGATATAAAATAATACATTTGCATGGTGAGGGACTGAGTCAAAGAAAAATAAGTGAATCTACAGGTGTTTCCAAAACTGGTGTACAAAAAATCTTGTTGCAGCAAAAAAGCCACTTTTAAGGAATGGAAATAAAGAGAAGAGAAGAAAATGTGCTTTGGAACACAAGTATTGGGCATCTGAGACCTACTGAATTAAGCTTCCTTCGTACAGTAGAAGGATGAACTGAGACACTTGTTGTTTTTTCGAGATCCGCTGCAAGTGAAGTGCTGGATTTGTGTCTGTCTCGAAGGGAAGTAATCTTTAGATATTGTAGATCAGATGGAGAAAGCTTAGAGGGCCTCCCTGATCTAGGACGATCAGCTGGGGTCCCATTTGATCTGTGACGAGCCAAGATTTTTTGTACACCAGTTTTGGAAACGCCTGTAGATTCACTTATTTTTCTTTGACTCAGTTCCTCACCATGCAAATGTATTATTTTATATCTAATCTCATCAGAAATTGTACTTTTTGTCATTTCTTAAGCCTGTGAAAGGAAAAAAACAGCATGAATTAGGATTATAATGAGAAACGTCTTGGATAAATTTGTTTTGCAGAATTTAAGTGAATATATCAATACTTTTAATTATAAATATTGATATAACAATAGCTTAGGAGCATTTACTGCAGATCCATCAGTAATAGTTCGCTAGATCTTTAAACACATGCGTTATAAGTAATATAATGAATCAACCCTCAAGTCCAATTTATTCAGACTAGAGGGTCATCCAGCTTATACAACTTTATACACTTAAGTAATAACTTAGTTATACGTTAATGTGAACCAGAGGTTCTAGTTAATATGTATTTTAGTATCAAAACCAATTTTCATACAACAGATTATCTAATAGTTATCAGATCGACAGTGGTCTCTGACTTTTGCACAGTACTGTAATTGTCTACATTGCCTTAGAATATCACAGTCATCTGAAAGACTATCAGTTAGTATGTGGCCAAGATACTTAGTCTGAGTCACTTCTGGCAGCACCAGACAATGCAATTGAAACTCGAAAATTTTTATATACTTGTAGGCTTTGGTCCTCATAATCATAATACCGGGTGTCCGAGAATTATCTGTACAATTTTTGGCTGTTATTAAAAGTCAACCATGAAGTGTAGAAATTCCAGTGTTGTCCCATTTTACAGAGAATCTCATTAAGGTTTTTCTGATACCACGTTTTGACAAGTTTTTTAGAAATGTACGCGGGTGACATACATTGATGATTTAAAAGCAAGAATCACAGCTGCTATTGAGCGAATTGATGTGGATATGCTGCAGCGTACATGGCAACATTTGGAGTATCGATTGGATGTTTTGCGAATCACTAATGGTGCACATATCGAATGTTTGTAACAACGTTACTTTAATAAAAGAAACTTTTGAAAATATAGATTCTAAATAATCTTGTTTAAGAATTTTACGTGTGTTATCAAGAACTTTATTAAAAGATGAAATTGTACAGATAATGTTCGGACACACTGGAATTTCTAAAAACTTGTCAAAACTTGGTATCAGAAAAACCTTAATGAGATTCTCTGTAAAATGGGACAACACTGGAATTTCTACACTTCATGGTTGACTTTTAATAACAGCCAAAAATTGTACAGATAATTCTCGGACACCCTATAACTTTTAGCAGGATTATATTTTATGTCGTTATCCTTCCTATACGTTTCACAAACCTTCAAAAGTGTGCTGAGCCTTTTTACAGATGGAGAAATACGAACTACATCATCTGCATACATCAGATGATTAACAATCATTGTACCAATATTGCAGCCTATTTTACAAGTGTTCATTCAGCACAACAGATCGATTACGCTGGCATGTAATATATCTGATGTTTCAACAAGCATAACTTTTTTATCAATTCAGGTGTGCTGAATCCAAAAATCACATCCACTTTTTCTCATCACGTACAGTTTTCTGGCAAATACCTATCACCCATTTTGTATGGATAGTACATAGACATATACCCAGTTATGCAATATATGTGTACATTATATACATAGAATGATTCATTCATTATATTTATATGTAAATACCATATACAGGGTGGGCGGAAAGTAGCTCCCTATTTTGGATTGGTAAAAAAATACGTATATTATCCATTTATTTCAGAAGAAATAATATGAAAAGGTAGGCATACATGGTAGGTTTTCTATAAAATTCAATGTGGGCTCCAACTCTTTCCACCAGCTTCTGGAGCCGCCCAGGAATGGCGTCCACTGATTTTAGCAGGAACTCCGGCGGGATGGAGGACATGACTTCCCGAATTCGGTCCTCCAGTTCTTCCAATGTCATCGGTTTGGTGCGGTAGACTTCTTCCTTTACCCACCCCAAAGAAAGAAGTCGCACGGTGTCAAGTCGGGGCTCCTGGCTGGCCATTGATGTGGACCACGACGACCATCCAACGCCCAGGGAAGTGGGCATCCAGCCACTCACGGACAACAAGAGCGAAGTGCGGAGGGCGCCATCTTGCATAAATATCAGATCGTCGATGTTCTCCATGTGCTGACAACCGGCCAGACCTCGTTTCGCAACATAGCAAGGTACCGCTCAGCATTCATGGTGTTGCGCAGAAGGAACGGGCCCACAACCTGATCTGAGGTCATACCACACCACACCGTTACACTGAACCGATTCTGCCGTTTTTCAGCGGTAACCGTGCGACTTCTTTCTTAGGGGTGGGTAAAGGAAGAACTCTACCGCACCAAACCGAGGACATTGGAAGAACTGGAGGACCGAATTCGGGAAGTCATGTCCTCCATCCCGCCGGAGTTCCTGCTAAAGTCAGTGGACGCCATTCCTGGGCGGCTCCAGAAGCTGGTGGAAAGAGTTGGAGCCCACATTGAATTTTAGAGAAAACCTACCATGTATGCCTACCTTTTCATATTATTTCTTCTGAAATAAATGGATAATATACGTATTTTTTTACCAATCCAAAATAGGGAGCTACTTTCCGCCCACCCTGTATATATACACATATGTACCTTACCTTACTTTGGTAACCTTTGGTTAGCTTCCGCCGAATTGTTCATTCTAACGAAGGTCAAGCTTTTCACTCCACCTTAGACCTACAGTTTAACGTGGAATCCGAACCAGGCCCATCAGCAGCCCAGCGTCTTAACACTAGGCCACCTAGGGTACCCATTTATCTACCAACCACTTTCTTTTATTGTGTGGAAGGATGAACAGCTGGGTTTTGCTGCGCGCCGGCTGCCGTCGGGTCTCGAACCCGGGGCCGATGGTTTCGTAGTCAGCGACTCTTACTTTAGTTTGAAATGCAGACTTGTGTAATTTGTCATGATTAATATGATCAAATGCCTTAGAGGCATCCAGGAAACACAAAAATACATTAGCATCTAGAGTTTGGTATTTACAGACCATTTCCTTCAATGCATACACACACATATCAGTGCTATGTTTCCTTTTGAAACCAAATTGGTTATCACTAGTATACAGGTAACATTCAAGTCTATTAATGAGTATATATTCAAACACCTTAGACATAATACTGCCTACTGGCCAAGTCTATTGGCCTATAGTTATCTTTACTATTGATTTTACCCTTTTATCTTTTAGTACTGGCACCAAAACAACGGATAACATTGTATCTGGCAAAAACCATATGTTAGTAAACCTGTAAAGCACAAAGTTAACAGAGGCACTAATCTGTCACTACTGAATTTCAGATGCTCAGCAGAAATACCATCAATACGACATGATTTGTTACAATCTAAACATTTTATGGCTTGTTTAGTCTCAAATACACTAACTCTTATATCTAGTCTATAGGTAGGATCACAATTAATATTATTACTCTTATGTACGGAGTTGAATAACTCACTGTAATGTTCCTTCCATAATTTGATTATATTCTCAGTCCCAGTTACATTTTCAATATTAGCAGGGAGAGACATTGCTCTATTATGTATTGTTTTTAATTCTTTCCAAAAGTTTCTTGGATTCTTGCTGGCAAGCTTTCTAGCCAGAGCATCCTGTTTAACTCTTCCTTATGATTTTTCTATCACCCTAATACATACTTGAACCTGGCATTTAGCCTTCTGTTTTTGTTCTAATACAGTGCTTTGCCTTGGCTTCCTTTATTCACACCACATCATAAAAGCATCTCTGGATGCATTATGAAGTTCAGCCACATAATCATTCCAGCCAGGTCTACATGTATAGTTTTTCTCCTAAAGGATTTAAGTCTAAGCTAGCATTATTGAGAGAGGAAAACAATTTGTTCATACAAGTCTTTAAATTTCAAGATATGCGTTTGAATTCTAGTTTACAGCCTGACAAGCTAGAGCGTCATTAGGGATACATATATTACTTAGCAATCCATCAGACTTATCACAATACTGTTGTTTGCCCTCATCGTCAACTGTGGACCAGTCTAACTTCGCTTTACGAGTATCATTTACCTGTGACAGCATTGAAATACAATTAATGTCAACTCAATTAAGAGGGGTAAATGGTCAGAACTAGCATAGGAGTACAAAATTGCCATATTCAGAACTGCCTGATTTGCATCAGGTGTATATATACACAATGATCCAACCATGAGGTGGTGTGCCAAACACTAACATGCTAGTGCTAGGGTAACATGCTAGTAAGGAAATTTAGTATGCGTTCAGAATCAGTCAAAATTTATATTATAGAATTTACTGTACTACATTGTATACACCCAATCTGTGGTGGAATTATACAAAAACTGCTATGAATAAACTCTCTGTTGCTTATAATAATATTTTCCATATGTTATGTAGAGAACCAAAATGGTGCAGTGTCAGTTTTATGCGTACTACGCATATAATTCAGTCAATAAAGGCTGAAATTTTGACAAACTCGGAATAAATTCATAAGTTGTATTTAGTACCAAAAGTTGGCAAAGTTTATAGACAACAACTTATAAAAAATCCGCATCTCTAGCTCTTGGGAATTGTAGTTATGACGATTACAGTGCAGGACGGTAAATTTGAAAATTTTGGTGCCTGGAAATCAAAGATCTTGTTTTCTTTTTGCCTGCTAGCTATCTTCATTACCTAGTTCGGATTTTACTAACCTCCTTATCAATTACTGTGGGCATGGACTACAAACTTGCTAGTAAATTGTTACTCCCTAATGACTCATTTACATATGTTAGTGATGCCTGGGAGACTCACTCGTGGCTAGACCACTGTATAGCTTCCCACGATGGTTATAATATAATCAATAGCATGTCCATACTTTATGATGTATTTGAATCTGACCATATCCCATTTCTAGTAGGGCTTGACTGTATGGTAGCACCTGACTCAGACAATGACTGTGATAATGCTGATTACTATAAGGTTAATTGGTCAAATCTTAGCCACTCTGAGGTAGATTACTATACAGTGCAGACTTAATACACTGCTAAGGCTTGTGAGGATTCCTGCAGAAGCTTTGGCTTGTAGGAATCCCTCCTGTGATGATGTAAAACATATAGATCTCTTAAATAAGTATTACGATAAACTTGTACATGCCATTAAGGCTGCGAGTGGAAGTAGCTTTAAGAATAAAAAATGGGGAAAAGTAAATGTCAATCCAGGGTGGTCAGAATATTGTGCTGATTTGTAGGATGTAGCTAAAAATGTATTCGTGGAATGGGTTGCTATGGGGAAACCTAGGCAGGGGAACTTTTCCAACTGAAAAGTAGAACTCGTGCTAGATCAAGGACGCTCTTAGATTTATAAGGAAAAATGAAGAGCATCTTCGAAGAGAATCTCTAGCCAGAAAATTAGGCAATAGCAATACTTTCAGTAGGGAATTCTACAGGGTGTCCCATAAGTCCGGCATCATAGGGGAAATTCATATTTTTCTCTTTCTACAGGCCATAATGTCTGTGAGCAAGGAAGAACGAATCCAGGTAATTCTACCCATAGGAAATCGGAGTCAAAGAGAGGCCGCTGCTGAATTTAACGGACTGCATCCAGACCGCGAGCCAATAACACAGAATTGTGTTAGCAGACTTGTTGCAAAGTTTAAGGAAACAGAATCCATAGAAGATAAACGACGCAGTGGACCTTCAAGGAGGTCCACTGACGATGATACAGCGACTGCTATCCTGGCTCATTTTAACAGAAGTCCCAATAAGTCTCTTCGGCGATTGTCCGCCGAGACAGGAGTGTCGAAAAGTAGCAACCATCCATTCTTCAGGCTCACAAATGGCATCCATATAAACTTCAGATCCTACAGAAATTAAGCGAAGATGATCCCGACCGGCGGATGGAATTTTGTGAATGGGCTACGGCACAATATGCTCGGGATGCCAATTTCCCGTCCACCATTCTGTTCAGTGACGAGCTGTTTTTTTATGGAAATGGTGAGGTAAATCGACAGAACACCCGCTACTGGTCTCAAAACAACCCTCACTGGTATACCTCTTCAAAGGAACAAGGTGCATCTCGGGTGATGGTATGGTGTGGCATTTGGAAGGATCGCATCATAGGCCCCTCTTTTTCGATGAATGTCACTGGAGGCACCTACCTACGTATGCTCAAGGAAGAAGCATTCCTAGTGTCTTGAACGAAGAAGGAAATTTCCCAACATGGTTCCAGCAAGACGGCGCTCCTGCACATTACAGCACCCAAGTAAGGGAATACCTGTACCAACAATTCCCTTGTCATTGGATAGGACGTCGAGGGCTTGTGGAATGGCCAGCTAGAAGCCCGGATCTCACGCCACTAGATTTTTATCTCTGGGGCCACTTGAAAGCGCTGGTATACGCAGAGAAAATTAGGAGTGTTGAACATTTGCGGCAGCGCATTATTGGGGCATGTAACACCATTACTCCTGACATCATTCACCGTGTGCTTGCTGACTGGGTATCAGGTCTGAATTTGTTTATTGAAAACAATGGTGGACATACTGAGCACGTTCTGTAAATAAAAGCTTTTGTTTTGCCTTTTTTATTATTTTTCCTATGATGCCGGACTTATGGGACACCCTGTAGAAGGAGATTAATAAAATTAACAATAGTAATCTTACCTTGCCAAATGTAATAGAGGGTGTACATGATGCAAAAAACATTGCAGAACTGTGGAAAAATCATTATGAAACCCTACGTAATTGTCTCAGGTGGTGGGGGGGGGGGGGGGGGGGGGGGAGACTAAATATATGCCTAAATGTAGAATGCTCTGAGGAGCTACTAATTAATGACTCAGAAATCTGGCAGGCTATTCATAAGTTAGATGATAACAAAAGTTGTGCCTTGATGGCATACAAGCAGAACATTTAAAATGTTGTAGTCCTCGTATAATACCTATGCTTGCAATGTGTTTCACAAGATGTATGATACATGGATACTTGCCATAGTCCATTTTGTCAGTTGTATTGTTGCCAGTTGTTAAAAATAAGGGTGCTAGTATCTACGATAAGAATAATTAATTATAGGCCAATAGCACTTGCCAGTATACTTTCTAAGGTGTTAGAATATGTCTTTTATAATAGAATAAGTACTTACTTTCAGACTTATGACAATCAGTTTGGCTTTAGAGTGAAACACGGTACTGACATGTGTATTTATACGCTAAAGGAAGCCGTTCTAAAGTAGAAGATGTCAAATAGCAATGTTTATTCCTGTTTTTTGATGTATCAAAAGCATTTGATAGAGTTAACCATCACAAACTTTTCAAGAAACTCTTTGTTTTCTGGTATACAGAGCAGACCATGTTTGTAAGATGGAAAAGCACTGTGTCACAAGGTTTTAAGATAACTAATGGTGTTAGGCAAGGGGGTATATTATCACCCTATCTTTTTTGTATATACATGGATGACCTTACCAATGAACTAAAAACTGTACATACTGGCTGTGTTATTGGAAAGGAAAAAAAATAATCATTTAATGTATGCTGATGACCTTGTTCTTCTGTCACCCTCTCCCCATGGGCTGAGAGTACTATTAGAGATATGTGAACAACATGGTATAGAAAATGATATCACCTATAATAGGGAAAAGGGCTGTATTTTGATTTTTAGGTGTAATCTACTGAAACATGTATCATGTGGATCTTTTGAAATGAATGGTCAGACAATACCTGTCAAAGACACATGTAAATACTTAGGTCATTTAATTACTCACGAGCTGCGAGATGAACTTGATATTGAAAGTCAACGTAAAAAGCTGTATGTACAGGTAACATGTTAGTAGTAGTAAGGAAATTTGGTGTGTTCAGAATCAGTAAAACTTATCTTTTTAGAACTTACTGTACTCCATTGTATCCATTCCATCTGTGGTGGAACTATACAAAAACTGCTATGAATAAACTCTGTTGCTTATAATGATATTTTCTGTATTCTATGTAGGAAACCAAAATGGTGCAGTGTCAGTTTTATGTTTACTATGCGTATGAAAAAACTATATAGGGCTATGGGTTGATTGCCTGTTATCCTCATCCGTTGGAAATTTCCAGCAGATTTCAGTGGAGAGTTAACGACAAAAGCCCTACGTTTTTTCGTTAGAGTTATGTATGTGGAGGTCTTCAAAGGACCTCTTTATGTATTGTTTTTAGTGGTTAATGTTAAATTTATTTGCCTTCGGCATTTTAGCGCTGCCTAATGGTAAAGTAAGCAATTGCCTTACCTTATTATTTCGTTAGGCTTCGCTTCTGTTTCGATGTAGGGTGCGACGATCTTTTTTGATGTAGGGCCGCGGTACGATGGAGTTACACCAGTTGATTTGATGTAATTAATATAGGCAGTCACTATATTAAAGTCCTGAAGGTATAGGCTTATCCTTTTGCGTTATTAGGTTTATATCACATGTTATTCACTCAGAACTTATAGGAAGATAAAGTACATCTTCCTTACTTAAAAGCAGGGCTTAACATCAGCAAGCTTCGAGAGAGCCGCTAATACAATATAAATCTTCGTCTTTTATTATTTACTGATTTTGCAAAGTTCGTTGACTCTTCTCTCGAAGTAATTTTCATGAGTCAGTAGTGGAAAATTTTGAACACGAAATAATAAATTTTTCTTGTGGTTGGGTGGGCCCAGTGCCTCCATATTGGGTTCTATGTATGTATGACAATTTTTTAATTCCCAATAGGCTATGCCGTCAATTCCGAGGCAATTTTCTATAGATATTTAATTCAATTAATTAATAATTTATATTTAATTAAGAAGTAAAGGTACACATACGATACCATGTTGTAAGCATATATAGTTTTTCCATAACGCGTACCTACCTACGTGCCAAATGTTAATCCGGAAGAATATATATAATTTCATTACTAGGGTCCAAAAACAGCTCTAATGTGTTATTGTGCAATGTCCTGTCCTCAGATACTGTGTGCCTCTCACCTATATGACAGTCTTGGTTCAGACAACTGCTGGTTCACAATACCTTATTTTTGTAATGTAGCAAAGATTATATATGCATATTGTGTTATAATAAGATTGTATTTGTATGTTGGGTTAAATGGCTATGCTGGCCTTATTTTTGTACTTGTATGTTAGGTTAAGTGGCTATGTTGGCCTTATTTTAGTATTATGTTCAATGTATAATACGTAAGATTGTACTTGTATGTTAGCTTAAGTTTCTATGGATTGTGAATGACCCGCAATAACGAATGTTTTGTTTTTGTTTGTTTGTTTGTTTGTTTTTGTATATGTATTCGACATACCCATTCTTACCATTTTATCAGATGATGTAACACTAATTTAAAGTTAACTTTCAAGCATATATGCTTTTGTGCTGACTCAGCATGCAGCACAAACAATCGAAACCTCGTTGTTCACATTCAGTACTGTTAGCCTTCAGTACAAATTTGTGGTCTTTATAACTATTCGGCAAATTCGTGCAGAAGCAGCGTTTTCTGGTATGTCCGTTCTTTATAGGTTTGAAATTTAACTTTAATATATATTTTGCTGAAAAATTAGTGACTTGAATGAACAATTTATCCAGTAAAAGCAAAAAACTTCACTTCTCTACGCGAAGGTCAAAATATGATAATGAAAACCTACTCTAATAGACAGAGTTTATTTCCACAACAGTTTCGATGCCCACTGGCATCCTCTTCGGGTGGATGCAGAAAAACGAATGAACCAAAAACAAGAAGGAAAACAGTCCAGGGACCATTAAGAAATTCGCACCTAGGTTAGATCCCGTTCTCCCGACACCGGAAGGGCATTTTTATTAAAGGGACCCGCTTATAAGTAAGTAGTATAGCCGCAAAAGGGGAGAGTGCAAGAATGTTGCAGGTTATTATGTAATGTTGCAAGGGGGGTGGGGTTATTGCAAAGGGGGTGGGGTTGTTGCAAAGGGGTGGGGTTGTTGCAAAGGGGGATGGGGGGGAAACTTGGAGGCGGCGTTATCCCCCAAGAGAAAGGAGGAGGAGAGAAAGGAGGAGGAGAGGTGTTCACCTGGCAGGAGCCAAGTGCACATTAAGACTTCAGCCGAGTTGGCGTTGTTTTATAGGCTCCTAATCAGCCAGTTGGCGTAAATGGCTTGAGTTGCCAGATACCGCGATACCATTGTATACATTATTATAGACTCCTAATCAGCCAGTTGGCTGTAATTGGCTGCCAGATACCTCTTTTTAGCAGTATTATTGTATACATTATTATTATATACGCCTAATCAGCCAGTTGGCTGTAAATGAGTTGCCAGATAGCGCCATGTATTCATTTAATCGAAGACAGAGTTGCCATATACCACTGTATACACTATTATAGACTCCTAATCAGCCAGTTGGCTTAGAAGGCTTAAATATTGCCAGATACCGCAATACCGTTGTATACATTATTATATGGCTTAAATATTGCCAGATACCGCAATACCGTTGTATACATTATTATATTTCGAATACCGGTTAGAAGGCATAACAATAAACAACATTGCATCATTCTTTTTATTATAAATATATAGAAAATAAATATACATTTGAGGAATATGCGTATAACAGAAATATACACACAATTATGGATATATATATAAAATAAAATATACATTTCAAATAAATATACACTTCAATAGAAATATGTACATAACAGTACAGGAGAAATATACACACACACACACACACACATTATGGTGATATATAAAATAAAATATACATTTCAAATAAATATACACTTCAATAGAAATATGTACATAACAGTACAGGAGAAATATCACGCAAAATATATATATATATATATATATATAACACAAATCAATAGAAATATGCGTATAATCGGAGAAATGTCAAGCAAAATATATACAATTCACTTTTTTTTCAAATACTAAACTCGGTCTTAATCGAGTTTACAATTACATCATTATTGCTCTGCATTACGCAGTATATGCGGCTTAATAATATTTCACCGCTTAAAGTATAGGGAAACCTGTATTCGATATGAAGGGCTTTCATATCATTCAGTACTATTTTGTTCCCACTTTACAACCGGTTGGTAAGTCATCTTTAAACACGTCTAGAATACAATCAAAAGCACGCACAAAGAGTTCATCGTTAGCTACATTATTAAACACAAGTTTATAAGAACGCTTTTCCAATCGAGGGTTTATTTCTACGACTCGAGCTTTTCAATCGTGAACTCACTCAACATAGCGGCAATTGAAATAATCTTCTAAATCGTTACGACAACTGCGCGTTATATAAAGAAATAGTTCTTCAGGGTGAACGGTGTAGGTGAGCTCAGCCTTGTACCGATCAATTGCTTTGTACCAAAGTTCATGGTATTTCAAAGAGTCTAAACTTTTTAAATAAACATCCAGCACTAGACCATTCTCACCAGCCCTACACTCGGTAAACCCCTCGAGCAGAGCAGTGTATGCGTATTCAAGTACTGTATCAAAAAAAACATATCCGTAACACGCGCGTCTAATATAGGTTTCAGTTTACGGAATCCGACGATTTCAAACATTCTGTCGAGGATGAAACGGTTTCGCGTAGGAATAAGAGCGTTATTATCAGAAGCATTCTTCCACATCAGCCTTATATCAATGCACGGCCGATCGTTATTTATACACAACGTACATACAACGGCGTATGAGGGTGCGTCACTAATCTGCTCTCTTCTTGTACCTACGTTAGCAGGTATTTTATAACGATCTTCACTCCACTTCTCAACTATCACAAAGATTCTATTCATCTCTCGATACTTAAATAAACCCGTTTGTTTGTCGGTCTACATTCCGTTTCCAGTACATAGCTAATGGTACCGGAATTACGCCTGAACACGCGCAACGATTTCGTCACGGACACATCGTACGAGGCGTTGAGAATGCTGCTCAAAGGAAGTTCCATCGTATTCGAAGAGCGCACGTCCACTCGGCTCAAGCTCTGAGATAACTATGAGCCGTGTGAGGCACGCAGGTAGGCAGGAATGGTTCGACGGGCGGCTGACTCGATGATACGTGAATGGGCTTGTTCCGCGAGTCGAATTGTTGTACGGTACAAGAATATCACTACCAGCCTACGCACCAGACATTTTGGATAAGAACTAGGAACATTTTACTAAACATCTCCACACTCAGGCGCACTATTTGAGAGGAACATATGTTCATATTTTTCCTTTCTGCCCATCAAACGATACTCGTCTCTAAACTCTGTTAAAAATTCACGCAGGGCACTAGCCACAACCCCACTACGAACCTCATCATGATATACGTTAATATAGTGATAAAAATACTTAAGATTGTCCATGATCACGAGATTCACATTTCCAGTCGTAGGGTATGAGTAATCGACATGGTGTAGCATGACGTAATACCGCTTGTCACACCACCCATCAGCAAGACTCATTATCCATACCTGCTGCTTCTCTTCTGCACGCGTTGTTTCTTTTACTTCACGGTGTATGTGAGACTTTATAAAGTTTAGCTCTGCAGTATACTTCAGCACATCGTCTGTGCAACGAAAGCCTTCAACGGTCTCACCAGAACATCCGTAGAGTATTTGTACATCTTGGAACTTCGCACAATCCAATGTGTTTTTAAAAGAGGCATAGGAGGGATGAATAGGAAGTTTTTCGGTATCCACCACATCCTGGCACTTTACTGAATACCATTTCGTAAACGTTGTACAAGCAATATTAAAGGTAGCCATTTGAATACACGTCTGATCTGAATACACGTCTGATCTCTCGGGCTTACTGCGGTCGACTGACCACGCAGGGATTCCCAGATAGTAGCATGACTCACGGTCTTACAGTGGGCGGAGCGAGCTTAGAACTTTCACCTGCACACACACACACACACACACACAAAGGAGAAAGTGAAACGCTATTTGAAACATGATTTATTAATAAACGAGATATTCAAGTTATATATATTTACAAATACGATTTAATAAACGAGATATTCAAGTTATATATATTATATATATATATATATATATTATATATATATATATATATATATATATATATACACATATATTTACAAATAGATACGATTATATACAAGACGTGTGAGTTAGAAGCATCATTGGTATCCAAAGGGTACGGTATCATAGGTACCAGGTAACTGGTAACGTTTCCTATAGGTGTTACGGCACACCATCGTACCCCTAAGTTCCTTCACGCCCCCCAGCTTCTGCGCCCGAAAATTGTGGGTGCCTACAATTAGTTGGTGAGGTTGTTCATCCAAACATACTAGATCCTTCAACGACTCAAAGTTAACAACCTCCCGATTCGCATGGTTGAGCGTAATACCCTTTGCCTTCACATTTTTTTTTTTCCCATTCTCCCCCCCGTATTTTCATTTCCCCCACCCTGACCCGTACCCCATAAGTCTTAGGTCCTGTTGAGGCAAAAGAGTCGGCGTATGCGTTGTCCCCATACTCATCCTTGATCTCATCAGTGAGCTCGCCGAGGAACTCCCCAATAGTGGGCATGTATTCACCTCCCTCTCTGTGAATATCACGCTATCTGTATCGGCATACAATACTCTCCGCCCAAGAGAATGCAATAGACCCCAAAGTTTTATACGGCGTAGGCTGTTGTGAAGCTGGCCACAGGTATGTTTGTAACCCTTGAGGTATCTGTGGCAAATTCAGTGTTGTTGTACTTTATTACGTAAGTATTACCTACATTTACGATCTCCATGACCTCTTTATCGGGGCATTGGCATAATCCCAGACATCGCTATAACTTTGTGCCAAATGAATGCTCCCTCTGCCGGTATTCTGCGCAAATTTTCCCCATAGACTGTTTAGACACAACTTTGCACTAAAGCGCTTGCCAGGATTCTTTACAATTTGGACACGATCAAGTTGTATACCTTCGCGGTCGCGGTAACGTTGAATATAGGCAGACTTTTCATCTTCGGTATCAACTCCTCGCGGATACCCTGATGCCTCAACCTTATCCTTCAAAAAGGTGTTTATATATGGTGTGAAAAGGTTGGGTAGCTTCTGAAACCTCCACACCTCATGTATCTTCAGTATTCTATAACCATGGCGCACGGCTAGGGCCAACTCAGGACTTGTATATACGCCTCTGATCTTACGCTGGTGGGGTATATGGTTACATTCGCCGTTATCCTCTTCCGCGCACTTCACGCACAGGGGAAACATGAGCTTGTCGTCGATAACGACAGGTAAGATCGGCATCCATAAATTGCGTGGGGGAGTACGTCTACGAAAGAGATCCCAAAGTAACGATCATTCAAATTTTTTGAAAATTCATTGATGGATGGTAGGCTAGGTCCCACCAGTTTCTCAGGAGCGCCCACGGGGTACGGATTGCTCTTCATCACGTATGGGTATAAAGAACAGAAATCGTAGTAATGGAGCTTCACGCCCTCCGTAGGTGGGAAGTATAGTCTGAAAGGATTTGTACGTCCTCCAAACAAGCTATCACCACATTTGAGAGGATCCAGCACCATTGAACGCTTGATCGTTTTATTTCCTCACGGTACACCTCGTCTGTCTCCATCCGTGCATCATATTCATGCTCCCACAAGACTTTGTGAGTGAACTGTGATCCTATAAGTTGATCGCGGGTGCGGGTCGATGCAAGACAGTCGGCAGGAGACCTACCGTGGATATCTCCGTGACTCCGCACTCAGGACGGGGGCATCCATGCCACCAGCAACCGTTAAAGGAGTACACAGTCTTCACACCAGTGACACGGTTTTCACTTAACCCATCAACCCAAAAAACACGTCCATTAATCTTAATGGGTACTTCACCCGTGTTGCGGGCGTGCTTTATGTATACACCTGTCTGTTGCTGTAGGTGTATGAGCCAGTAAATAGCCTTGTGCCCGTAACTGCGGGGATTGTTTCGGTGAATAATGGCTAAGGTGTCTTTCGGCATGAAGTTATTCTTGAACACCGTAAAACATAATGATGCGATGGTGGTTGCGACTTGCAGTGGATCGCATTTGAAACGGGCTATGTACATCCTTCTAAAGGCCTGGAAACATACTCTAAGCACGCGCACATCATTCACGCAATAACGCTCACATTCATCAGCTATATTATAAGGGTTACTTTCATTAAAACTGTCGTAGTATCGATCAAAGTCTTCACGTTCATCCATGCAGTCAAAATAATGTTTGGGGGTGGTGGGCCTACGTAGTTTAAAGTCTCGCTGGTGAGGAAAGTGTATGGAAGTATCCTTTGGAAACTTCAGCTGCTACTCCCATCACCTTGGGTAGCTTTGCTAATTTACAAGGTGTGAATAATAAAGTATCTTTAAATTGTACATTGCCTCTTATCTGCATCTGTATTAATTTGTTGCCTCTTTTCAATGGATCACCTGTAAATATCTCAGAGGATTCGTGTTCAAGCAACTCCTTATAAAGGAACTGCGTGTCAAACTTTGCCCCGTTATGGGCGAGAATATACACAGTCATTTTTTTGAACTTGTCGGCTAACTTGACAATATAGGACACAAATAGTTTCACAGGACTATCGCTGACATTCGTTTTAAAAACGTTTGTCCGTTTACCACATTTGGGGCACTCGTCACATTCGATATCCATACACTCATCACAGATAGTCTGGCTCACAAGTAAATGTGGAATTACCTCTTTGGTTTCAGCGTTCGTATATGTTTCTATATCGTAGTATACAGTTATACAGGGGTTATTTTTAGGCTTAGCATCTTTCATATAACATACATGCTTTACTCCATCCGCCTTATATTCCTCCTGGCATGTAGGACAGTGAATTACGTCACACTTGTGCTTAAATTTTCCCCAATTATCCATTGTGTGAAACATACCACATTCACAGATTCTCATTTTCCTGCACGTGCCAATTGATTTATGGAAATCAAAACAGCTATTATTGAAAAATGTGCGTCTACACACATCACAGTCTCTCTCTTCTCAGCTTCAACTACACGGCTTTCACATTTGGTGCTTTTACACTGCTCACATACCATGTGACATTCTTTACAATGTCTCACTATATCATCCGCAAACTCGAGGCACCCCTTACACAAATCATGATGTCTCCCATATTTTCGACTTTTGTCATAACTCGCGTAAGCCACCTTATATTACGGATGGGGAGATACGTTGTCCCTGACAATCCTAAAATAAGTAGGGGCCTTGTACGATCTCTCACACAGCTTTTAAAACATACACAGTCCTACGACGATCATCCAACCCAAACACAACTATGCGGACATTCATTTCCTGTTCTACCTTCTCAGCTCTTCAGGACCCATATTACAGTCAAATTCAAGTTCACAGTCTCAGCTAGTTTACGGCATGCTCCACGACTGTAGGCAACCAAATTTTTTGAGTTCGTGTATTTTGTACAGTAAACATACGTGCTAAGAGTACTGCTATAAAGCCGCAACCACGATCGACGTTTATATGCCGTCTATAAATAGCTTGAGAATTGAAGTTAAGAGTATACGGTATGGCACTATGACCCGCAACACGGTATACATGGTCAATATTTACCGTGAAGTTGTCCATATTGAAGGCTATACTACTTTGGGCGGCTTGCATTATACGCCCTAATATATATTCTACATCTTCAGCCGCCAAACGTCTAAATGGCACTATCACCCAATAATCGTCTACATCACCGTCATCTGACCCGAATCCAAAGGACAGACTCGTCCTGACTTCACGCTCGTCACGATTCTGAAGAGCAAACTCTATAATACGCTCTACAACCCGGCGTAGTCCGCGCTCAATTACCACTGCTATACATGACTCTAGGGTCGACCCTGACTCTATACCGATTTCTAGTCAAGGCTGGGGTGGGGCTGCGGATCGCACCAATTCCAGCGTTATACCATCCTCAACAGAACGGGGGGCGGGAATTAGTGGATATATTAGCGGAAGGTGCTGCTGATGGGGGCCCTGTTGCGTAGGAGGTTTGATGGTTGGGGCTCTATTATTGTAGACTTAACAGAACGGGGGCGGCGGATGAATAAGGGGATATATTAGGTGCTGCTGGGGTGTTGTTGCGTAAGAGGTTGAGGGTTGGGGATCTATTACCGCTGCAACAGACGCGTATTTCGGTCGCTTTATACCTGACGTGGGTATCTCATACCTCCGCTTTGGACGTGTTACCGGTATCGCTGGTGAGGGTTCAGGGGAGGAGATCACAACTACACTGTCGTCGAGGTCATCCGTAATGATGGGCTGCTCTACCTCATCGTCATTCACGGTTCTGTGGGAAGAAATATAAGGATCAGCACTCAAAATTTGTAATTTTGTAAATGACACTTAGGAGTGTGACGTGTTAGAAATGGACTCTGTAGAAAAATTCAGATTCACGAGCCCATCCACATGTATTATATCTGGACCTACAGGATGTGGTAAAACTGTGTTTATGCTTAAAATCATTAAAGAAAGGGGGAGATGTTCTCGAAATTTGTGCATAAAGTTATATGGTGCTATTCGACGTATCAATCATGTTTCAACGAGTACCAAGATGATATTTTGTTCCACAAAGGCGTATATGACGTTAATTCGTTAAAGGGAAATGAACATACAATCATTGTAATTGACGATCTCATGTTGGAGATGGATAAAACGTTTGCCGAGACATTTACAGTATTCTCCCACCATCTTAACATAAGCGTGTCTTCATCAATCAGAATCTATTTTTCAAAATAGATACATGCGCGATGTGTCGTTAAATACGCAATATCTAGTCTTATTCGCGCAACGTAGAGATGTATCACAAATTGGGTATTAGCCAATCAAATGTTCCCGAATCAGCGTAAGGAGTTTTTGGAAGTTTATAAAGAAGCTACAAGCACGCGTTACGGATATTTGCTTTGCGACCTTCATCCGCGAAACACGTTTAGAGTGCTTCTGCGAACGAATATATTCCAAACGAGCCTGAAACGGTGTATATTCCAGAATGACAAAGAGACTAAAGAAATACCGTGAATTAATAAAAATCTATCATCGACTGCCTCGGGCAATGCAGCAGATGTTTATTAAAAATATCGATGCCGACTTTTTAAAATGCATCTGTGAAATCTGTCTTAACGTTATAAATTGCAATGTATCAATGAAAACCCATCAGAAGGCTCGCCTACGCCGCTACAAGAACATAATACGTGCACTCGCTCGTAAAAGCCAAACTGTAGCGAAGAAAAAGCGAATTATTGTACAAACAGGAGGGTCATTTCTCCCCATCTTATTTTCAGTTTTGGGTCCTTTACTGACTAGATTAATATAATGAAGAAAGTGGTAGTGATTCCCCACGAGGTGTACGCCTCACTGCAAAGGAGACACGTATCTAGATCCCCGTAAAAGCAGACTTAAAAGAATGGAAAGCGAATTGTTAGCCCTATTAAACAGTGAAAAAACACCTGATGAGAAAAGAATCTTATACCAAGAAGCTCTGCAGAAATTTCTTCACGAGTACGAAAATTATAAGAGCCCTACAGAGATTCCTGTGGTTATTAGGCACAGCACGGGGGACGATGGCGACATAGGATCTGTACCCGGCGACACAGCTGACCAACCAAAAAGATTAGCCACACAACATATCGAACATGTATTAAAAAATACCCTCCCACTTACATTGAGGAGTAAAGGCTTAAGTCTTTATAATCTATTGAATGAGGATCCCGCCATACAATGGACCGATACAGGGGAGATCATTGTGGAAGGATCAAAGGTACAGGGATCGAATATCGTAGACATTGTCCATGATCTGGTGAGAAAGTGGGATAGGCCATCACCATCAGGATGGAAGCATATTAAAGCAAGACTACAACAAATAAATGTCCCTAAAACGTTGATAGGAAATCTGAACAGGTTAAAAGACTTGGAACATGCAACGCCTGTGACACAATTGAAGGCGCCGTCACCCCCGGCGGTAACACCTTTGAAGAGGAGCAAGAAGAGGTTAAACCAACCCTACCCACGTGCCTCTAAAATACGCAAATGGCTAACGTATTAACTAAACGCTATTATGACATTTCTACCCCATCCTCTTACGGCGGCGTAGATAGACTGTACAGAAGTGTTTACGGAGTAGGAAAAAAAGATGTTGAAAGATTTTTGAGGGAGCAGGACGCTTATACGCTTCATAAGCCTGTGAGAAAAAGGTTTAAAACAGCCAAGACAACGGCTTCCTCGATTGATTCTATTTGGCAAGCAGATTTAACAGACATGCAAAGATATTCTGTGTATAACGATGGTTACCGCTACATTCTATTCATAATAGACGTGTTCTCTAGATATCTGTGGCTAGTTCCTCTGAAAAATAAATCACCTGAAACAGTTGCTAAAGCCACCAAAACGCTAATGTTAAAAGAAAACAGGGTTCCTGGCTATTTTTGTACGGATATGGGGAAGGAGTTTATAGGCCGTGCTTTTCAGAATATGTTGACAGAGTTTAATATCAGCTATTACACAACCAATTCTATACATAAGGCTTCTTTAGCTGAAAGAGTTCAGCGCACCATAAAGGAACGCATGCACCGTTATTTTACACATAAAAACACATACAGATTTCTAGACATTCTGGAATCATTGGCATCATCCTACAACCGCTCACACCATCGCACGATTGGGGCAACACCTAACGAAGTTTTAGAAAGAGGTACGCTCCCGAGAAGAGATGGATCACCACCACCACCACCACCACACTCTGTGCGCTTCAAAATCAATGATTATGTAAGGCTGTCGCGTTCGGGGAATAAATTCGCAAAGGGTTTTGAGCAAGGATGGACACGCGAGATTTTTAAAGTTAGGGCTGTGAGACCTAAAGGTGTGATAATGATGTATTACATTGAAGATTTGAATGGGGAAGAAATCTCAGGAGGCTTTTACCGCGAGGAATTGCAGAAAGTTGCGTTTAATTTAGAAAAAAATGTGTTTAAAATTGAGAAAATTTTAGGAAGCAAAGGTTCAGGAAGGAGAAAAATGTACCTGGTGAAATGGCTAGGGTACCCAGAAAGCTTCAACACCTATATAAAAGCTGATGCAATAATGAAGCTTAAATAGTATGCAACATGGCTCCTAACCATTTCTACGTCACACTCCCGTCCTCCTCGTCCCTGTCTGTACACCCTAACAACACGCTAGCCAACTTTGTAACAGAACTCCATGGGCACATTGAATTGGGTCGTGATTCGTATGAGGTGGGGATATGCGAAATTCAGCTGGACACCGTCTTTTTAAATATTGAACATAAAGAAACCGTTTTTACGATTCTTAGAGACATTGACGAGTGTGAAAAAGCTGGGGTAGCTATGGATGAAACTATGCGCATCGCTCGGACTAAGATTACACGGTATTACAGTACAGAAGTAAGACTAGGGCCGGGTCAATATGGTTCGGCCGAGGATGTTGTGAGAGGCTTAAACGTGAGTTTAAGAAACTCAAACCTTACGAATGATTTAGTATATGAAATCGTAAACAACCCTGCACATACACTAATCCTAAAATCAAAGACTAACAGACGTCTTAAAGAACATAGAAAGTTCAAAATTCTAACCAACGGCCGATATAGCGCAGCCTTCCAAAGAGACACATTTCACGAGACACAGTATAACTTGTCCAGATTAATGTATCAATTGAAGATGGAGAAATTGGCTGAAAGGTCCCCAGACATGTGCTATATTTACAGTAATATAGTGGAGCACCAGTTTGTTGGGGATACCCAGGCACGCCTGCTGCGCATTGCTCACATCCCCAACCATAGAGGAAGGAGTTTGAGTATTACATATGACAGGCCCCATTATGTGAATGTCGCAACTAATTTAATAACCAATATCACAATATATATAAGAACGATTGAGGGCGAAAACTTCCCATTCGGTAACGGGAGCTTAACAGTGAAGCTACACTTTCGACGCACTGAGTTATAATGGATAGAAAGCCTTTCACCGTCTATCGAGGGATGCGATACCAGCGCGGTAGTGGACTTGGATCCATTTTTTCATCCATACTACGTACGGCTGTTCCTTTGCTGAAGAGGGGTGCCAGATACCTTGGAAGGAAAGCGCTACAATCAGGCCTTAACACTGCAGAAGACATATTGGCCGGGGCTAAACCTAAAGAAGCTCTAAAAAAACATTTAAAGCGTACACGGAACGAAATCATCAAAGATGCAAAGAGAAAAATGCGTGGTGGCGGGAAGAAGAAGAGGGCTCCCCGGAAGAAGAAGGGGTCACGTGGTATTAAACGTAAAAGGCTATCAAAAAAGAAATGCTGTAAGCGAATGAAACCTATGGTTGACCACTTTTTTGACTGATATAAGCTAAGGATATTGATCTCATGAATCATAGTTTGTTTACCACTTGTCGAGAGAGGAGTCACTATTTCGCCATGGCACGCTTCATCCACCCATGTAGTTCACAATGCTGTAAATCGGAGCTGTCCTTTTTTGAGCTCCCGCCAACCCAAGTTTCTATTGAGCACAGTGACTTTATTACAATTAACCCTTTAAACACAATTAGTTCACCGAGTGCACCTATAGAATTCGTGATACCCAGCTCAGGTCCTTACTTTTTTGATCCAAGCTGTGTGCACATGTACGCTAAGCTACGTATAGCCCATTCTGATGGAACGGCCTGCGATGACAAATATGCTGTATACCCTGAAACAAACTTTCTGCACGCCATATTCAACCAGTGTGACGTATATTTAAATCAGACCAACATATCGGCAGGCACGGGGTACTATCATCTACGAGCCTATTTGGAAAATGTCCTCAACTTTTCCAAAGAAGCGAAGGCTACCTTTTTAAGTGCGGAGGGATATTATCAAACTAAAGATGAAAATAGTATAAAGGACAAATTTAAAAATTCTAAAAAGAAAATATACGAGTGTTTTGGACGGTTGCACACAGATTTCACTTTCCAGGAGAAGTTGCTTGTGAACGGGGTGGATATGAAAATAAAGCTCACCCGCACGAGTCCTGAGATCTGCTTAAATCTGGATGCGAATCAAGAAGAGGGTGCAAAGTCCGTTGTGGTTCACATTATGGACACATACCTCCGCGTACGGCGAGTGAAATTAAGTTCACCAAAACAACTAGAAATTGAGAAAAATTTACTAAACGCTACAGTGAAATATCCTATTAACAGAGTGCAGATCAAACTATATACGGTTCCTGCAGGGTTGGCATCGAAGCAGATAGAAAACATTGCCCTGGGAAATCTTCCTAAAAGGATATTAATCGGCATGCAGGACCACGCTTCGGTGAATGGAAAATATAAAAAGAGTGCCTTTAAATTCGAGAATTTCGGACTTAAAAATATAACTCTATACGTTAATGGCACTGCTTTGGGTGGAACAATGGGTACGGACTATTCATCAGACGCTGTGTTACCTCTTTGTGCCAGAGCCTATAGTAATCTGACCCATATTGCAGGTGATTGTGATGAGCTTGGTAATGGGGTAACGCAGGAAGAATTCATTGATCAATTTAACCTTTATCCGTTTGACATTACACCTGACTTATCTGCTAGCGTAAATACCCATTTAACACCACAGCAGAGCGGTAACATCTCAGTGCGGCTGGAATTCGCCAAGCCTATAGACGCTCCTATTAGTGTACTAGTATATCTCGAATCGCAAGCCCTAATAGAAGTAGATAGATTTAGAAGCGTTATCACTGACTTTTAAAATGGATGCTAATACACTTCAGAAAGTAATGGAGCGAGTCACACGTTCCAAATTTATCGGCGTGTTTGCGAAGAATGAAACATTGAGTTTGCCAAGTACGCGAGAATGCGGTAGTCTTATTGTGAACACAGACATCATCGGTAATGAAGGGATTCACTGGATCGCTGTCTATTTTAAAAATAGACAGCGCCTGTACTATTTTGATTCACTCGGTACTCAACCCTGGAGTGACCCTATTATTGTAAAATTTCTCGCTCAGTTACATATTCCCGAAGTTGTATGGAACCCATTTCGTATGCAGGGATATTTTACTAATGTTTGCGGAATGTACTGTGTCTCATTTCTCATGCATATGTCAAATGATAAAGAATTTATAAATTTTTTAAATTTATTTGACCCGTGTCACACTCACCGAAACGATGAAATGGTATGCAGACAGATAAAAAACCGTTTTCCAATTGTACGTACTCGTTGTATATTATAATGTTTTTGTTCGTATATTTGTAACGGTATATTCGTTTATTGTACTGATTTCTTTCATTTAATAAATTTATGAAAATATATTGTGTCTTCTTATCCCAAAAAGATCGAAAAACACTTACATTATTTCGGTGTGACATTGTTGACTGATCAGTATACCCTCCCTATTCCGAGATTCTTCAAAAGATTGTATAACTCGTGTCAAATCCTCATCGGACCTTAAAGGAATAATGCTTTTAAAACATATACAGAGTATACAGACAGACAGATCCCCATTATGTGAAGATATCTTTGGTTCGAGGAGTGAACGCCATAAAAATTTCGATTTTAGCATAATGGGGAAATAACACTGATTGACATTTTTGGCGAGTATCTATTTGACGAGATACTACAACTCTCCATATATATATAAAATTCTAATTATAGACACTTACATTTCTATGGTAGTCCCTTGCGTCGGGTTGTAAGGAGCGTCACTGCAAATATCTTCTACGGTTTGCGTTGAAAATAATTCGCCACAATCAATCGCATTGAAAAGACTAATTGTGGTTAATGCTGCAGTATCACGTTCTTCATACAAGTCTGGGGAGACGTACAGGTCCATGGTGGAGGATGTGTGACACTGCTGACTGATCAGTATATCATCCATATTCCGAGGTTCTTCAAAAGATTGTATAACACGTGTCAAATCCTCATCGGACCTTAAAGGAATAATGCTTTTAAAACATATACAGAGTATACAGACAGATCCCCATTATGTGAAGATATCTTTGGTTCGATTACCAATTTCGATTTTAGCATGATGGGGAAATAACATTGATTGACATTTTTGACTAGTATCTATTTGACGAAATACTACAACTCTCCATATATATATAAAATCGAATTATGGACACTTACATTTCTATGGTAGTCCCTTGCGTCGGATTGTAAGGAGCGTCACTGCAAATATCTTCTACGGTTTGCGTCGAAAATAATTCGCCACAATCAATCGCATTGAAAAGACTAATTGCGGTTAATGCTGCAGTATCACTTTCTTCATACAAATCTGGGGAGACGTACAGGTCCATGGTTGAGGAATGATTATTCACTGATGCGAAAATAGCTACTGTTACTCCCAACTGAAAATATCCCCTTTTATATGCACATTCGCCAAGCTCCGCCCAAAAGACCAGATGTTCGTCGTGATTGGCTGCCGATGTAGCTGGGTGGAGCTATGACGTGTACCATTCCGCTATAACGGGTACGGACGAGTAATTGCATCTTTATATTTTCACTAATAGAATTAATGCTCTTATTCTCCTTTGAAAATTATTTGGTGATTCGTATAGAACTTTTGATATTGATTCCAAATATGGTTTCAGAAGTTTTCTATCACCCATAGTTTTCGAGAAAATAATATTTCCATTTACTCAATTTCCCGCATCATTAGTCACTAATGTAATCGAGAGGGTATAAAGAAATATATCATAATTATATTTTAAAAATAACATTCGGTTTCAACGTTAAACTGTAGGTCTAAGGTGGTCATTACACATAATAAAATAAAGTGGTTGGCAGATAAATGGGCACCCTACGTGTCCTAGTGGTTAAGACGCGGGCTGTTGATGGTTCGGAGTTAAACTGTAGGTCTAAGGTGGTCATTCCACATAATAAAAGAAAGTGGTTGGCAGATAAATGGGTACCCTACGTGTCCTAGTGGTTAAGACGCTGGGCTGTTGATGGTTCCACGTTAAACTGTAGGTCTAAGGTGGTCATTACACATAATAAAAGAAAGTGGTTGGCAGATAAATGGGTACCCTACGTGTCCTAGTGGTTAAGACGCTGGGCTGTTGATGGTTCCACGTTAAACTGTAGGTCTAAGGTGGTCATTACACATAATAAAAGAAAGTGGTTGGCAGATAAATGGGCACCCTACGTGTCCTAGTGGTTAAGACGCTGGGCTGTTGATGGTTCCACGTTAAACTGTAGGTCTAAGGTGGTCATTACACATAATAAAAGAAAGTGGTTGGCAGATAAATGGGTACCCTACGTGTCCTAGTGGTTAAGACGCTGGGCTGTTGATGGTTCCACGTTAAACTGTAGGTCTAAGGTGGTCATTACACATAATAAAAGAAAGTGGTTGGCAGATAAATGGGTACCCTACGTGTCCTAGTGGTTAAGACGCTGGGCTGTTGATGGTTCCACGTTAAACTGTAGGTCTAAGGTGGAGTGGAAAGCTTGACCTTCGTCAGAATGAACAATTCGGGCGGAAGCTAACCAAAGGTTATCCAAAGGGTATATATATATATATATATATATATATATATATATGGGATGAAATTCACAATAAAACACGTGAAATGAATGAATGCTGAAAACAAGGAGTGAGGTGAGGTTTTGTTTGATTTGACTCGTAGAAAGGTAAAATATGGTCGACCGAGTTGGGCAGATTCTCGGAAATCCTTTCCTCTATCGGATTATGTTTTGGGTATTTCCAACTTTCTTCGTTTCTTTAAATTTCGTTTTTCAATTTTCTTCGCAGGGATGAAGCTCATGTGTTTCGAATTGCATCGTTCTATAATTCTGTTTTCTATGGTTGGTTGGATAACTACGTTATTTGTTCCGTCTTTGAATCTTCCAATTGAATATCTATATAAACATACTGTTATTTTATATGTTTGATTCTTCCAACTGATTAACTATAAATATATATATTGTGGTTTACGTATAGTTTAAAATAATATACGTTTGGTATGATTTTCATTTTCCCCAATCGCCCTCGCCATCTCTTGTGTTTCCCGTTCTTGTCTCTGCTCAAATTAGTCAGCCTCGGAAACTGCAGTGTAAGGTAGCTAGTTCCATTATTCCAGTGTACTATTGTTAATTTTTCTAGTGTATTAATTTCACATTTACTATATGTATTTAAAAATAGCTTCTTAATTTTTATATGTAAATCTGTATAACTTAGAATTTAACCCTCTTTTCTCAGTCTTTTAAAATTTGTCTTTACGAATAGGTTATAGAAATTTTCTGTTTTGTTTTTCATTCAATATATATTTGATTTTAATTTCACATTGTTATTAAACAGCCTGAAGATGAGCGTATTGCTCGAAACGTTGCGCATTAAAGAAGACTTTTCATGGCATTTACATTTCTCCTTGTCATTGGATTTCTCCTAAATATTAATTGAAGCTCTGTAGAAGCAACCCGCATGATTATATATATATATATATATATATATATTTCTATAATTCTGTTTTCTATGGTTGGTTGAATTATGGATAACTACGTTATTTGTTTCGATAAGTTCAACTTCAAGGAAGCTCAAGTTAATGTTATATTTTGCATATAATCCACTATATACATCTATTGTAAAACACTATATACATCTATATTTCAATTAAGTGTGTAATTATTTAATTCATCTACCATATTGTGGTACACAATGCTTAATATATATATATATATATATATTTCTATAATTCTGTTTTCTAGGTTGGTTGAATTATGGATAACTACGTTATTTGTTTCGATAAGTTCAACTTCAAGGAAGCTCAAGTTAATGTTATATTTTGCATATAATCCACTATATACATCTATTGTAAAACACTATATACATCTATATTTCAATTAAAGTGTGTAATTATTTAATTCATCTACCATATTGTGGTACACAATGCTTAATATATATATATATATATATATTATATATATATATATATATATATATATATATATATATTTCTATAATTCTGTTTTCTATGGTTGGTTGGAATTATGGATAACTACGTATTGTTTCGATAAGTTCAACTTCAAGGAAGCTCAAGTTAGTTATTTTTGCAATATAATCCACTATATACATCTATTGTAAAACACTATATACATCTATATTTCAATTAAGTGTGTAATTATTTAATCATCTACCATATTGTGTGGTACACAATGCTTAATATATATATTAGGGTGGTCCAAATCCATAGGGGGAAATTTCAAAATTGTCTTAGATAGTCTCCACAAGTGTGGTTTTTGTCCATTTAGTGTCCACATGGTCTGTGCAAAATTGCAGCGTGATTGGTGAATATTTAGAGGTCGCCCACTCTGAATATATATATTATATAATGTACTTTTTCTTCCGTAGGTCGATGGCTCAAACTCGATCAATTCCAAGATTGGCTTCAGGGATGGCAACTGGACTTTATCCACGTCAAGGCTCCCTACATGCCTTGACGCCCTCCTCTTGGGGCAATAAACCACCACATCAATCAAAAGCAAACCACCTCCGACAGTCTGAACCAGGCATGCCAGAGGGTGATTGAAGTCTGGACCCGAGCGCGGATCCCAACTCAACGGATCGACTCCTGTGTCCGTAAGCTTTCAAAGCTTTTAGACCGCTACAAAACACTCAAGAAGCACAGGACCATGCAAACGTGCAGCGATAGAATGAATGAAGACATCTTCAAAGCGGACATCCAGGAACTGTTTGACATCGCAACTAGTGATGCCATGAGCACAATCGTCAACGTTGAGGACCGAAATTTCCTTCCATGCAGCGCAAGGACGTCAATTCTTGCAGCATGGCTAGCATTCATAAGGAAACGACTACACAAGAGGACAGAAAGCGATCCAGAATGGAGAAGGAAGCCAAGAGGAAGGCAAGGCTGAAGCAACACAGAAAGATTTGGAAGAAGCAGGAGTGTCATCAATTGATCTTTCCTCTTCTTCTTCTTCCCTTTTTTCGCAAGACGACGACGACTATAGACCATCGGTTCCGATTCCTTCTTGTCTGAAGCTCCGGCACCAAAGCGTCCCAAGAACAAGGTTACGAAACATTTTCCAATCTCCAGAAGTCATTGGAGCAATGGATCGCACCAATCTTTCTGACCGAATGCTGTTTCGTAACTGGAGCTGTATTACAGGCCGCGGGGCATGATCTGTCTGGGATGACGTGCTCTCGGAGCTCTATTCATCGCTACAGAGAAAGTGGGCGAGAACAGGCAGCTCGAGAAGACCTAGAATCATTCTCTCTAGAAGACCCTGTCCTTCTCCATTGGGACGGAAAGCTTCTCCCCGGCATTGAAGGGAAGAAGACGAATGTGCATCGGATAGCAATCCTTATAACATCAATGGACAGGAGGAAGCTGCTTGGTGTCCCAAAGATGAACAAGGAACTGGAGAAGCACAGGCCCAGGCATGCCTTCAAACTATGAAATTATGGAACGTGGAACAGCATGTGAGATGTCTCGTCTTCGATACCACTGCGTCAAACACGGGTTTACATCGCGGAGCCTGTGTCAGGATTGAAGAAGCATTGGGTCACGAGCTAGTTTGGATCGGTTGTCGACATCATATACTTGAAGTCGTACTGCTGATGTCTTTGCCTTAATATTTGGCTCAACAGAAGTCCTGAAACAGGCCTTTTTAAGCGATTTCAAAAGGAATGGCCATCTCTCTCCCACGAAGCATTTGTCTCAGCATCGACAGCTTGTTCGAGACCCTCAACTCCAAGAGAGAGAAAAGAGATGCTCATTATAACCTAACGCTCTTCAGGCAAGCAACCTCGTGACGACTACAAGGAGTTCTTGAACTATCTTTGCTCTTCCTGGGGGGAGGAAAGACTGGTGGTCAACTCTTTATCCGAGCTCCGGGTCCCATGCACCACGCGAGATGGATGGCGAAGGCGATTTATGCGCTCAAAATCTACCTCTTTCACTATCAATTCAAGCTCACAGCACGCGAGAAGAAAACGTGACTCAGCTGGCTTTATTTGGTCAGTCTGATTTACGTCAAGTACTGGCATGAAGCGCCAATGGGGACACAAGCCATCCTCTCAATGATCTCAAAATGCTGCATCTTCTGGAAAAATATCCACACGGAGGAGCTGCACAAGCGGCGAAGACAGCTCTAAGACGCCACCTGTGGTACTTGTCGGAGCATCTGATTGGACTGGCCTTCTTCGATAATAGGATCGATCCTGATACCAAAAGGAGAATGGTTCAACACCTCCAACATCCTCAAAAGAATGGCTGCCCCGACGACGAATCGACATGGCGGAAGCTGGTGTTGAAAATGATGTGGCATCCTTCGTCACGAAAAGGACATTGACCTCTTTGATGCTTGAAAGTTGGAGGTAAGGAGGAAGCGCGCCAGTTACTTTCAAAAAGATCCACGGGAATGGCCAAATGACAAGAACTACAGGGAACTTAGAGATCGCGCCTTAAAGATGAAAGTCGTCAATGATGCTGCCGAGCGAGGTATTGCTCTCGCACAACGCTACAATGAAACTTTGACACGAAACGAGGACCAGAAGCAGTACCTCCTACAACTCGTAGCCGCCCAACGAAAACAGATACCAATACCATCCAAGGCGATCTGATGCAGAAGAAATAATGAAGATACACCCATTATCATGTCCTATTGTCTTACTGTTTTCTTTCATATCTTCTGAGAACCAAAAAAAAAATTTAGTTATTCAGTTGTCTATATATTTTCCCAAATTTTCAAAAAGGGGGCAAGTGGGGCGACCCCTAAATATTAACCGAATAACGTGAAACTTTGCACAAATACTGTCCACACCAAGAGGCATAAAACCAACCTTGTGGAGAGAACCTAGTCGATGCTTTAACTTTTTGGACCACCCTAATATATATATATATATATATATATATATATATTTCTATAATCCTGTTTTCTATGGTTGGTTGAATTATGGATAACTACGTTATTTGTTTCGATAAGTTCAACTTCAAGGAAGCTCAAGTTAATGTTATATTTTGCATATAATCCACTATATACATCTATTGTAAAACACTATATACATCTATATTTCAATTAAGTGTGTAATTATTTAATTCATCTACCATATTGTGGTACACAATGCTTATTAGAATACATGGTGCGATCTGGCAACTCAGCACCCCAATACAAGGCGTGATCTGGCAACTCAGCCAGAATAGAGGCTTATAAAAGATCGAGAAGCTGGTGAAGACTCATTCCCAGCTCGGCTCCAGCCGAGCAAGGACCTCTGGTCCTTCTTTTTTTTGGCCCTTTGGTAAACCCCTTAGTGGCCTCTTAGGTTAGGAAAACGAAAATAATATGCCTTAAAGGCAACTACTCTCTCTCTCTCTCTCTCCTTCAGGCGTCTCTCTCTCTCTCTCTCCTACAGGCGTCTCTCTCCCTCCTTCAGCTCTCTCTCTCTCTCTCCTACAGGCGTCTCTCTCCCTCCCCCGCAGGGGGTATAAAGGTTATGCACGTTCCTTCTGGGTGTAGTAAACTTTATACTTGGGGTGTGACAGCCCTCCGGTCCCGAGTCGTGGGATTCTAGAGAAATTGGCTGCCAATTCCTTTAGGTTCTCTCTCTTTCGGGAGGGCGGGTGAAGTCTGTTGTACGAACCTGTCCCGTGGGTTACTAGGACCCCTTCCCATCCCACTCTGTCCTTTTAGCTTAGGTTAGGGATGTTCTCCTCTGACTGTTGGAAAAAAAGAAAAAACTTTTAGTATTGTCTTTTTCTCTACTGTTACGATTAGGACGCTACTGCTATCTCATGCGTGGGAAGAGAGGCTTGGAACCTCTATAAATAACACCATTTAACTTCAGTTGTAGGTAAATATTTAGAGGGGATAATAGCGAGTAGGATTGTTGACCATTTGGATTCTTACAAGCTACTTGGGGACTCGAACATGGGTTTAGATGGCATAGGTCGTGTCTCACCATCATGCTCGAGTTTTTCTACGTCATGTTGAGTGAGTATGATAAGAGTAGGGCGATTGATTAGAAGGCCTTTGATAAGGTACCTCACCGCCGGCTAATGGCCGAAGTGCGCGCGCTGGGTATTGGTGGGGAAGTAGGTAGGTGGATTGGAAACTGGCGAAAATGCCACAAAGTTAACCCCTTTCGTTAGGCATATGGGCTACAATCGACGCTTACGTGACGCGGGTTCAAAGATGTCGATTTTAGAAGCATGTTTAGTTCAAATGATAACCCAACTCGCAACAATGGTTAGAAGTTGGATTTGAAACGATTTAGGACTAGTATATGTGGGAATTACTTTAACACGTTGATAGTTTAAGATTAAAACATAAGAAAACTCTGCAGGAGTTCACTTGCACGGTGTCTCTGTGAGCAAGGTAAATATAGAGCTATTTATATACTTTTCTATCCAGTTTTCTACTACTGCTAGCATAGTTGAAAGACAAAATTTTCCCTGGCACCCGTTGCCATTGGTACCTCCTCGGTATGGGCCGCAAGGCCTTTTGAGGTACTTCTTTTCCTTGTAACTCCTTGTAACTCCTTGTAACTCCTTCAGCTCTCTCTCCTGCATGTGTAACTACTGCATGTGTACCTCCTGCATGTGTGCGTATGTGTGTGTACCTCCTGCATGTGTACCTCCTGCATGTGTACCTCCTGCATGTGTACCTATCCTCTCTCCTTCAGGCGTCTCTCCCTCCTACAGGCATCTCTCTCTTCTTCAGGTCTCTCTCTCCTTCAGCTGTCTCTCTCTCTCCTTCAGGCGTCTCTCTCACCTTGGCTCAGCCAACTGGCTGATTCTGGCTGATTAGGAGCCTATAAAACAACGCCAACTCGGCTGAAGTCTTAGGGTGCACTTGGCTCCTGCCAGGTGAACACCTCTCCTCCTCCTTTCTCTCCTCCTCCTTCTTTCTCTTGGGGGATAACGCCGCCTCCAAGTTTCATGACCCCCCCTTGTTGCACCTGCAGCATCCCCCCTTTGGGGGAATTTTTTTCTTTTCTTTCTTTTTTCTTCTTTTTTTTCCTTTTTTTATTTTTTTCTGCAACCCCCCACCCCCTCCCCCCTTTGCAACAACCCCCCACCCCCTTTGCAACATTACATAATAACCTGCAACATTCTTGCACTCTCCCCTTTTGCGGCTATACTACTTAAGTACATTCGCACAAATTTAAAACTATCTTCTTGTTCTATACATACAGATTCTATTATTTTTACATAATTATTACATTTATTATTACATTTATTACATTTAATATTGCATTATTATTTATTACAGAAATTATAAATTTATTATTACATTGTTGTTTATTATACAGAAATTATAAACCGAAAAACGAATGAAAAAGGCGAGAAGGAAACAATCCAGAGACCATTAGAAATTCGCACCTAGGTTAAATCCGGTTCCCCCGACACCAGAAGGGCAGTTTATTAAAGGGTCCCACTTATAAGTACATTCGCACAAATTAAAACCATGTTCTTGTTCTATACATACAGATTCTATTATTTTGACATAATTACTGCATTTACGTTTTTAACATTTATTATTATTACCTTTACATTTATTATTATTTTATTACTTTTATTATTACATTTATTTCCACATTTATTACTTCCATTATTACATTTACATTTACGTTTATTATTCCATTTACATTTTATCGAAAAAACGAATGAACCAAAATCGAGTAAGGAAACAATCCAGAGACCTTTAAGAAATTTATAAATTTATAAAGTAACTTACTTGCAATAATTATGTCAAACGAAAATAATAGAATCTGTATGGATGGAACAAGTGAGTAATTTTAATTTGTGTGAAGGTACTTATAAGCTGGACCCTCTAATGAGATTCTTGGTCAAAAATCCCTTACGGCGTCGGGTGAACGGGTTCTAACCTAAGTGTGAATTTCTTAAGGGTCTCTGGATTGTTTCCTTACTCGCTTTTGGTTCATTCGTTTTTTCGGTAAAATGTAAATGGAATAATAAACGTAAATGTGAATGTAATGATGGAAGTAATAAATGTGGAAATAAATGTAAATGCAATAAGTGTAATAATAAAAGTAATTAAATAAATGTAATAATAAGTGTAAAGGTAATAATAATAAATGTTAAAAAACGTAACTGCAATAATAAATGCAGTAATTATGTCAAAATAATAGAATCTGTATGTATAGAACAAGAACATGGTTTTAATTTGTGCGAATGTACTTATAAGTGGGACCCTTTAATAAAATGCCCTTCTGGTGTCGGGGGAACCGGATCTAACCTAGGTGTGAATTTCTAATGGTCTCTGGATTGTTTCCTTCTCACCTTTTTCATTCGTTTTTCGGTTTATAATTTCTGTATAATAAACAACAATGTAATAATCAATGTAATAATAAATTTATAATTTCTGTAGTAAATAATAATGCAATATTAAATGTAATAAATGTAATAATAAATGTAATAATTATGTAAAATAATAGAATTTGTATGTATAGAACAGGAAGACAGTTTTAAATTTGTGCGAATGTACTTATAAGCGGGTCCCTTTAATAAAAATGCCCTTCCGGTGTCGGAGAACGGGATCTAACCTGGGTGCAAATTTCTTAATGGTCCCTGGACTGTTTTCCTTCTTGTTTTTGGTTCATTCGTTTTTCTGTATCCACCCGAAGAGGATGCCAGTGGGCATCGAAACTGTTGTGGAAATAAACCCCTGTCTATTAGAGTGGGTTTTTATTATCTTATCCAGTAAAGAAGTGTTTTATCCACGATGATCATGATTACGTGTGTTCTTTGTAATATTATCAATCAACTTGTATTTCAGTAGTCATTGTTGATTTAACATTGACTAAGTCCTTCGGTCAACAATGAAACATGTGTGACTCTACAGTGTTTATTTCCTTTCACAGTGAAGTAATGATGATCAGCAACGTAGTCAGAACCTTTCACTTCGAGAAGAAGCATGCGTTATTGTCTCAAAAACGATGATTCAGAGCGACTGATTGAAGTCACAAGGAAGAGTGTGGATACTTTGAAAACGTACAACAGAAAGAGAAAAGCGACGGAACTTCTCTGCTATCTAGATGATGAATCACCAGCGAACAAAATGATAAAGGTAAGAATATCTGTTAACTGCTACTGCAAAAGATGTTTCTGTTTCGCGATTCGATTTTTCTTATTGATGCACTACATAATACTTAGCGCCTTCACTCTTTTTCGGGTACATTAAAGATGCAGACGTGATTTTACCGACCAAAATCGTGTAGAAGCATTAATGAAAGAAAAGCCATCACATCAAAACAACAAAAGCGACAACACGATCAGTCGGCTCATTCATTTGGACGGAACACTGCTCTTTATGTACTAAAACTGCAGTAGTAGACACTCGCCATATGGATAGAAATGATGTTCAAAAAGCAAGAACTCTGCTGATACGAGATAAGTTCTAGAGCATTGTCGTGAAAGAGAGGATAGATGGTCTATAGAAGTACAAAGTCGCCTCCAAGACTGTATTAATTTTGTTGCAGCTGAGGCTGTTTATCATCGATCATGCTATTCAAAATTTCTCACTAATGCTACGGAAGAAAAGCCTGTTAGTCAGGTAGCTTAGCGTAAAATTTTTGACAGAAGGGGAATGACTGGACCAAAGCAGCAAAATTTTTGTGTTGCTCCAGTAGACCATAAACAATGAAATTTTGAAAGGAGCTATCAAATCATAATTTTTCAACCTCTTTTGATACAGAAACTAATTTTTTTAAACCTATTAGATAAAAGTGCTGAATAAGTTGTTTGAAGACAATCTTTAGACGATTTGAACGACGATAAAATTAATGGAATATCGCCATTATTGTTTATATTAGGTACATTTTAGTGTGGATAAAAGTGATTGCGGTTTTGAAATTTGACCTACAAAATTTAACTACCTTCCATTTATGGTTCCATATATTTTTACAAACACAATATACATGATATAAGGGGTGGCAAACAATGATTCCCCCCCCCCCTGCACAGATGAAACTAATAGAGGTACAAAAACTGATTGTTGCATTTTTAGACAATTTAATTCTACGTTTAAACAAAACCACTCAATAGTTGGTGTTGCCTTCTGTGCTTGGCGGACGGCTTCAAGTCGGCAAGGGTAGGAGGTGAGGAGAGACTCGAAAAGGTCAGTGTCATACTCAAGATTTCGGAGGATTGTTTCGATGTGCTGCTCCATGGTCCAGCGGCAGAATCGGGTAGCTGGTGGTTCAGCAAGCATCAGGGATTCCACTTGGTCTTTCAGGATGGATCCTGAAAGATTCTGCCGCCGGACCATGGAGCAGCACATCGAAACAATCCTCCGAAATCTTGAGTACGACACTGACCTTTTCGAGTCTCTCCTCACCTCCTACCCTTGCCGACTTGAAGCCGTCCGCCAAGCACAAGGAGGCAACACCAACTATTGAGTGGTTTTGTTTAGACGTAAAATTAAATTGTCTAAAAGATGCAACAATAAGTTTTTTGTACCTCTATTAGTTTCATCTGTGCAAGGGGGGGGGCAATCATTGTTTACCACGCTGTACAAGTCAACAAAACAACACTTGAAACACGCATAATTTGTTCGTCGATTATTGCCTAAATTTTCTAAACTGCATATATGCTGGATTCCATTGCATTATTTAGTCACAGGTTTTCATTTGTCACATTTGCAGCTGCAAAATTCCGTACATTTCCAGCCGGCTTCCTTCATGAACATCTACCGGTGCAGCACCCTGCTTTTGCAGCTACATTTCACCAACTCACTGCAAGCTTTCGATGCCATTGGTAATGTTGTCCATACGGGTATCCACTGCAGGGCCGTTTCCTGGCATAAGCAGACTAAGCGGCCGCTTAGGGCCCCGCTGCTACTAGGGGCCCCTAGACAGGCTCCCAGTCATAGCTCAGTGGGCAAGAATAGGAATATAGGTTAAGTTATTATTAATATTATTGTTATTATTATTAGTATTATTGTTATTATTATCCTTATTATTATTATTATTATTGTCGTATTAATTAAAGTTTTTGTTTGAGACAAATGTGATAAAACGTAGACAAACGAAACGTTTTGGTCGTTATGTGTAAATAACTATTGTGAGATCTTATTTCTATATTATTTAACTTTATTCTTACTATATGCTTATACTTTCCTAAATGCTTAATTTTTCTAGTATTGTAAAACATTATTTCACTAATTTACTAATTATTAAGAGATTTTGTAACACTTTAAAACCTAGGATTATTTTCGTTATGTTCTCAAGTTTATTAATTCTTTTCTCATCTTTTCAGATAATGTGAATTTTGTTGGTTAAAACCTAAATGGTCTGATTATTTGAATGTATTTGATTAACGTTACAATTATAACAATTATTATTATTATTATTATTATTATTATTATTATTATTTATTATCATCATCATTATTATCATGATTATTATTATTTCGCAGATTAGTTGTGGTTAACTAGATGTGACTTCGTGCATCTTGGAAAATGAAACATTATCCATCAGGAGCTGAAAAAACGGAAAAAGAAGAAAATAGAGGAGGAGAAGCTTTCCAGTAGCACAGGTGAGATGTGCCACTTGTATATTCTTATGATTACAGTTCAGGCAACTCGGTTAGGTAGACCATCAAGCTAGGCAAGTGCTCAGGAATCGTGTAGAGTAAGCTAGTCTCTCTAATATTTATAATATTTCGAATGTGAAATTTAATGGATCACATCACCTCAAATTCTGTTCACACAGATCAATTATCAAACAAGATAAGAAAGAGTATTTTAGCAAAATTAACAGAATATGTAATGTTATGTTCTTCTCAGGAGCACTACTGAAATATTTGGAAAAGCCATCCTCAGCAAAGCCTGATAAGCATTATGAGCCAACAGCAGAACCATCCTCTATGCAAGCTCAAACACCAGTAGAAGTAGAGCCTGATGAACCAACAAGTGGCCCATCTTCTGTTCAGCTTCAACACCACACACAGGCATTTCTACTGAGCAACAAGAACCAAGATCTGCTCCACCGCTTGATCCGTATGACTGGCCAGTTGTCCTGTCAGATGCCTTGAAGACAGATCTGGTGTCTCGAGGACCATTTCAAATCAGTCCAGATTTCACATTCCCTAAAAGAGAGGACGGTAGAAGCGTTCATCACCATTACATGCACAGAACATTAATTAATGGGGAAAAAATAAAGCGAAGCTGGCTGATGTACTCTAGAAGGAATGATGCTCTTTATTGTTTCTGCTGCAAGTTCTTTTCAAGGAAGTCGTACAAACTAATTACGGATGGACTTTCAGACTGGATAAACGTTGGTTCGCTTCTGAAAGGCCATGAAAATAGTTCAGAACATGCAGATAACATGGCAACATGGAAGGATCTGGAACTGCGGCTAAAAACTGGGAGGACCATTAACCAAACTGAAATGTCATTAATGGAGTAGAGCGAAGACGCTGGCGAGATGTTCTCACACCTCTTGTAAGTATAATCCAATCACTGGCAGAGAGAAACCTTGCTTTCAGGGGGTCTTCCTCTACATTGTACAATCGAGACAATGGCAACTTCTTGAAGGAGGTTGAGCTGCTTGCCAAATTTGATCCAGTGATGAAACAACACATCAGCAGAGTCGAAAGTGGCCAATATAGTCATTCAAGTTACCTAGGAAACATCATTCAAAATGAGCTCATTGGGTCCATTAGTGGGAAGATCTTGGATGCCATTGTTGCAGAAATAAAACAAGCTAAATATTACTCACTCATTTTAGACTGCACTCCAGACATAAACCACCAAGAACAGATGTCGATTATTGTCAGAACTGTTAAAATGGGTGAAGTACCAGAAATAAAAGAATACTTCTTGGGCTTTCTTGAGGCTTCAGAAAGTACAGGCCTGGGTTTATCAGTTCTGATTCTGAAAAGACTAGATGAACTGAATATTCACTTTGATGACTGCAGAGGACAGTCATATGACAACGGAGCGAACATGAAGGGCAAGAACAAAGGTGTTCAGGCAAGTTTATTAGAGAAGAACTGTCGTGCACTCTATGTTCCATGTGGGGCTCACACTCTGAATCTTGTAGTGGCTGATGCAGCTAAAGCTTCACAGATGCCATCAGCTTCTTTGGCACGCACAAAATTGTACCACCTTTTTGCAGCAGCTACACAGAGATGGACAATCCTAAAGAAGCACGTGAACATAACACTCAAGTCTTGGAGTGAAACCAGGTGGGAGAGCCGGTTTAAGAGCATTGAGGCTGTGCGATACCAGAGCCACAACATCAGAGAGGCCCTGTTGGAAGTCAGAAACAATGCCACAGATGCCATAGCCAGGACTGAAGCACAAGCACTTGCAGAGGAGGTAGGGTCTTATCGCTTTCAGATTTGCACAGTAGTATGGTATGACATTCTTCATGCATTTAACCATGTGAGCAAACTTCTGCAGTTTCCTACAATGCAGTTTGATGTGGCAGTCAACCTCCTCACAAAAACAAAAGACTCACTCACCAGCTACAGAAACACAGGTTTTGTTGCAGCACAAGTCGTAGCTAGGGACACATGTGAGGAAATAATGTGGAGGCTGTGCTGAAGGAGAAGAGGATCAGATCACAAAAAAGAACTTTGCTTACGAAGCTTCTGACGAACCATTTATAGAAGCCTTAAAGAGGCTGGAAGTAAAATTTTTCAATGTGGTGGTGGATTGTGCCATCGGGTCAATAAATGAGAGATTCAAAACATTAGATGATGTTGGGATATATTTAGGGTTCTCCTAAACTTCACCACAATGAACAAGGAAGACTTGTCCTGCAAGTGTGAAAAGCTCTCTAAGATACTGAGCTCTGGAGCTGACTCTGACATTGATGGAAGAGAATTGGCCCTCGAATTAAGAACTTGCCGACTTTACCTTCACACAACATGACTGCATTGGAGCTTCTCTCCTTCATTCATCAGAAGCAACTGGAGGAACTATACCCCAATCTCTGGGTTGCACTAAGAATTGCCTGCACTCTACCTGTGACAGTAGTGTCAGCCGAGAGGAGCTTCTCTAAGATGAAGCTAATTTAATCAAGAACTACCTCAGATCATCAATGGTGCAAGATCGCCTCAGTTGCCTTGGCATCATAAGCATCAACAAGGACGTGGCAGGGAAATTTCATATGATGATGTTATTGATGATTTCGCCCAGAAAAATCTAGGAGGCAAAAATTTTGAAGATACAAACTGTTCTGTATACTGTTAGCTATTACACGATTGTATCGTAGAGTTAGTAATTGTTTGGTAGTTGATAATTGCACTATTTTTTTATACATAGTTCTGTGTAATTTATTCTAAATAATGTATAAGGCTAATTTTCAGGAATTTCATGAAGAGTATTTTTTCTGTTTGTCTTCTGAAAGTACATATTTGTTGTTTTGGACATAAATGTTTCATTAAAATTGTTTCATAATTGTTTTTATTAACACAGCCATTTTTTGTATGTGTGTGCTGAGGTGATGTAGTAAGGTGTGAGTTGGTGGATGGAGGGGTGGGGCCTCAAGTGGGTATACTGCTTAGGGCCCCCTAATGGCTAGAAACGGCCCTGATCCACTGTGTATCCTTGTCTCTTATTGGTACGCAGTACGCTTCGTGTGTTGCAGCAAAGCATCTTGAGACGGGGGTATGCGTTCGATTATCCTGTTTTTTCTGACAGATGTCTTTTCGTGTCTCATTGACAGAGTTTAGGCTGCTGGTCTTGTCATAGATGACCACGGTGTACCGTTCAATAAGTTTGAAAGTGCTGTCATCCACATCAAGTTTTCTGAAGGGATTTCTTGCCATGAAGGAGAAGGCTTGCGTTACCTCAGGATAAGACTGCCATGCTTGCCATGCCATTTTCTTTCCTCTTCCAAAGAACGACGAGACAGTGTCACATCCTGTGAAGCTGTGAAAAGCAGGCAATGCCAGGCATTTTTGTGATCCAAGAGTTCGAGATACATGATTAATGTGTAGATAGGTAAGTCTTTCCAGTACCCAGAACTACCCATATATCTGGGTGAAACATGTGTTCAGTAAGTGATGATACATCCCAATTAGGATGACATTAACATCAGTGTCCACAGTACGATCCAGACATATGGTGCAGCCACGTGCTAATGCATCTTGTAGATGAATGACTATCCTAGTATCCGCTTCCTCGTGATCACATAGTGGCATGGCATGACCTGATCCCTTTACATCTTGTCCAGATGTTATGAAAACTCCTTTACCAGCAGGGACATCCATGTTTGCAACTCTGTCAGACAGAAATGAAAAAAGTTCCTGCTTGTTAGTGGAATCACGGATGAATTCTTGCCAGTTTCCAGGAATTTTGTTTTTAGCAGCCACCTTCCTCCGAGTGCCTTTGCCTCTTTTCTCCCTCGTGGACACCTTAATGTTATTATTGAGGTACAGTATGTGTCCCAGACAATGTCAATTCTCTTAGAAGTCTCCAACTGATTTGTGATGTACGGAATGAAGACATTGCCGGCGTAGTCATCGAATGTTGTGAGGCCACTTGTGGGAAGAAAGTTCACAACAGCAGTACCATCTAAAACCTTCACATCGAAGGAACCTGAGTGGTCGGCCTGGTTATCCTGTTCTAGGCATGTGATGAGATCAGATTTCTTACCCTGACGTAGCTTCCCTCTTTCAGAAAGAGACGGGGATATGGGTGATTTTCATATGAGAAGAAGGTATCCATGTCGCAATCTCTGTGGCGCATGACAATATACAGCTGAGAGAAAAGATTCGCATCATGCTTCAGCATTGAGATCTCTTCTGCTTGCTTGCTCTGAACCTCATAAAGGTGACGCAGATCGGAACACTTGAAGTAGAACTGTCCATCTTCAACAGCATTTTCTATGTATGTGATGAACTCTACAAAGACTCTGGCCTGAGCCTGGAGCACTTCTCGATGAGATTCAGACGAATCTCGACTTTGTCTCATTACAGAGCGATGATGATTTCTGTATTTTGTCATACAGCTGTGGTGATATTTTGCTTCTCTTACGACAAGATCACTACCACCAATTCTGGTCATTAATGTTGTGTTCTGCAGATCTAATGCGAGCCTTCTTATATTAAGCTCAGCATCGTCAGTTCTGAATGCATGGAGTTTACCTTCGGCATTGCTGCAGAATACACATGTACTTCTATCTGGGGGCTGGCGTCTTTTACGAGGTGTGTTCAAAGTGTTCCCGAACTGGTTATGCTGCGTGCGCATCACATGACGTGCATGCGCGTGATGTGATGCATCTTGTAGTGTGACTCAGTCTGTTTCCAAAGACGGTTACCGCTTATTGATATCGTATTTTGTTCCCGCGATATTTACTGTTTTGTGAAGTCATTCTGTGTGTTTAGTCGCATTTTATGCATTTAAATAGTGGCTACTGTTGAAGAACAACGTGTGTGCATAAAATTTTGCGTTAAGCTGGGCAAGACTGCTTCTGAAACCCATGCCATGCTGAACACAGCATTTGGCAATGACGACTTAAGTCGGAAAACCACTTTTGAGTAGCACAAGCGCGTTAAGGAAGGTCGAACGTCGACGGAGGACGATGCAAGGGTGGGATGACCTTCCGCTTCAAGAACTGATGACACTGTTGCTTGTGTTCGTGAAATGATTTGAGGAACTGTAGACTGATAGTCAAGGAAGGCGCAGACGAAATGGACATTTCGACAGGATCATGCCCACGATACTCAGAGAGAATTTGGGGATGCGTTGTGTGTCAGCCAAATTTGTGCCACGACTCTTGACTGTCGAGCAGAAAGATCAACGTGTTGTTGTGTCTCAAGACCTCTTTCAACGTGCTAATCTTCATGAAAATTTTCTCAGAAACATCGTTACGGGTGACGAGACGTGGATGTACGGGTATGACGTTGAAACAAAATAGCAGTCATTGCAATGGAAGTGCGCGACAGTAGTCATTATTCAAATGCACAAAATGCGACAAAACACACAAAATGACTTCACAAAACAGTAAATATCGAGAGAACAAAATGCGATATTATACTACAACATGCATCACATGACACCCATGCACGTCATGTGATGCGCGCGCAGCATAAACAGTTCGGGAACTTTTTGAACACACCGCATATATTGTTTTCCCCGCTTGATCTCTGCTTTCTCTCGCATTTTCTCGTGCTCTTTTCCTTCTGGCTCTGTCTTGACATTTTGCGTTGAAGAGAGTGTGACAACTTTTGTGCCATTGGGCATGGTGTTCCACCAGTTCTTCAGCTGTAATTGTTTCAGAAAAGTTCAATTCCATAGACAGCTGATCTAGTTCTCTGAATGCACTGACACTGTTCAGGAAAGAGGTATATGCTATAGATTTATCTCCACTTCCGTGCGTTCAATGGACATTTAAGTCCTTCTTTGGTTACCTCCTGGCAAATCATGCACCTTGTCCAGTCTATCATTCTGCATTAGTTAGTGCCTGAAAATAAAATTAAAAAAATAAATTGTAATTGTAGGGATGAAATAACAAGTGAGAAACATTTTATAACCTGTATTCGTATGTTAAATATATGCAATAGTTTTCATTGTTTGCGCTTCAAAAATACCACACAATCATCTCTATTCAATGTTTCATAATAATAAATGTTTCATAAAGAGAATTACTGGAATGATTGTTTTAGTGAGAAAATTATGCTGTTTTTTGAGTCAGTCGCACAGATGATGTCAATTTTATGTGCCTCTAAATGTCTATAACTTTGTTAATAATGATGATATGAAAACGACCCAAACATCATCAGAACCGTCTGGAGACTGCCTACAAATCATATACTTAAGATATTTCTCCAAATTCAATAATTGAGGAGTTATATGTTTCAACTACGCAAGATGTGAACCGTAATTTGGCCGAAATTCCCAATTTTGGGTTTGTATGAAAACAGTATGAACAATCCTTACAGTATGATTTAATGGCTCCTATCAAAATTCTATTGTTTATGGTCTAGTGGACCCACAAAAAAATTATGGTGCTTTGGTCCAGTCGTTCCTTTTACATTCACTAAGCAACCTGACTATGTTGGTCGACCAGTAGATCAAAGAATGGCAGATGCATTCACTAAAGTTTGTCAGTGGCTTGAGACGGAATCTGAATCCGAACTTATCACTTCAACAGAACTACATGAGAAAATGGTTTCTTTATCAGGTGGGAAAGAAGTTTACAGTGCTGTAGCATGTCAAAATAGGTGTGGTGTGTAAGGAAGTGGATCTGGTGGATTTTAGCATGAAATTTGGTATATAGCAAAATAGATTTGAGGCATGACACAAAGCAAACAAAAAATTTCCTTCATTCTGCCATGGGATTGAATGTTGTGTCGCTGAGTTGGAAATGCTGTTTGGGCACATCATAAGGTGACTTTTAAATTGATTAGAGTGAAAAAAAATAGATGCGAGTTATCTAGCAGATGACCTTGATAAGGAAAACAAATTTACATATAACAACAGATGTCAGTTGAGATATATGGGACATATCGAGCTTCATGGAGACCAGCTCCCTGTATCTGTTACAAAGATCCTGATTGGCCAGAATTGGTCACGTGTGAACAACTGATCAATGTAAAATTGCCACAACCTAGGGCAATATATATATATGGTTCCTGTGAAACTCGATGTGGATCAGATAAATGGTAAAACTACTTGATAGCCTAAACGATTATGATTGTATCAAACTAATTAAATCTGCAAAGTAGGCAATAAATAAATAAGTAAATAGATCCATCAAAGGATACTAGGCTCACATAGAAAGGGCAGACAATGTTTGGGAAATTAGGACCTAAGTAAAACAGATTGCGAGTCGAGGTCCAAATTGAGAAATTTGACAGAGATGACCCGATAGGTATTACTTTTCAAACCAAATTGCTAACTGCAAGCTTGTTGAGTCCCCTTCTGAATAAATGGCATGACTAAAAGGGGCATGGGTATCACCTATCTCATTTTGCATGAAATTTGGAGCCACTATAATCTATTGAAGTTGGTGTGCTATTTCTGCCAAATTTCTCTTATTGGCTAAGGCCAAGATTAGAATGTAAATGAATATATAGGCTAAGATCAGATAAATTCTTATATTGTTGTAAATCAAAGATATCTCTACTGTGTGTAGGGCAAGATTTGGATGTTATGTAAGAATATGGTGGGGCAATGGTTTCAGGGCACAGTATGCTCTTATTTAAAGGTAGAATCAGTGGAGGCACTGGACAGCTTGTCGGCTTGCCAGTTACTCCAGCTTGAATGGGTGTAGAACAGAAGGACCCACCCATGGACAAGAGAGAAATAGCCAGACAAGAGGAATTCCTGGTGGGTACTGGGAAAGATTGCAAATTGGCACAAGTACAAAGTTCCAGAGTCAAGAGCATTGGAGGCTTCTCTGGAGTATCTGCAAGTAGAACAATCCGTTTGAATGGTTGGTTGCCCAATAAAAGAAAACTAATTTCTCTGGAAACTAAGCACAAGGGCTTGAGGTGCAGAAATAAGGTTTATTAATTTAGTGTGGCATTCAAAAAGTTTTTGGTACATAATTGTAACATAAAGGTTAAGCATAAATGAAATACAACTGGAGTTAACATTGGTATGGCCTGCATGATGATGAGGGCCCAATAGTGTATTTTAAGATCCTGGTGATGGGTTTACATGATAATTATATGGAGTATTGCAGTTCAAGGTGTAAGGTTAATTAATTATAGTCCTCAAATCCATTTCATTCGTCTGTGTCAATTTATTAAGAAATTGTGTACACATTTAATATGGGTATAATCTCAGGAATAATATTAAGCAAGTTAAGTTAGGTATTGAGTTCTAATTTCTAAATTGTAGATGCTAATCATTACATACTAAGAATTTCCGCTGTAACAAACCGAGTAATTTTTTGCCAACTAAATGAGTTAAATTTGAATGTGGGAGTAAGATTGAGTCATAAGAAAATAATTCCCAAAGTAAAATTAAAGGATTGGCAAACTCGTGTAATATTGTCTTGTTAGTATTAAAGTGTTCTGTTATATAAATTTATTTTTCTATTTGGATATTATTAGCCACAAAGAGTGGCACCTTGATAAGAAAGACACTGTAAACGACGAAGCTATGCGAATCATATCAACAGCAGCAAAATTAATCCGAGAAGTCAGAAATATGAAACTAGATAAAACCTTTTACCCTACAAGTGATTAAATTAAAAATAGTGCTGATAATTCTGGATAGATTCCTGAGAGTTTACATCTATTGCTCTCTTTCCTATTCTCGAACACTACCAAACAGTTGCCATTGGACAGTGCATTGTTAAAGCTGCTCGACCACGTACAGCATTACCACCAATTTTATTTGGACTTGACATATAGACAGATCACGTGTTTAGCTCAAGATGGCTAATTGGTGAGCTTTTTAAACTAGGATTCTCTGTGTCCTACTCTGAAGTTAACAGATATAAGCAGTCTATCGTTCAAAACCAAGATAAGATCTAGTATTCAGTCATAGTATCCAGCCTTCACTCAATGGGTGGCAGACAATGTAGACTATAACATCGCTACCTTGGATGGTTTGGGATGCTATAGCCAACAGTAAGATCGTTTTAGATGGTGGTGCACTACTTCATCATGTACACTGTAGGGTGGATCACTTTTCACTTTTTAAAAAGAAATTATAGCTGGTCAAAGTTTTTCCCATGATTTGGTTCAGTGGAAGTACACTGACACCATTTTTACCAAAATCGATCAATATTTAGGGGTCGCGCATCGACCTTGAAAATTTCAATTTTGAAAATTTGGCCAAATTGACAATTTTTTACTGAATAAAGATAAATCATCAAATGACCATATTTTCTGAATCCTCTCAGTGAAAGAAATCCTCTCAGATACTTACCAAGTTGATCGGACAAGTGGTTTAGAAGTTATACTCACCTTGAGATAGCATTAAAATTTAAAATACCATATTTGTCCCCGTACCTCCATATGCTGTCTGCCATTGTTTGCTTTTTAGGATAAGATAAAACGAATAAGGAAAGATCAAATGTATTTTGTATTAAAACGGTTTACCGATATCACTAAAGGCACTTACTCCGGTGCCCCTAACTAGGTTCAAAAACTGTATGAATCGTGGTTAGAACACACGTCATCGTAAGGCGTGCGCCATGTACTCTCTCTGCTAACTCCCTTTCCCTCTGCGCTACGTCATCTTGGCAAGTGACGACTTCTTGAAGTCGCCGAGTTCTTTCCGGCTCTTTTCCACGAGCTGAAGAAGACCCTGCAGCTGTGACTCGTCTTTTGTGACAGTGTTCGCGTAATCTTCTATCAGTTTTATCCCTCTCTCGGCCACGTCGTTGGTAACTTTCAGATGCGAGATGACATTCTTCAGATCACAGTAGTTCTTATCTTGATTCCACTTATTCACCGGCAGAGTGAGCCACGTAGACACGCACACCTGCAGGCCTGTGAACAAGAACCACGATGACTCATCGATCAGGTCCGGAAGGCGCGTCGTGTCATCAACCGAGACGTTGTCATACGTGAAGTCCTCGGGCACAGCGAGGCGGCACAGCTTCTTTGCCATCTCGTGCTTCACAGTGTCTTCCACTTTGTCACTGCAGAGGGCGAAAACGACGGTCTGAGGCCTCAGATACCACAAGTGCCGCCTGATCACTGCCAGTGAAGCCTCTGCAATCTCGCGATCCACAGCCCTGTACTGCAGAAGACGCTGGTACAACACAAGGTCATTCAGCGGGGCATCAGCTGCGACAGGAGCCGCCAGCCAGGCAGGTGCGTAGAGGAGTGCAGTAAATAGTACCACTCTCTGAAGTTTCTGTACCAGCTCGTCGTCGAACTCCAGCTGACCGCTGAACATCAGGAGCTTCGTGTAGTAGATGATCTGAAACGAATACGCACTGTGATGTATAAATACGGATACCACTCCATATAAGTTTGTTTAATGGTAAATTATTTATCTTATTTTTTTCTGGTAGGGACTTCAAATGGCTGTTTGCAGAAGGCAATACAATATTTAACTTCTAATTCAAAATACCAACCTTGGCCATCCACCTCGCATGATGGTAGGCTCCTGGGCGCATGAAGTGTGTGCCACGACGTGGCTGGGCCCCGAGTACCAGGAGTGTAATCTCCGCCACTTCTCGGTAGTCTTCTCTGACAAGACCAGAAGCGGTGCCGAGGAACTTGACTGCCTCATCTCGGAGCTCCATCAGCCACGTCACCTCCGCCAAATGCTCGATTTCCAGCTCGCGATAAGTCGAGAGGTCGAGCTTGTCCCACCTGAAAGGGGAGTTATGAAAATATTGCATGAAAACGACTGAAGTTTCCCTTTTCGACTGCTATTAACATCATTAGTAGAAGGACGCTGATATCTCAATTGCTCTGAAGGCAAAAAATCATTGGAGAAAAGAAATGCGCCTTAGACTTGAAATTCACCTTCTCCTCAGATAGTGGAACAAAGGTTCAGTTGGTGCTGTGGTTCTTCCAAACGCGGTGATGACCACTGCCCCCACGATGAGCTCCATAACGTGATGGCGACAGCCCAGCTGGAAGAGCGGTTTACCAAGCATGTTCTCCAGCCGGACCACCGCACCCTGCACCCTCCCCGTATTGGAGGAAGTTGTGTCGAAGCACAGTCCAATCACGTTGTTCTCGCATCCCCAGTCTTTGAGAGCACGAAAGGTCGCCTGGGCCTGGGACAGACCGGTGCCGTCAGCAACAGTCGGAACGGCCAGCAACTTTCCTTCTGTGCATTGGGGAGCTCCGGAGATGAGAATCGCCTGGCGGTGCTCCAATGATCCAAGAGAGTCCTGAAACGTATGTCATACATGCCAATCCATTATCGTCCACTGGAATATGTCAATCCACTGTCGTCACTGGAACATGTTAATTCGCTGTCGTCCACGGTGAGGGCAAAACTGACCTTGATTACTTTACCGTCCCAGTGGACGACAGCAAGCCTCGGAGATACGAAGGATTTCTGCACAGCTGTCGACACTTCACAACGATGTGCCACTCTTCCACGGCGAGACGTGTCCTTCGAGATACTGAATTTGTCCAGGTCTGCGGGCGGATCTGCCGAACGTAGGACTGCCGCCACGACACTTGCCACCTGTGTGCGAAATTGAAAGGAAATTGACAAGGATGCGTATGGTTTTTATGTGACAAAATAATCACTAAATTTTCCGTCGTTACGTCTACTATTATATCTTTGTCAAGGAAAGATCATTACTGATATATACACACCTGATTATTGGACATCCGGAAGCGATCAGCCACTTCAATAACAGCCGGTGCATTGAGGATGCGGGAGGAAGGCTGATTGATACAGTTGATTCTCTCGGCTGTCGTATGGTGGTTCTAGCTGTGATTCGGAGTTGCTCGATGATCTGCTTTCTATAGATTCATCGTCGCTCTCAGCTTCGGTTCCTAATTTCGTTTTTGAGGTGCCTGGCTCATCACGAGATTGTTGTCTTGAGAGTTGCCGTTTTCTCTTGACAACGAACACTTTATCATTCCCACTCATTGTTGCCTGGCGCAGGCCCCGTTGATCCTCATAAAATTTAATATCTTCTTGTTTGTTGTTGTCTGAGAGCAGTCGACTTTTCTGTATCTCTTCAATAGCATCGGGAGCTCCGATGTCCCAGAGCTTGTTCAGATTTTCTGAAAACTTCTCCCTGCCTTTTCCCGCGTCACTGTCTCTCATCTTGCTCTTCTGCAGCGAGCGCCACTCTTCCCACAGTAACTCCAGTTTTCTTTCGCAGTTACGCCTCGTGATCGTCTTTATACGTGCCATGTTCCAAAATGCCAGAACATTGGCCACCGTGTCTTTTACGGCGGCCTTCCTGTCAGTAGTTTCCTGCTTGGCATAGAAGAAGTACTGGAGAACTTGATGGGTGGTTGGCAATTTGGCACCACCGATCGAGGAAGATGGCTGACCAATTAAGAAGACGTCCGTGGCTGACCTTAGAGAAGGTGGTGCTGTTGTTGCTGCTTTCTCTTTTCCAGAATAAGTAACTTTCAGAGTCTTCCCACTCCTGGTTGTTAACAGTTTATCCATTGTACTAAAGTCTAGACTTATCAAACAAGAATCAATTGACACAGTTGATCTGTAAAAAGCAAACTGTGATTAGTAAAAATATTGGTCATAGACATAGCGTGTGTGTGTAATTGGGATTTTAGGATGCGCCAGCTACTGATGCTATGATTACGTCCATAACGGGGGACAAATACGGTATTTTAAATTTTAATGTTATTTCTAGGTGAGTGTAACTTCTAAACCACTTGTCCGATCAACTTGGTAAGTATCTGAGAGGATTTCTTTCACTGAGAGGATTCAGAAAATATGGTCATTTGATGATTTATCTTTATTCAGTAAAAAATTGTCAATTTGGCCAAATTTCCAAAATTGAAATTTTCAAGGTCGATGCGCGACCCCTAAATATTGATCGATTTTGGTAAAAATGGTGTCAGTGTACTTCCACTGAACCAAATCATGGGAAAAACTTTGACCAGCTATAATTTTTAAAAAAAGTGAAAAGTGATCCACCCTAAATTGCACAGTTGCCCGCATATGTAACGTTCCTCGCCTCACAGGCGACTCCGTATATGTGGCAATACCGCAGTGATAGTCAAGGTACTCCAACTGGGAAGGTGGGGTGGAAGGGGAACAACCGAGTCCAACAACATATAACACAGACATATACAGTATATCTAAAGGGCAATTGAATGTACATTCATTGACACACAGGTAATTACACTGTAATGTCTGTGTTCATAAAGATAAACAATTAATATGATCGTATACAACGTTGAACTCCATGTAGTTTATTAGTCTTTTCAGTAATAAGGTTCCATTATGATTACTGCAAGTCTATATGAACAGCTACCACAATACAACTTTTTATATACTAGTGAATTTGAACCAAAAATAGACATTACACAACCAATTACAATTACATTACAATAGTTTGTAATATTTTGAGATTAGCTAGTCGAGAAAATGTAAATTTATGGATAACTTAACTTATTATGCTTTGCCATTTTTGTAAAGGTAAAATATTTTTATATAATTACACTTTGAAATTGGTATAAATTATCCCAGTATTTTTTGGTGTTCAATTTTCTGTAAATATAGATTTTGTTTTGTAATGAAAATTTTAAAATTTCAAATAATCAGTAAGAGAATCAGCTAAATTTGGCCGATGCCAATACCCAAATAATGGATGATTCTGCCAATGGCGATGAATCAGTACACCACTAGTTTTTATTGATTTTGCTAATTTTGAGGGCCAGGTTCTTTACTGGTAAATATACTATTCAATTTGATATAATAACATGTTTTATAGATTTAATGACTCGCACATGTTGTTTATACCTTCATGTAATCGTAAGTTTCTTTAAAAATATCATCTTATTTGTTAAACTTTAATACAAAAAATGTCTTGTCTTCTAATTTTTTTTACAGATAAGATAATATACTGCAAGGGTCGGGGAACTTTTTTGGGTATTACCCAAAAATCTATTTGAGTAAAATGAAATTACCCCCAGACTTCAAAGTAAACAAAAACAAGCCAATTGCTCTTAAAATTGTTGCATATGGTATACAAAAAATTCAAATTAAAAAATTGTTTATTGGATCCATTATTATGGAGAAATAAAAAAAAGCCACACATGCTGGCATAAGAATAGCACACAAACAAAATTAGTAAAAAGGATTGAAGAACTGAAGAATTTCATTTAAAACATCTCCACTTCAGGTTTTGGAAAAAATGATGCTGTTTCATTTTTGATACAACAACCTCAAAATCAGGACGTAAATTCGTAATATTCTAAAATTTAGAATAACGCCACATTTATGTAACAAAATAAAAAAAATATAAGAAAAAAATATCAACACAAAGTGTCAAGCACTAAAAGCACCTCTTCGTTTCATGATACCATACACACGACTGAGGCTCTGAGGGAAGTGTCTCTCATACCGCACGCATTACCCACAAAATTTTAAATTTACCCATTTGGGGTAATTTACCCCTGTCCCCGACCACTGGTATACTGGCTCAAAATAAGAAATTTCATCCAAGAATAGTTTGAAAATTATTGTTCTCCATAAAGAAGGCAACACTCAAAGACAAATAGCTGCTAAAGCTGGCAGATCATTGTCTACTGTTTCCAAAACACTTTCTCACCACTCACAAACTGGGGATGTAAGAACAAAACAGGATGAGGATGGAAGCAAAAACATCTAAAAAGGATGATGAGTATATGATAACAATGAGGAAGCGTAATAGAAAGAAGACTGGTGGGTGGAGAAGGGGAATGAGGGAGTGTGGAGGTTGGTTGTGTAATGTGTATTTTTGGTTCAAATTCACGAGTATATAAAAAGTTGTATTGTGGTAGCTGTTCATATAGACTTGCAGTAATTATAATGGAACCTTATCTATACTAATAATTGATGGTCGAACTGCCTGCGAACTTCTTTTCTGTTTCTATTTGGCCGGCCAAACCACTGGCCAGATTTGGATGAGATTTAGGGGATAGGGGTAACTGAGGCCGGGGAAAAACATAGGCTATGTGGCGATGGAGGTCTCTGTATTTCGAATTGGTTGAAAGGTAGTGACATCATAGACAGTGGCGTCGTGGCAGGGGGGGCAGGGGGGACATTTGCCTGCCCTAATTTTGACTAGTCGGAAATTTTGATCATAGTCGGGTAATTTTCAATTCCTGCATTGCATTCCTTGGATTGACATAAACCACGATAGTTACAAAACATTTTGGCTTCAACCAACATTGTTTTGGTTATCGACCGTGTTCGTGATACTTCTTGAGTGGAAACAAATTTATTGCTATTTGTCAGATGTATCGCTCATGTTTAGTTAGTAATTTAGATAAGATAATATAGCATAGTGTTGTACGGTTTTTATAGTAGTGTGTAATTGTATGTAATTCCTTATACTCAGAGCTGGGCAGTATTTAAATACATTTGTATTTAAATACGTATTTAAATACATTTGTGTATTTAGAACTGTATTTATAAATACATTGTTTTTCATGTATTTAAATATAGATTTAAATACTTTAATGAGTATTTAAATACAATGTATTTAAATACTCAAAATATAAAAATGTAAATACTTTTACTGGTTTAATACACGTTCTGTACTAGCACAGTACGACGCGTCGACAGTGTAGTACGGCATGGTTCATATATCTGCAGATAACAATTTAGTGCACCCTCTGTTTGATGGAAAATACTTTAAAATTAAATCTAAAGACGGTAATAAGGTAAAGTGCACCTGCTTGCTGTGTAAACACGAAGTCTCTGCTGCAAGCAATGCTACAACGAATCTGTACACTCATCTGAAAGTAAGTGTTTTTTTAGACATCAAAAAAATATCTTGAAATTGACCGAATAATCGTACAAAAACGGCTCTGCCTTAAGTGGGCCTGTGTAACTAACTCGTTGCAATCAATCCAATTTGCGATGGAAAATTCATTGATGAAAAGCTTTTAAAATCGTCTGATCTATCGAGTGGTGTATTTATTTCGAAATTCACCGTGTCCCCTAAAGTAGAAATTTATCAAAACATGAATTAGTGAATGCATATGTTAAAATTTATATGTATTTAAAATGTATTTACAAATGTATTTAAATACAATTGATGTATTTTGTATTTAGTATCTAAATACATTCGTAAAATGTATTTAGTATTTAGTATTTAAATACATTTCTCCCATGTATTTAGTATTTAGTATTTAAATACATTCAATGTATTTATTGCCCAGCTCTGCTTATACTGTAATGTATAAAATGAAGTGAAACATTACACAGCTGATGACTAACCAAGCAAGTGCTTACAATTTCATACCTTACGGCTTACACAATACATAGCCCTACCCAGTCGGAAAAATCTTTGAACTTGCCCACCCTATTTTTCCATCCCACGACACCCCTGATCATAGACACGTCCTAAAAGATAGTGACATAAAATGGGCGGAGCTCTAGCATATATATATATATATATAGGGTGAACCAAATGTAGGTGGACAGTAAATGATAACGTTTATTTTGAGAATACATATTTAATTTTTTGTATACTATAATACAAAATAAAATTTAAATAAATTTAGTTATAATATTTAATATAATATAACACAAACACCATAGTTATAATGAACACCATAGTTATAATATAATATAACACAAACCGTATTCAACCTACTGTCCACCTACTTTTGGTTCACCGTGTATATATAATATATATATATATAACTCAATAGGAATATGAAAACAAGAGATACGACTCTCAACATTTATTGGCCAAACGTTTCGGTCCACTCAGGGGCCATCTTCAGTGACTAAATAGAAGCATCTAAAAAACAATAAATAACTAAAGTAAATACAAATGTCATAAATATACTGTACAATAATAAAATCGAATACAAAAAGTAAAAAAAGTAAAAAAAAAAAAAAACTTGAAAAAAAAACTATCTGGATTATAAGACAAAATAAAAGAAAGTAAAAATAAAACAGAAAAAAAACAAAATTTAAAAATTTAAAAAGTTTAAAAAAATTTAAAATTAAATTTTTTTTAAAAAAGGACTGACCTGGATGGTAAAAGTTACAAATGACAAGTGGAGAGAAAGGAAAGAAGATAAAACTTAAGTTAGTGCGTAAGTTGCGTTAAAAAGGTGTTGGTTGGTTAGAAAGTATGTAATTTTATCGAGGAAAGGCTGTCGTTTAATTCTAGATTTAATTTCTTGATAAAAAGGGATTCTAAAATTTTAAGATCAGCGAATTAGAAGCAGACGACAAAATCGCAAAGGAGTTCCTGGTGGCACGGGTGGTCAATGGTCATTAGGGTGGCCCACTTTTCAATTTTTTTTAAAAGTATAGGTTATCGTAGTTTTTCCCATTATTTGGCACTATACTAGCACATTGGTACCATTTTTACAAAAATTGATCAATATTTAGGGGTCTCGCATCGACCTTGAAATTACGAGGTTTTTTTTTTAAATGCGTACTTTTTAACTTTTTACTGAATGAAGATAAATCATTAAGTAGGGATGTTTTCTGAATCCTCTTGATGAGAGAAGTCGTTTGGTGTGCCTTCCAATGTCATACGACTAACGGTTTAAAAGTTGTGCCTGTATACAGGTAATACCAATGTGCTAGTATAGTGCCAAATAATGGGAAAAACCACGATCACCTATACTTTTCAAAAAAATCAGCAAATAGCAGACAAATAAGGAAGAAAGAAACAATAACTTAAGCAATCACTTTTGCATTGTATTGACCACTGTCACACGTCACTGGCTGCAACGTTGTCCCTCTGTGCTATGTCATCGTGGCGAGTGATGACTTCTTGAAGTCGCCAAGCTCTTTCCAGTTTTTTCCACCACTTGCAGAAGATCCTGCAGCTGTGCCTCGTCCTTTGTGACCGTGTTTGCATAGTCTTGTATCAGTTGGACTCCTCGTTCAGCGACGTCATTGGTGACCTGGAGATTAGAGATCACATCCTTCAGACGACAAAAGTCCTCGTTCTCGTCCCACTTATCAGTTGGCAGGGTGAGCCACGAAGACCCATACATCTTCAGACCTGCAAATAAGAACCAGGAGGACTCGTCGATCAGGTCGCGGGAGTAGCATCATCTCGTCGACTGAGACGTTCTCGTATGTGAAGTCTTTGGGTACAGGGAGGTGGGACAGCTTCTCTGCCATCTGTTGCTTCAAATAAGAACCAGGAGGACTCGTCGATCAGGTCGCGGAGTAGCATCATCTCGTCGACTGAGACGTTCTCGTATGTGAAGTCTTTGGGTACAGGGAGGTGGGACAGCTTCTCTGCCATCTGTTGCTTCACAGTGCCATCCACCTTGTTGCTGCATAGAGCGAAGATGACGGTCTGAGGCCTCAGATACCAGAAGTGCCGCCTCATCGCTGCCAGTGACGCTTCTGCCAACTCGCGGTCCACTGCCCTATACCTCAGAAAACGCTGGTATAGTACCAGGTCATTCAACGGCGCATCAACTGCTACAGGGGCTGCCAACCAAGCTGGTACGTACAGAAGAGCGATGAACACCACGATCCTGTGCAGTTTGTCGACCAGCTCGGCGTCGAGCTCCAGCTGCCTACTGAACATCAGCAGTTTTGTGTAGTAGATGACCTGAAACAGAATAGGCACCATTGTAAGTAAGACAGGTTTATTGCTACCAATTACTTTGTTTGCGTTATAATGAAATGTTTATCTTTGAATAACATTTAAACTTATCTCTAGATTATTTTTGTTTGAAAATACTAACTTTAGCCATCCATCTTGCGTGGTGGTAGGCTCCTGGGCGCATGAGGTGAATGCCACGGCGTGGTTGTGTCCCGAGTACCAGGAGCGTGATCTCTGCCACTTCCCGGTAATCGTCTCTGACGAAACCAGAAGCTGTGCTCAGGAAGCTGACCGCCGCGTCCCGGAGTTCTATTAGCCACGTACCTCCGCCAGATTCTCGACCTGCAGCTTGCAGTAGGTCGAGAGATCGAGCTCGTCCCATCTTTAAAAATAATAAACAAGAAAATTGTGTGAGAAAACTCTGAAGTTCCGGTTTGGCTTGCTGTTTTATAAACTAATGGAATATCATGTGTCCTAACTTTACCTTGCACAAAAAATGAACTAACCTTCTCTTCAACTGCTGAAACAAAGGATCAGTTGGTGCCGTAGTCCTTCCGAGCAGGGTGACGGCTACTGCCCCCACGATAAGCTCTAGGACGTGATGGCGGCATCCCAGCTGGAGTAGCGGTCGCCCGAGCATGTTTTCCAGCCGGACACTGCACCCTGCACCCTCCCCGTGTTGGTGGAAGTGGTGTCGAAGCAGAGTCCGATGACGCTCTCCTCACATCCCCAATCTTCGAGAGCATGTATGGTTGCCCGCGCCTGCGACAGTCCGGTGCCGTCAGCAACAGCTGGGACTGACAGCAACTTTCCTTCTGTGCAATGAGAAGCCCCGGAGATGAGAATTGCTTGGCGGTGCTCCGCCGTTCCAAGGAAGTTCTGAAACACATGCCATATATTTCAATTTCATGGTTGTAAAGTAACCTATTTTTGTTCACATTCAGTTCTCTTTTTAATTGACATTATGCTTCATGAATCTCATTACTAAATTGATAGCTATGAAAACTTAATCAACTGACCTTGACCATTTTGCCATCCCAGTGGACAACAGTGTGCCTCGGTGGCGTGAAGGAGTCCTTCACAGCCGTCGCCACTTCACGGCGATGTGACACTCTTCCCCGGCGAGCCGTTTCTTTCGAGATGCTGAACTGATTGAGGTCTGCTGGTGGATCCGCCGAACGTGTGATAGCAGCCACAATGCTTACTACCTATGTAGAGAATGGAAAGTGGAAAGGAAACTGTCAAGAATACATGTGGGTTACGGGACACTTTAAAACTGACGCTATCGATGAATACTATACACAATACGCACCTGATTATTGGACATGCGGAAACGATCAGCCACTTCCATGACAGCAGGTGCATTAAGGATGCGGCGAGGAAGATTGACAGACACACTTGGCTCTTTCGGCAGGGGGAACGCTAGTTCTGTCTCCGACTCTCCTGACATGCCAGTATCATCATTCTCCATGGCCTCATTTCCGTTTTCGTATGCACACTTTGAGGTTTGCGGCTCCTGGCGAGGACGTTTTCTTCCTTCCTGTAGCTTTCTTTTTACAGCGAAAACTTTATCGTTCCCGCTCATCGTTGCCACCCGAGGACCACGTTGATCGAGGTAGAAGTCAATGTCTTCTTTCTTGTCCTTGTCGGACAGCAGTCGATTCTTCTTTATATCTTCGACAGCGTCAGATGCTCCGATATCCCACAGCTTGTCCACACTGTCCGAAAACTTCTGCCGTTTTCCTCCGGCGTCAGTTTCTCGTTTTCTGCTCTTTTGGAGTAAGTGCCACTCTTTCCACAATACCTATAGCTTCCGTTCGCAGTTGAGCTTTGTGATTGTTTTAATGCGGGCCATGTTCCAAAACTTTAAGACGTTGTTTACGGTTTCTTTGAATGCGTCTTTCCTGTTAGCAGTGTACTTGATAACACTGAAGAAGTATTGCAAAACCTGCCGTGTTGTTGGCAATTTGCTACCACTGATGGAGGACGACGGTTGGCCAACTAAAAACGACGGTTGGCCAACTAAAAAAATTTCCGAGGCCGATCTTAGAGAAGGTAGCGATGTTATTTTCGCCTTTCCTTTTGATGACTCTCTATTTGTAGCTTCAAGAGTTCTTCCAGTTATGGTTGCCATCGATTTGTCCATGACAAAGGATGAGGAACTCAGACAGAATTTCAAAATGTTATGATCTGCAAAAAAAGAAATAGGTTAGGTACCTGGCACAGGCATAGTGCATTTTCTAATTACCTATATACATTATACATTCCGCCCGGGTATGGTGACTCATTTTTTTGGAAAAGTATAGGTGATCGTGGTTTTTCCCATTATTTGGCACTATACTAGCACATTGGTATTACCTGTATACAGGCACAACCTTTAAACCGTTAGTCGTTAGTCGTTGACATTGGCAGGCACACCAAACGACTTCTCTCATTAAGAGGATTCAAAAAACATCCCTACTTAATGATTTATCTTGATTCAGTAAAAAGTTAAAAAGTACGCATTTTTAAAAAAAAACTAGTAATTTCAAGGTCGATGCGAGACCCCTAAATATTGATCAATTTTTGTAAAAATGGTACCAATGTGCTAGTATAGTGCCAAATAATGGGAAAAACCACGATCACCTATACTTTTCAAAAAAATTGAAAAGTGGGCCACCCTAAATTGGTCATGGGTCTCTGAATGATGCCGAATAGCAGAGGATTCAAGAGTGGAAAGAGGGCGAGAAGTCGTTATGTGGGGCAGACTGCCCTACAGTTAAAACTTAGGATTTCGAAGCATTTGGGTTTTTCTTATCGAACTTCTCGCCCTCTTTCCACTCCTGAATCCTCTGCTATTCGGCATCATTCAGAGACCAATGACCACCTGTGCCACCAGGACTCCTTTGCGATTTTGTCGTCTGCTTCTAATTCGCTTGATCTTAAAATTTTAGAATTCCTTTTTATCAAGAAATTAAATCCGGAATTAAACGACAGCCTTTCCTCGATAAAATTACATACAGGGTGTCCATAAATGTTTACCCTGAAAACAGTATGCTCTCATGTTTTAATGACGAATCTTACATCCGTTTTCTTTTTACAGGTGATCTCGTACACGCATAGAGTTTCTGTGCTGGTGTGTTTCGTCTACTGCATTCGCCGCTAGGAGCGCTGTAGTAGCTGTTCAGTTAAGATGGCGTCTGTGACAGAGAAGGCACAATGTGTTGTGTGGCTTGCAGAAACAAAATCTCCTGTCAGTGTTCAGCGAAGGTTCAGAACAAAGTATGGAAAGAATCCACCTGATGTGAAGTTAATTAAGTCGAGGATGAAAAATTCTTGGAAACTGGAAACGTGGAAAAGGGAAAGAGCAGTGGTAGACCATCAGTTTCCGATGGGACGGTGGAAAACATTCAAACTGCTTTCACACGGTCACCAAGGAAATCGGTGAGACAAGCTTCATGCCAACTAAAGATACCGAAGTCTACGGTGCACAAGGTGTTACACAAACGTTTGAAGTTACATGCCTACAAGGTACAAATTGTTCAAGAACTGAAGCCTGATGACCGTCCAAAACGTGAACAATTCGCTATTGACATTTTGAACAGCATTGACGAGGATAATGACTTCTTGTTACATGTCTGCTTTTCAGACGAGGCTACGTTTCATCTTAGTGGTAGAGTCAACAGACACAATCTGCGTATTTGGGGATCGGAAAACCCACGTGCCGTAAGGGAGCATATTCGGGCAGTCCGAAGATCAATGTCTGGTGTGGACTAATGCATGACCAGATAATTGGTCCTTTCTTCTTCGCTGAGGACAGTTTCCGCAACTGTGTACCTGGATATGCTCACCAATTACGCCATCCCCCAGCTGCAGGACAGGCAGCCAACTGTCATCTTCCAACAAGATGGGGCACCCCCTCATTGGGCGCATGTTGTTCGTGAAACTCTCGACCCAACATTTCCAAATCGATGGATTGGCAGGGACGGGCCAATCCCATGGTCCCCAAGATCACCAGACATTACCCCGCTGGATTTCTTTCTTTGGGGTCATGTTAAAGATTTGGTTTATGCAACAGTTGTTCCAGATATCAGGACATTGCGAGAACCGATGCAATTGCAACAGTTAACCCACAAATGTTAGAAAATGTGTGGCGTGAGTGTGAATATCGTTTAGACATTTTACGTGCCACTAGGGGTGCACATGTGGAAGCTTATTAAGTTCATTAACTATGTATCAAAACTTTGTATGTTTATCTACTTATGATTAATACTGTGTTTGAATACGAGTGTTTATTTAAAAGTTATAGCATGCTTTAATCAGGGTAATCACTTATGGACACCCTGTACTTTCTAACCAACCAACACCCTTTTAACGCAACTTACGCACTAACTTAAGTTTTCTCTTCGTTCCTTTCCCTCCACTTGTCATTTGTAACTTTTACAATCCTTTTACCATACCTTTTAAAATTTTTTAAAATTTTACAATTTTTCAAACTTTTTAAATTTTTTAATTTTGAAATTTTGTTTTTTTCTGTTTTGTTTTTACCTTCTTTTATTTTGTCTTATAATCCAGATAGTTTTTTCTCAAGTTTTTTTTTTTTTTAACTTTTTTAACTTTTTGTATTAGATTTTATTATTGTACAGTATATTTATGAGTCTAGAGTTAGGATTGATAGACACTAAAAAATCAATAATAGGTAGGCAAAAAGGCACTAAAGAAGCCCTAAAAAAGTCGCTTAAATAGGCACTAAAAGCTAAAAAAGGCACTTAATTAATAGGCATTTCTATTTTCCCACTATTCTCTTATTATTGTTGACTTACAGTAAACCCATTTGCAGTTCTGATGAATATCAGGATTTTTATCGTAAAAAATAAACTAAACATCTCAAAAACCATCAAACATTTTATTTGAATCAAAGTAAAATCCAAACATTTAAACTATCTTCTTACAAAAACTCAACTAAACTATAAATTGAAATGGCAATTGATGATTAAAAATTTTTCAAGGTTCTGTGGCTTAAATTGATATCGCCTGTCACTCAATACATTTTTATATCGAGAAAACGACCTTCCGACATCGCAAGACGTAATTGGTGCGAACTTCAAAGATGCTAATTCGCTTGGCTCAAAGTCCAGAACCTCCTGACACTCTCCTTTGAACACTATTGAAACGTTCACGTTTGCCAACCAGGATTGCGTCGGAGAACATTTTCAAATTTTGCTACCACTTCTTTCCCTACGTTACCAGGAACCTGGCTCAGCTCCTTCCTTAAATTTTGAACTATTTCCACTGCTTCAACAAACGGCAGGCCTCTCTCCTCCAGCTTGGTTATGGTCCCTGGCACCCGTCCGAAATTGGCCATGATGTAGGCCAGGTCTCCTCGAAGGGTTAGACACGATAAGGCCTCCTTCGCTTCTCCTATCACGACTGCCTCATGCTCGTCTAAGTTTTCAACGACCTGCAACAAAAACAGAATTAAGATGAAATGTGCTTTGCTGCTTTTGAAATGGCTGTAGAAGAATGTACTAATTAAACTGAATATGTTTCGTACCTTGGCAATTTCGCTGATATTTTCAGCATAATACATGGCAGCTTGAAGCCAGGAAACCCATCGAGTCAAAACTGGCTGAGGTGGCAAGGGTGTTTCTGGAAGAGCTGCCTTGAAAGCAGCAATTCGTGAAGGTGCCTTGAGAAAGACCTTCTTCACCGACGATACAAGTGCATTTACGTTCCGAAAATGTCCCCGGATGTTTTCTGCCACCCGATGGAGAGCATGAGCCAGGCAAGTTACATGCTGAAAAACACTACTGAAAAACAAACTTAATTACTGCGCCATGCATTAAAATAAATCAAATTAACAACAAACAAAAAGCTATTATTCTCTATTCATTATAAGAACCCAACTTAACTTAATAATTTCTTTAGATACCAATCTTTTTTTTTTCAGAAACTACAGAAACACAATTTTTAGGGTAACTAAATTATAAAATGCATTAGTCGAACGTCGAAGTTGGTTTTTCGATTAATTAAATTAATATTAAAATAATTTAAAACAATTTGTTTTTCACCACTCTTACCAATTTATCTTTAGGATGCTATTAAATTCGAAAAAGCTCACATTATCACTCATTGTTGGAGCGTCAAATTCCCTCGCATGCATTTGTTTACATCGAGTGGGTTTGTTATTTTGGATAGAGAATAAAAAATGTTGCAACGTACCTCTTTGGAACAAGGTTGGCAGAAAATAACTCTACCATCCGTAGTGAAGTTGAGTCCTTCTTGATCCACTGCCTGAACAGAACACTTTTGGCTGTCTTGTCCTTAGGCATTTTTTCTCACTTATAAAAAAAGCTGTAAGCACAAACGTGAGATTTTATTTAGCAAAAGCACTTGAACAAAGACACCACGTTGCACGCACCAAACAAAATGATCGAGGCCGAACGCTTCACAATGACGTATTGTGATCTGATTGGCTGTATTTGGCTGACGTATTGTGATCTGATTGGCTGTGCTGGTTGCCTCAGGACTAGCCTCGGTTTTTCTATCCCCTGCCTATTTAGGCCTACAAGTTTAAAAAAAATGCGAGTTATTTTGCTTTACTTAGTACAATAAAATTAAAAAAGGCATATATAGGCACGTATTTTAAAATTAGGCACTAACCATCAAAATAGGCGTTTATAGGCACTATAACATTTAATTATATACATCCTACAGTCCCGAAATGGATTTCTCTAAAAGAAGCCTATGAATCTATAAACGGGAATAAAAAAGGCAAAAAGGGCAAAATCCGGTCTCTATTTATGACATTTGTATTTACTTTAGTTATATGATTGTTTTTTAGATACTTCTATTTAGTCACTGAAGATGGCCCCTGAGTGGACCGAAATGTTTGGCCAATAAATGTTGAGAGTCGTATCTCTTGTTTTCATATTCCTATTGGGGATAAGGTTCCCGAAGAACACTTCTATCGTAATTACTATATATATATATATATATATATATATATATAAGAACATAGGCTATATGGCGTCGGCCTCCGAGGTCATATGTAGAGACCGACCGGAAATTCCTTTCCTTGCCGTTCTCAAACACCATGGAATCAAAACAAAAGCTATACACGTGAGCATGAAACAGGCCCACCGAGAAAACAGATTTTGTAGTATTTCCCAAAATGCCCACCAGAGGACGTCACCAAGGCCTATAAAATCAAGGTTCTTTCTCAAATCACTCTCACTTGCCATTTTCTCGTTTTGGTCGTTACGTCTCACTCTCAGCACCTTCGTCAGTAGCACCACTCGTCACGCCACCCGTTCTCCGGCCTTCGCTGGAGAGCGGTCCGCTGTTCTTTCAAAGCTCCGGTCGAGCATACACGAAGTCTATCATCAATTAAGGCCCTCTACAATTTCATCCTGCAAGAAGCAACGTCACTACTGCAGGCGTTTCCGTTGGCTCCATTTTCAACAAGTCTCTACCGGCCCTCAACACTAGGCTTGCCAACCCTCCCGGATTCGCCGGGAGACTCCCGGAATCGTGTGTGTTCTCCCGGCTCCCGGAACGTTATCCTAATCTCCCGGATATCTTACAGTTTGAGAATAGTTTTCTTTAAATACATAATTTGGTACCACCTTATCATTTGCATATTATTAGCCTTTAAATAATCTGGTTTTTTTTTACTCTTGATATGAATAACTCATATATATATATATATATATACACAGGGACGTCGATTGACTTAATTGACCTTAGAATATGTCTTTATACCCCCTGCATATGGCCTCAAAATGTCCTTGAAATTGGTCATATTTAAAAAATTTCTCGGGGGGCTTACAGCGCCCCCCCCCGAACCAGCCAGCTGGATCGGCTCACCCCCATCCCCCTTTATGGCCTGTATATATATCATCTCCCGGAATTGTATTTCAGAAAGTTGGCAAGCCTACTAAACACTCATCCTCTCGCCGGTAATGCCAGTCCACCTGCAGAAGCAATCATTCGAAGCCCAGGTTCGTAAACCTTCTAGTAGGCTACAAGCCATAAACCTACCTTTGCCTTCGTGTAAAGCAATTCCCGCGTAGCCTACAAAGTGTAACCGCAGCCTCGCGAATAGGCTATACTCAAAAGTGTACGCAAATAACCAGCAAACTAACTCTCTCATTACGACTGCGGTAGGCCTGTACAATTATTTTACCATATTCAATTATCTTACTGTATTTGTATCCGCTTGTTTATTTGCTCATTTATGCATTTCATTTTCACTGACCTAATTCATTTACTGTACCGTACCTTCATTACTTATTCTGTGTTCACCTCTGCATATCTCACATTAGCTTCCCTGAATTAGTGTACTTAATTAACAATTAATTAAACTGTATAACCATTTCTTATTGCTAATAATTCACTGGTCGACAAAATCGAACTTTTTATTTTTCACATGAACAAAAATGGGTGGATCTTATAGTTTTTTTACCGCTGAGTTAAAAAATGGCTTCAAAATTTTTCCATCACCCACCAATATTGAGTGAATCGAAAATGAAATTTGAACTAATTTATAGGCGTAATAGCAATATCAAAGTAGAAAATGCATATTGAATTCACCTAAAATGTGGCTACTGATGATTTACGCTTGTATTTCGCCTCTGGGCCATCCCTTGACAATGTCCAGCAGTAGTCATCCAACATGCTGGGGCTCCACTTGCCCTGGTATCGCTTCTCCATCGTGGATATTTGTTGATGAAAACGTTCCCCATGCTCATCACTAACATCGCCTAAGTTTGTTGGGAAGAAGTTGAGATGTGAGTCAAGAAAATGAATTTTCAACGACATGTTGCACCCCACGTCTTTGTAGGCCTTGAGAAGTTCTTCAACAAGTGACTCTTAATTTTCGGCCTTGAAGTTTCCGAGGAAATTTGTGTTCACTACTTTAAATGCTCTCCAAGCTGTTCTTTCAACTTCACTTAGAGTTTCATCAAATGCGCTCTCTCTCATGATTTCTCTAATTTGTGGGACCACAAATATCCCTTCTTTGATTTTGATCTCGCTGATCCTTGGAAATTTCTGTTCAAGTAGAGACCCCCCCCCTGCCATTTTGATCCATAACCTTAACAAAATTTTCCATTAAACCAAGTTTAATATGTAGTGGTAGCAAATAACTTTTTTGGATTAAGAAGAGGTGAACTGGTGAGATTTTTATGCCTTGGAATCGACGCTTGTCGAAGTGGCCATTGTTTCTTTGAGTAATGGCTTTCCCGTGCTCTGCTGTCCCATTCACAGAGGAAACAACAGAATTTCGTATAACCCAGTTGTAAACCAAGAAGAAGTGCAATCACTTTCAAGTCTCCACAGATATGCCAAGAGTATTTATCATATTGGATATGTTTCACAAGCAGGTGCATATTGTCGTATGATTCCTTCATATGTACGGCATGTGCTAATGGAACTGAAGGGTATTTATTTCCATTATCGAGTAATACAGTTTTTAAACTCAGTTTCGAGGAATCAATAAATAGGCGCCATTCGTTTGGATCATGTTGTTGGCCAAGGGTTTTCATGAGAGGGTAGAAAGTTTCTTTGATGCTTGCGGTAAAAAGATATCTTAGTGCCTTTTTCTTGAAGATTCCAACCTTTCAACCTGGAAGCCGAAAGTTCGGATTGATCTTTTGACAATTTCAGATCACAGACAAGCTCGCTCAGGTCTGCTTGAGATATTAAGTGAGGCTCTGTCGATGAATAAGATGGTTCAAACATTGGATCAACATCGTCCGTCAGTAAACCATGTTGAGCTTCGTCATTACCATTGTACATCAATTTAATTTTCATCATCTAAACTCCACGTTTCCGGTGGCCTTGGTACTGGCAAATGTTTATTATGTAAAACAGGCCTTATGGCTGATGGTTAATTTGGGTATTGTACCATATGTTTAGATATCGCAGTAATGCTAGTATATTTGTTAAGCAGAAATAACAATCCGTTAAATGGTCTTTCGGCTCTCTCCATATCATCGGAACAGCAAACGACATTTGACGAGACCCATTTACCAGCCTGTCAGAAGTCTTAAACACGTAATACAGCATATATGAGGTGCCCACGTCTTGTTCTGATCCCCTACCTTGCAACCAAAATAAAGTTCGTATGCTTTTTTGACAAGTGGGGTGAAATTTCGTCTTTGAAATTTAAGTGTTAACTCTCTGCACACATAACAAGCAGTTTGGATGGTTGACACACTTGCGTGGCATTCTGTCATGAAACAATACAAACGCAGACACAAAAATGATTAAGGAAAATCACGAATAAAATGCACGATGTTCAGTGAGTGAAATCAAATGAGTAACTGACAAATGAAAGTCAACAGTGACATGTAGCAACTTATAAGCAGAGGAAGAGGAAGGGGCAGACCCCGTCCCCTTCCTATTCTCACTCAAATCCTAAGTAATGTAAATTCGTGTGTCACTCTAAAACTGCGGGTGATAGAAAAATTCTGTTTTCATTTTCGTAATCAACGTAAAAATTACACATAGTTCAAGTAAAAATATCTCTGTGACAAAAACTTTGTTGACCATATATAATCAGTCATCTTTAGCATAGTATAAATGCCGTTATATAATTGTTAATCACTATAAATACAGTTACAGAATTGTTAATCACTGTGAACAAATAATTCATTTATTTTCCTAATTAAACACAAAACAACAAAGTAGTTTCTCTCTCCTTATTAAATATTGTTTGTTTGGGCTGTAGGCCCAAGCTGGTGACCCCTAATCTTTCATTTCAATATCATTTATAAATTATAGTAAGCCTACTTTCTTGGCCACATCAAACTGGTGATCCGTAGGCCACTATATAATATATATATATATATATATATATATATTATATATATACAGGGTGGGCGGAAAGTAGCTCCCTATTTTGGATTGGTAAAAAAATACGTATATTATCCATTTATTTCAGAAAAAATAATATGAAAAGGTAGGCATACATGGTAGGTTTTCTCTGAAATTCAATGTGGGCTCCAACTCTTTCCACCAGCTTCTGGAGCCGCCCAGGAATGGCGTCCACTGACTTTAGCAGGAACTCCGGCGGGATGGAGGACATGACTTCCCGAATTCGGTCCTCCAGTTCTTCCAATGTCCTCGGTTTGGTGCGGTAGACTTCTTCCTTTACCCACCCCCAAAGAAAGAAGTCGCACGGTGTCAAGTCGGGGCTCCTGGCTGGCCATTGATGTGGACCACGACGACCCATCCAACGCCCAGGGAAGTGGGCATCCAGCCACTCACGGACAACAAGAGCGAAGTGCGGAGGGGCGCCATCTTGCATAAATATCAGATCGTCGATGTTCTCCCATGTGCTGACAACCGGCCAGACCTCGTTTCGCAACGTAGCAAAGTACCGCTCAGCATTCATGGTGTTGCGCAGAAGGAACGGGCCCACAACCTGATCTGAGGTCATACCACACCACACCGTTACACTGAACCGATTCTGCCGTTTTTCAGCGGTAACCGTGCGACTTCTTTCTTTGGGGGTGGGTAAAGGAAGAAGTCTACCGCACCAAACCGAGGACATTGGAAGAACTGGAGGACCGAATTCGGAAGTCATGTCCTCCATCCCGCCGGAGTTCCTGCTAAAGTCAGTGGACGCCATTCCTGGGCGGCTCCAGAAGCTGGTGGAAAGAGTTGGAGCCCACATTGAATTTTATAGAAAACCTACCATGTATGCCTACCTTTTCATATTATTTCTTCTGAAATAAATGGATAATATACGTATTTTTTTTTTCCAATCCAAAATAGGGAGCTACTTTCCGCCCACCCTGTATATATATATATATATATATATATATATTATATATATCAAAACGTACGGTAAAATTATTGAATGCCCGGTTAGGTCAACTGTACGCCCTTGACGATTGGTTAGATTAAGTCGTGATATTTTCGTTAAAACTAACGAAAATAAATATCACGATTTAACCTAACCATTCGTCAAGGGCATACAATTAACCTAACTGGGCATTCAATTAATCTAATGTAGCATTCAGTTGACCTAACCGGGCATTCAGTTATAGGCTATGTGGCGTCGGCCTCCGAGGTCATATATAGCGTTCAACTTCCACCCGGGCACCGCCGGGTCGCTCCGTCAGTTACTGTATAAGACTAGTAAACTACATGGCGTTCAACGCTACTCACGATCATATTAATTGTTTATCTTTATGAACACAAACATTACATTGTAATTACCTGTATGTCAATGACTGCACATTCAATTGTCCTTTAGATATACAGTATATGCCTGTGTTTTATGTTGTTGGACTTGGTTGTACCCCCTCCACCCCACCTTCGCCCCCAGTTGGGTTACCTTGACTATCACTGCAGCGTTGCCACATGTACGGAGTCGTCTGTGAGGCGAAGAACATTACATATGCAGGCAACTGTACATTGGAAGACCAATTGCACGTACGCCTATAGTGGGGTGATCCAACAATATCATGAATATGTTCAGAAGTAGTGTGATTCGTGTTCGATAGTGTTTGACGGCTATGACAGTGGACCACCTATGAAAGACCATGAGCACCTTAGGCGAACCAAAAAGAAACTCAGCATTTGTTAAAATCACCAAGAATATGACTGTGCACAAAGATCAACACATCCTACTAGCAAATGAGAAATATAAAAGTCAGTTCATTCACCCTACTAATGGATCATTTCACCTCCAATGGCTTTGATGGTCACCAGAGTAACCATGATGGAGATACCTTAATTGTCAAAACAGCCTTAGATTTCTCTTAATCTGGATACCCGACCACAGTAATTGCAGATGATACAGATATCCTCGTTGTACTGTTGCACCATTTCGTGAAAGTATGGCTGATATATACTGTGCATGTATTCTGCGGCATCAAAACGAAGAAAGGACGGTCCCAGAGTTTTGGGTGTGCGAGATGTAGCAAACTCACTTAGTTCTGTAGTATTCCAAAATTTACTATTCATTCATGCCTAGGGTGGATGCGATACGACTTCATCGATATTTGATCAAGGGAAAGGAGCTATCTTGAAGAAAGTATCAACATCAAAGGAAGTTCAAGAAATCAGTAAAGTTTTCTATTCCTATGAAGTTAGCTACATAGAGATTGCTAAGGCAGGAACAAGGTTATTTGTGATCATGTATGGTGGTAAGGTTACTGACGATTTAAACAAGCTTCGTTATATATCCTATATGGACACTTACAGCTTCCAAGTCTCCAATTCGACCAGAAAAACTGTCGCCGACGCAGATTGCAGCTGAGTATCATAGTTACAGAGTTCACTTGCAAATCGTTTAATGGGATAGATTCATGGTTGCAGAACTTGAACCAACAAACTGGGGATGGAGAATGGATAACGGTACTCTTGGTCCTATAATGACAACTAAAGAGCCAGCACCAAGCAATTTATTGAATTTCATTCGCTGTAAATGTAAACTTTCATCAAAGAATCCTTGTGGAAATAATGTGTGCTCATGTTAAAAACATGGTTTGAAATGCGTCACTGCCTTCAGACAATGGTGAATATGATAGAAATTTATCTGATGTATTTGAATAAGTCAGTACATTTTGTAATGAATGTGAGCCAAAATAATGATATTAGGCTTCTTCTTTTCAAGATAGGGTATGCTATTCAAAGAGCTTAGTGCTATCGTCAAGGCGTAGAAAATCGTACTTTTAGGCAACTATTGAAACGAGTGTAGCATATTTTCCCAAGGTGGATTGTTGTGGATTTTTTATATGTTGTTTACTATAATAAGAGGAACATCTATGCTAAATTTCATTTTGTTATGAATTTATTCCGGGTGGTAATGCTTGTTGACTACACTATACCTCAGATACTGTGTACCTCTCATGTATATAGCACTCTTGGTTCAGACAACTGCTGGTGTACAATGCCTTATTTTTGTAATGTAGCAAGGATTGTATTGACATATTAAGTGCATAATAATATTGTATTTGCATGTTAGGTTAAGTGGCTATGCTGGCCTTATTTTTGTATTAAGCGTATGATAAGATTGTACTTGTATGTTAGGTTAAGTGGCTGTGCTGGTCTTATTTTTGTATTAAATTAAGTGTACATATAAGTACATATGTAGTAGTTTATAACCCCAAACTGATATAAATGTTTGAATTTTTTAAATGCATCATTATATACAGTACTTAAGGAAGTTCTGAAATGTCCATTTAAAGGGGCATTATAGGGGTGCCCATTCAGATGGGCACCATGCAGTATGTACATCAGAGGTTGTCTAGATTACAATATACAAATAAAACACCAAAATTTCCAGTAAATACAATTTATTTTTTATAACCTTACAAAATTAAGGAAAAATGAACGAACTTGGCATTACTGTATATGAAACAAAGACTATATTACAGTATTTCCAAAATAGTTCCATAGTGTGATCATTTATAATTATTGACTTGTATAACAGACTCGTTTACTTCTTAGTGATATTCAACCCAGCACTGAACATGCAGTGCCACATCACATTTTGTACACTTTGGCTTGACCCATCACAATGTTGTGGTCTATCCTGTCAAACCGTGCTGCAGCAGGTGTTTGTTGTGGTACAAATTTACGAGGCCTTTCTGATGGTTTCAAAAGAACATTTACAATCTCCCTGATAAAATCTAGTTCTGTGATCCTGTTGTGAATCTTTCTATAGAGAAGCCATCCATTGACAATAGAGATCAGAACAAATCTAACTAGAGGATAGTACCAGACTCAATTACGGAATGACACCCTATATTTTCCTCTAAACTGATCGAACAAGTCAACTCCCACCATTCCTTTACTGTACTGTTGTATTATCATTGGCCGAGGTAGAACTACTATTTCACCAGATTTTTTAGACCAACGTTTGCATTTACCCATAGCCAGAGGGACACTATCCCTTCTGTTTGTAGCCACTGTCACGTCATTGTTGTCTTGCCAGCGGCAAATCGCGATGCTTTTATTTTTGTCTTTCAGTATCTCTGCATCCTCTCTATTTTGTTTTTGTTCATGTCAGATAGAGGAACACTTCTAATCCCGTCTTTACGAATAGTACCAGCAAGGTTGATATCTGCTTTCCTGAATGATTCAAGTAAGAGCAGAGTGGTGAAATACTTATACAGTAGTTATCTATGTACCCATGACCAGGGCCGGCGAGAGCTGCCACGGGCCCAGGGGAAGTATTGGTATATGGGCCCCCTGTTTACTCAGTATTTTATCATGAATGTTTTTTGTGTACATAACAAGCAAACTGATTATTATTAATGTATTAGAAAAATCGCTTGGGGTTTTCTTTGCTGTTACGAGCTATGGAAATTTCAAAATCGCACTTGAACTTTTTTATTACGCTTTTCGCTTCACGCCTTAAAGATATATAGTTGTTTCATAATCACAAATTGTCTTTATAGCACTTATGTAGCTGATAAGTCCTATCTCTACTCTTTATAATATCTCCTACTCTAGAAGTAAACCACAAGGGCTTGTTATTTACTTTTGCACGCTTAATCTTGAACGGTACACATTCCTCATTTATAGTCCTAAACACTATTCAAACGAGTCCCACATTATTTTTGTGTTGGAGGTCCCCATTACGTTTTATTAGATGCATGACAATTCATTTCTAAATTAAAAAGTCTGCGCGCTGGAAGTCAGGAATTTTAACCGAGTTAGCTGGTTTCGAGTGACTTACTGTGAGGACAAACTCTACCATATTGTTATCGCTATTGCTACTATTAGGTTTCTTTATTGTGAAGTGAATGTAATGTTGCATGCGTTTTCTACGGCTCGGAAGGCTTCTCCTACGAGTTTGTGTTCGCGCAATAAAATTATTTAAATCTTCGTGTTCTTCTTCCATTTAGCTTGAAAGATAGCTTCTAATGTTGCCAAAGGTTGTGCGAGTGTTATTTCCTACTAAAATTCTAATAAATGTTTTTTAAAATAGTCCCAAGTCGTAGCTTCGGTAATAGATGGGACACATGTAACTCTATCATGGGCGTTCCCCTCTTTAGAGTCAATAAACCTTTTAGCTTCCATAATTTTTATGTCATTGCCTGTGATGTTTTCATGCAAGAAATGCTGTTCTAGAGACTGAATCCAAGGTCTTACGCGCAGCTCAACGAAGTTATTGCTATGGTTCCTTTAAAAATTAGGACAGTATGGGGAAGGTTTACAAGTCTACCTAAATTAATGTATGCTGGGGAAGTTGTTTGAGACATGTTGGCTTGTGCTTGATTTGAAGAAGTTTCTCTGTTTGGAAGTATATTTGAAGGGCGCGCGGTAGGTGGGAAAATGGGTGTAGGAGAATTTTCAATGTCAGAAAGCGTACCGTCTGAATCGCTCATATGTAAAGGTACTGTTAATTTACTATTCTAATTTGGTATGTTCAACCTATCTCAATTTACGACGGAATAATCATTTGAGTGGCTTTCCTAACTAGCCTATCTAAGAAATACACAAATAAATGCTCAACAAATTGCCTAACTAGGAAAAAAATCAAAATGAAATGTAAACAAATGCAAAAAAGTTTAAACAAAAATTCACTCGAATGTACGGTAATATTATAAATGGCACATTAAATAAAATTATTCTATGCTAAATATAATAATGGAAATAAATCGGTTTCAATAAAAAGAAGTGAATCACTGGTGTATGGAGTGTTCACTGTGTTTTGTTAATTCTGACTTGGTACTAATGATTAACTGTTAATTATGCTGGCTCATCAAATGTTTAGTAATTAATTTGAAAAAAGATCTGTACTTAACAGGATTCCTACAAGATTCTCGCTGGCCACTTGTTCCTGGACGAAGAATGGGTGTGAAGAACATGGACGTCGTGACATGCCGGTCAACTGATGGATATAAAGAACTGGAAGTCGTGACACGCCGGTCAACTGATGTATCCACAATTAGTTGAATGTTGGTTCTAGTTCCAGGGTCTAGAAGAGTGGAAGAATCCTGGTTGAAGAGGTCGCCAGTTGTTAACCCTTCGTCTATGGCCTTGGGTGGTTCGAGGTTGACGGGAGTTCTAGTTAAGTGGCAGCAACGGATTCCTCACTTTGGGGTAGAGAGTGCCGTATAAGAGTAGTATGGTGTAAAAAAGGTAGAGTGCAATGCAATTGCAAAATATTACGTAATGTTGAAATGTTGCAAGAGTTCCACCCCCTTTTATTGCCAAACCCCCACCCCCCTTTGTTGCAAAAAAAAATGAGAGAGAGAGAGAGTACCGACCTTTGTTGCCAACCCAAAATGGGATTGCAAGGGGCATGCAACTTGGAGGCGGAGTTCTCCCCCAAGCTATTCCCCCCAAAGGGGGATACCTAACCTAAGGGCGCCTCTTTGGGGAGGAAGGGGTTTCCTCACCCCCAAAGGGGCATACCTAACCTAAGAGGTCTCTATGGAAGGGAAGGGGTTTCCTCACCACCCAAAGGGTCAGAAAAAGAAAGGACCAGAGATCCTTGCTCGGCTGGGAGCCGAGCTTGTATGACTCCGTCGTCCGCCTCCCGCTCTTTTATAGACCTCTAATCCGCCAGTTGGCTGAGTTGCCAGATAGCGCCATGTATTTAATTTATTAATCAGCCAGAGCCAGTTGGCTTAACAGTCAGTTGGCTTAGAAGGCTGAGAAATACATTGTTTATTATTCCTCCGTCATCTGTCTTAGAAAGCTGATAGCAATAATTAATTTAATTAAAGCATATATTCTTCTGTCATCTGACTTACAGGGTTGAGCTACCAGATAGAAATAATCATTTAATTAAAGCATATATTAATCAGCCAGAGCCAGTTGGCTTAGAAGGCTGAGGATTACAGTGTTTATTATTCCATACAATGGAGATATATGTATACAGCTAAATAATACACACACACACACACATATATATATATATATATATATATATATATATATATGTGTGTGTGTGTGTATATTTGACTTTTAACCATTCGAACAAGGCATAACAATGGTTTTCCGAAAAGCTGAATTGAATTGATTTGTTAATATTTTTAGAAAGACATTAAGCCTTCTGATGTAGTGCCCAACCCGTATATTTATTTATGGTACTGGACACCCTTTTAATTACGTTAATTCACTTCACGGGCACCCTTTAAGTTGGGCGTACCCAGTGATTTTATTTCTAATTATTTCTTATTTTCGTCCAGGATGACTCGGCCTACCCAAACGGATGGCCCTTTAAATTGATAGGCTAGGTTCCTTCGGCTTTCCAAAAGCCTACTTTGAACGTTAATTCTCCTCAGCTAACAAGAGAGGCCTATTACAAGGTATCTAGAACAACACACGCCCTCTTATAAATTTTATTAAATATTACTCGAAACAGTACATGCATTTAATAAATTTATTCTGAAGTAAATTTATCAATTTCCATACAATACAATCCAATCTTAACTTCAAAGACAAAGGTCACAGTTATATGAATTTAAATCGTTAAATTTACCAATTTTCCGTAAAATACAATTCAATTATAAATCCAAAGAAAACGTTAACAGTTATCTGAATTTCAATAATTTATATATCGAGGGGCTTTATATTTTAGTGCAACAAAAATAAATAACAAGAAATGAAGTGGTCGGAATTGACCAGGATATTCGAAGAATTATTCTACTTACTACTGCAGAAGACAAAATTACTCTCAATTGTGCTGCGTACGGACCGTAGATTTACGGCCCGCCCAAAATTTTCAACACTACAGTATATCAACTAACGGGACTTACTTCTGAACCCAAATTGACGGATTCAGGAACTAGGGGCCCAGACGTACCCCGTTTAGCATTTACTTGGAGCCAAATTAAACTAATGGAAAGTTCACAAAACTCTTGGTCCGTTGGTTAACATAATTAAGATACAATCAAATTATCGGTTAAGGTCGCTAACAATAACTTTCTTATGCACAGGTTTCCGCGTAAACTAATGACATGCTATACTTTCCGTTTTAAATTTTCTTACGCCACAAGTCTACAGGGGGTTTGTTTAGCCACAGTTAACTTCAAGGAGGACGACTACCAACTAACTTAACAATTTTCGAATTTACTTTACAATTTTGAAGGACCCCGCCTTCCAATGTTCTGAAAGCCTATCAAACCCTTTGTTTTTCCTAAGACCGTCTCCCCAGAAGGCTATTACCCATACAAGAGGGAAAGAAGGCGTCTTTACTACGTTTCCCAGGATCCTGGGCCCCCTGATTGGAGCGGGACCTGATTTCCGAGTATAGACCCCTCCTTCCCAAAACATATATTTAAATATAGTTAACAGATTCGAAGTCCCAATTTTATGACCCCCTCGTGGTTCAACTTTAGCAGCGTCTTCGAATCTGCCTTACAAAAGTCGCACCCTCCCGCGAAACGAATCCAAAAATTTTCGACCCAGCGAAAGAGGAACCCAACCATTTGCAACATCCAAATCCGTTGGATTACCCTTCCCGTTGGGGTCGGGTCTCGGTGATAAACCTCTGTCCCCACGTGGTTTGGCTTTATTACTTCTCGGAGAATCCGAATTAAGATAGAACAAACTTTAAACAATCTGAAACACTTCTGATTTATTCGTTCATGAATGTTTATAAGTCAAACCACACTGCGTTCAGAGATGTACACCACGAAATCTTAAAACTACAATTCCTGCACTTATTTTACAAAAGATTTCTGCATGCAAACTTCATGGTTACGACATCCCTCCCCTCCTTTAATTTTGCACTCCGATGCAAACTTTCTTAACTAGGGTCGGGTATTATCACTTTACTCACAATTTTCACAAAAATTTTCCATTTACTTGTCCCCTTTATTGGGACTAACACTGACAGATTTTATTTGTCCCCTTTATTGGGACACCAACACTGACACACTTAGTTTTAGTCATCCTCGGGTTCTCGTAGTGTATCGAGGTCGGGGCCTAAGAGCATACAGACGCTCAAACGGTGGCCCTGTGAAAGCAGCCTGTCTGCTTTCTCCGGGGGACCCTATTCCCATAAGGTCCCCGCGAGGAGGTAGTTCGGAAGCACCTGGCGGCTCCTGCCGCCACTCGGTCCTGCCAGGGGGCAGGAGGTGCACTCCGGTTCACCTCCACGGGTCGATGTTCCTCCGTTCCCTGGGCGAAGCTCTCGGGAGGAAGTAGCTCGGAGGCGCCCGGCGGATCCCATTCCGCCACTCGGTCCTGCCAGCGGGCAAGAAGCGCCCTCCGGTTCACCTCCCCTAGTCGATGTTTCTCCCTGTCCTGGGCGAAGCTCTCCGTGAGGAAGTAGTTCGGAAGCGCCCGGCGGTCCTCGTTCCGCCACTCGGTCCTGCCAGGGGGCGGGAGGCGCCTTCCGGTTCACTTCCCCGTGTTGATGTTTCTCCGGTGTCGAGGGCGAAGCTCCCGAGAGGAGGGGCGGTGGCCCTTCCCCCATCTCATCCCCTGCGTCGCCGCCCCGCCTTGTCGCTCAACGTCCCATGGGGCATCGATGCTGCGGCGGATGCGGTCTCGATGGATCACTATCTGATGTCCAGTGATCATGTGACGCAGGAGATAAGTGACTGGAGTCTTCTGTTCGATGATGATGTAGGGACCCTCGTACGGGGCTCCAACTTGCCTCTGCCCGGTCGCGGGTAATCAATGTACACCAAGCCATGGGGCGCCTTCTCTTCGAACGGCTTCAATTCCTTGATTCCGTTAGCCTTCTCGTATCTCCGCATGAACTTTTCCATCGGCGGTAGATTTCGCTCAGACTCCTCCTTCGGTCTTCGGCGTATTCCTCTGGGTTGTACGGGCTCACGCACGCCTCCTGTGGCATGCGAAATAGCTTTGAAGGTACGTTGGGGCTCGCCCGTACATCAAGAAGAATGGAGAATACCCCGTGGCTCGCTGCACTCGGATGTTCCGGGACAATTCCACGTCTCGTCCAGTTTCTTCACAACGTAGGCGGAGTTTGATGCATAACTCTTTATTCAGACGTTCGACCTTCCCGTTGCTTTGGGGATGGTATGCGGCGGTCCGTTGGTGTTGTACTTCCCAAACCCTGAAGAGCTCCTGCAAGGTAGAGTTCCAGAACTCCTTGCCTTGGTCGGATACTACTGCTGAAGGGGCACCCAGTTTGCACCGTATCAAACGATGGCACTTGTCCGCCACCTCCCGGGCCGTCTTGTCCTTTATTGCTGCCAGTATGGTGAATTTGCTGAAACTATCCACACACGTGAGGATATAATGGCTGCCTTCCACGGTCGGAGGAAGGGGACCAACTAAGTCCACGTGCAGAAGTTCCCAAGGACTGTGGCCTCGCACACAAGGCATTGTTTCCACAGTCACTTTCCGCTCGTCTTTTGTTCCGCGCGCACGTGTCGCACGCTTGGACTACCTGCCGTACCTGTTGAACCATACCTGGCCAAAATAAAGGTCCCGTAGGATTTCTGTAGTCCCGGCAGCTCCCGGATGAATGCTCCCGACGTCAGTGTGGGCTTTCCAAATGAGCTGCTCTCTCAACTTTTTAGGAACTACGATGACCTCTCTTCCGTTCGCATCGATGTAAACCAGCAGGTTCCTCACTAGTTTGACTCTCGACGGCTGGATGGGCTTAGTTACGGACCAGCTGAAAGCCTTTCCTTCTTCGATGGCTGCTCGAATTGCCGCTACTTCAACGTCCTTCTGCTGTTGTTTGCTGATTACCTTGCGATCAATGATCGCTTTTTTCGGATATTGCGTTCACAAACTCCTTCGTCACTCCAGGCGGGCGGGACAACCAATCGGCCACTCTGTTGAGTTTGCCTTTCACGTACTCGATGAGAACGTCGCAGTCTTGCAATGTCATAACCGAACGCTCTAGTCTTCCATTGGGCTCTCGGTGTCCTTCCCTCAGAAGCCACTTCAACGGCTTATGGTCAGAACGGACGATGACTCTCTGCCCAAATATAACATTGCTTCAATTCCTTTTTGTTGGTTGGCCTCTGGGAGTTTTTGATGGCCTCTTCTTTGGATTGTTGTGGCTTCACCCCGTTCCTGGTGACCACATGGCCTAATTACCCCACCTGGGACTGTAATAACTGACATTTTTCCAACTTTACCTTTAAGTTGGAGGTGCGTAGGCTATCCAAGGCTCGTCGTACCCTCTCGTCATGTCCTTCTAAAGACCTTCCAAGGACAATGAGGTCATCTAAGTAAATCTGTACTTCCTTGTCCAGTTGCTTCGGCAAAATAAAATTCATTACTCTTTGGAACACTGGTGGCCTATTGGACAACCCAAACGGGACCACCCTGAACTCGAAATGACCGCTTCCCGTGGGGAAGGCAGTTTTCGAGATGCTATCGTCGTGAATGGCCAACTGCCAATATCCCGAGCGTAAATCCCTGCTCGAGAAGTAATGAGTCCCGTGCAACTTGGCCAAGGTTTCCTCAATGATGGGTACTTAATATTTGTCCTTGCTGCCATTGACGTCCCAAGGTCTATAGTCTACACAAAGCCTCAGGGCCCTACGCTTCTTTTCTTCAATCGCTTCCCCTTTGGACTCCTGTGGTCACTCTTCATTCCTAGTGATCACGTGGTCCTGGTACTCTACCGGTGACGGTAGTAGTTAATCTTTCTTTCCCTCGTCGTTCTTCCCTTTGAGAGCGACGGACATCGGTGAACATGCGTCTTGAGGTGTTTTCAATCTCTTCTTAGTCACTTGTGGAAATTTGGCTCTTTCTCACCATGACACTTGTTCCATTTTTCTTTTCGGGCGAGGAATCAAACGGCTCCGACGAACCTCCCCGTTCTCGTTGCCTCAACCACCATGCCGATGTCATCTTATCTTCAAGGTAATACTCTTCAGTCGTCACCTTTATTTCTCAAGATACTTTACCGCCTCCTTGGAAAGTGTTAACTTCCCGTTGAGATTTCCGCTCTGTGATACTTGCAAACCACGCGGAGCCTCACTGTACTTCCTTGCAGCGTAGAGTAGACGTCCAGGGGAAACCATACCCCAAATTTTCTTCTTCGTCTATTCCCTTTTCATTTAACTTCCCTTTGGGATTCTGCTCGACAACTTCTCCAAGTATCCTCGAGCCTCACCGCATATCCCATGCAGCGGAGAATAGACGTCCAGGGGAACTCATACTCCCCATTTTTCACGATTACCAATGGAAACGACCAGGGGGAACGGCTATGCTGTATCACTCCTTGATCCAGCATTTCTGCTATTTGTCGCTTTACCTCCTCCTCGTGTGTAATAGGTATCCTGTAGGGTCGCCTAAAGATGGGAGGATGGTCCTGGGTTTCCAACTTCATTGGCATCAGGTTATCATAACCCAATGGCTCGCCCTCCAGTGAGAAGACATCTGAATAATCCCTTAGCCACTCTTCGACGATTTTCCTTTCTTTGTCGGAAAAGGATTTCCAACCAAGGACATAGGACTTGAGGCGTGTCACTCGTTCTTCGAAGTCCTTCTTCGATGCTTGACTTCCTTTCACCGTGACATTCGTTCCAATTTGGGGTGAGCGTCGACTACCCTCCCAATTAGCTCTGCCTCCGTCACTATGCCCCACGTCTTTTTTTCGCCAAGGTATTCTTCGTCATCCTGATTGATCATCAGTAACCTCATCTTCCTCTGTGGGATCCTGCTCGGTAACATTTTTAAGTTTCCCCGAGCTTCACTGCACATCCCGTGCAGCGGAGAATAGACGTCCAAGGGAACTACGTCCCCGGGTCTCTGACTTCCCTCGTCAGAATCACGGCGGCCACCTTTAGTGTTTCGTGCGGGATTGCCTCTACCAGAGTCACCCTCGCACTTTACTGTCTACTCCCTTTACTTGAGGGTTACTGTTTCATTCAGTGACTGTCCTCTTCCGGTGGTCTACCTGGGCTTCGTACCTTTGTTTCGTCTTCATATCCTCCGAAACAATACGCCTATAGTCAAGTCTTGCTGAGCCTCTGGAATTATACAGACACAAAAGAATTCTTCAACCCCCCTTCCCATAGTCAAACTTACTTCTACTCCTCTTACATGAATGGGCGGGGCCGGTGCAACTGTGTACTGAGAAGTTGGCCACTGTCCAAGAAGGCTCCCGATGTTCTTGTGCATAGCTTATGTCAATGTGACGGAAGCTCCACCATCTCAGCGCGGTGGAAGCTTGTTGAGCGACGAGTACTGGTAGGGTGATCAGTCCTAGCCGACGGACTCGCCGCTACTTCCTCTGAAGCTATTCGGGAGGCTTCTCCTTCCAATCCTGTCGAAGGTTTGCTCGAGGGCACGCCTCTTCCCAATTTCGCATTTGCTGACAAATCTTGCACTGGCTCCGGCCACTTTCTTCCATTGTTTCCTCTTTGGAGTCTCTGTCTTCATTTGACTTGGTTTGTTTTCTCTTCTGGTTTCTGATGGGGTTGTAGTCACTTCTTGAGTTGTTTTATTCCTCCTGTGACCAGTGTCACAGTTCTTCCTTCTGGGCTCTCCTCTCTTGCTGGACTTGTCTCCGTCGTTCACCTCCACATCCTTGATGTTGTCCTCCTTTGTGGCTGTTCTTTCTTCTGAATGTTGTGAGTTGTAGTCCCAGGATGTGGGAGGATTTTGCAGTTTCTGCAGTCTTCGGCTTCTGTCATGTGGCGTTTCTTCTCTTAGGACCTCTTCATCTCTAGTCCTAAGCTTGGGTTGTTTACCGAAAACTGGGTTGATTCCATCCAATAGTCCCGAAAGGATGTTCCTTTGATGCAATTACAAGCATACTCCGGCATAACGGTCTTCAACGCGTCCTTAGGTATGCCCACTTTAATATGTCTCCTTGTGGGATTAGCCTGAACCAAGGCATTACCTGCACTTAATGTTCCTGTGGCAATTGGGTTGACTGTCTCACCTTGTTCCTTCCTGACGGCGTTTGGGCTGGTTCCTGGGTTCTCTTGTGCCCGTTCGCCCATAAACTTCGGCGAACTTCCTTCCAAGGTGTGTCCAAAAGTCGTTTGCTCAGGACCCCTTACTGCCTGTTCACGTTGCAAAGGTAAGCTAGTACTCTTTAATACCTGTACGACGGTTTTTATATTCTTCTGCCGGTCTTCGTCGGTGCGGTGTTTCTCGTCTCTTGTGGTGTGTGCACTTCTGCAAGGATTCTTTGGGATGTCTTCTGGGTTCTCTGGTCTCCACCCAATCCTTTCTGCCTCGAAAGTTCTTCTTCTGTAACGGGAGGAACTAGAGAGATTCTTCGGGGACGAACCCCCGACCTTCGGTTGTCCAATACTCCATCGCGGATAATCATTACAAGGTCTTCCAGTTTCGACCTTCTTCGATTTATTTCTTCTCCTAATTCCTTGCATTCCTTAGTAACCGATTACTGTTGGCCAAATTTATCCTTTTTAAATTTTCCAAACTTTCTGTACTTATTTCGTTTAAGTTCGTTGGTTCGGTATCACTCATGTCACTTGTGCTTTCTTCATTCGTTATTTCCACGCTCTTTACCGACATCGCGAAGTTTCTTTGTTTATTTATCTTTATTTAAAACCACTTCACTGTTAGCGACACTTTTTACTGTTCTCAATTATTTTACCGAATTACTGTTGCAAATACTTTCTACGTTCGTGCTTTACTGTCACGAAAATTTATTTTAACAACAAGTTACACTCTTGCGATAAATACCTTGCAATAGATCCCACTTCTGACACCATTGATGTAGTGCCCAACCCGTATATTTATTTATGGTACTGGACACCCTTTTAATTACGTTAATTCACTTCACGGGCACCCTTTAAGTTGGGCGTACCCGGTGATTTTATCTCTTATTTTCGTCCAGGATGACTCGGCCTACCCAAACGGATGGCCCTTTAAATTGATAGGCTAGGTTCCTTCGGCTTTCCAAAGCCTACTTTGAACGTTAATTCTCCTCAGCTAACAAGAGAGGTATCAAGGTATCTAACAACACACGCCCTCTTATAAATTTTATTAAATATTACTCGAACAGTACATGCATTTAATATTTATTCTGAAGTAAATTATCAATTTCCATACAATACAATCCAATCTTAACTTCAAAGACAAAGGTCACAGTTATATGAATTTAAATCGTTAAATTTACCAATTTTCCGTAAAATACAATTCAATTATAAATCCAAAGAAAAGTTAACAGTTATCTGAATTTCAATAATTTATATATCGAGGGGCTTTATATTTTAGTGCAACAAAAATAAATAACAAGAAATGAAGTGGTCGGAATTGACCAGATATTCGAAGAATTATTCTACTTACTACTGCAGAGACAAAATTACTCTCATTGTGCTGCGTACGGACCGTAGATTTACGGCCCGCCCAAAATTTTCAACACTACAGTATATCAACTAACGGGACTTACTTCTGAACCCAAATTGACGGATTCAGGAACTAGGGGCCCAGACGTACCCCGTTTAGCATTTACTTGGAGCCAAATTAAACTAATGGAAAGTTCACAAAACTCTTGGTCCGTTGGTTAACATTAATTAAGATACAATCAAATTATCGGTTAAGGTCGCTAACAATAACTTTTTATGCACAGGTTTCCGCGTAACTAATGACATGCTATACTTTCCGTTTTAAAGTTTCTTACGCCACAAGTCTACAGGGGTTTGTTTAGCCACAGTTAACTTCAAGGAGGAACGACTACAACTAACTTAACAATTTTCGAATTTACTTTACAATTTTGAAGGACCCCGCCTTCCAATGTTCTGAAAGCCTATCAAACCCTTTGTTTTTCCTAAGACCGTCTCCCCCAGAAGGCTATTACCCATACAAGAGGGAAAGAAGGCGTCTTTACTACGTTTCCCAGGATCCTGGGCCCCCTGATTGGAGCGGGACCTGATTTCCGAGTATAACCCCTCCTTCCCAAAAAATATATTTAAATAAGTTAACAGATTCGAAGTCCCAATTTTATGACCCCCTCGTGGTTCAACTTTAGCAGCGTCTTCGAATCTGCCTTACAAAAGTCGCACCCTCCCGGAAACGAATCCAAAAATTTTCGACCCAGCGAAAGAGGAACCCAACCATTTGCAAATACATCCAAATCCGTTGGCTTACCCTTCCCGTTGGGGTCGGGTCTCGGTGATAAACCTCTGTCCCCACGTGGTTTGGCTTTATTACTTCTCGGAGAATCCGAATTAAGATAGAACAAACTTTAAAACAATCTGAAACACTTCTGATTTATTCGTTCATGAATGTTTATAAGTCAAACCACACTGCGTTCAGAGATGTACACCACGAAATCTTAAAACTACAATTCCTGCACTTATTTTACAAAAGATTTCTGCATGCAAACTTCATGGTTACGACATCCCTCCCCTCCTTTAATTTTGCACTCCGATGCAAACTTTCTTAACTAGGGTCGGGTATTATCACTTTACTCACAATTTTCACAAAAATTTTCCATTTACTTGTCCCCTTTATTGGGAGGCTAACACTGACAGATTTTATTTGTCCCCTTTATTGGGACACTAACACTGACACACTTAGTTTTAGTCATCCTCGGGTTCTTCGTAGTGTATTCGAGGTCGGGGCCTAAGAGCATACAGACGCTCAAACGGTGGCCCTGTGAAAGCAGCCTGTCTGCTTTCTCCGGGGGACCCTATTCCCATAAGGTCCCCGCGAGGAGGTAGTTCGGAAGCACCTGGCGGCTCCTGCCCGCCACTCGGTCCTGCCAGGGGGCAGGAGGTGCACTCCGGTTCACCTCCACGGGTCGATGTTCCTCCGTTCCCTGGGCGAAGCTCTCTGGGAGGAAGTAGCTCGGAGGCGCCCGGCGGATCCCATTCCGCCACTCGGTCCCGCCAGCGGGCAAGAAGCGCCCTCCGGTTCACCTCCCCTAGTCGATGTTTCTCCTTGTCCTGGGCGAAGCTCTCCGTGAGGAAGTAGTTCGGAAGCGCCCGGCGGTCCTCGTTCCGCCACTAGGTCCTGCCAGGGGGCGGGAGGCGCCTTCCGGTTCACTTCCCCGTGTTGATGTTTCTCCGGTGTCGAGGGCGAAGCTCCCGAGAGGAGGGGCGGTGGCCCTTCCCCCATCTCATCCCCTGCGTCGCCCGCCCCGCCTTGTCGCTCAACGTCCCATGGGGCATCGATGCTGCGGCGGATGCGGTCTCGATGGATCACTATCTGATGTCCAGTGATCATGTGACGCAGGAGATAAGTGACTGGAGTCTTCTGTTCGATGATGATGTAGGGACCCTCGTATCGGGGCTCCAACTTGCCTCTGCCCGGTCGCGGGTAATCAATGTACACCAAGCCATGGGGCGCCTTCTCTTCGAACGGCTTCAATTCCTTGATTCCGTTAGCCTTCTCGTATCTCCGCATGAACTTTTCCATTCGGCGGTAGATTTCGCTCAGACTCCTCCTTCGGTCTTCGGCGTATTCCTCTGGGTTGTACGGGCTCACGCACGCCTCCTGTGGCATGCGAAATAGCTTTGAAGGTACGTTGGGGCTCGCCCGTACATCAAGAAGAATGGAGAATACCCCGTGGCTCGCTGCACTCGGATGTTCCGGGACAATTCCACGGTCTCGTCCAGTTTCTTCAAACGTAGGCGGAGTTTGATGCATAACTCTTTATTCAGACGTTCGACCTTCCCGTTGCTTTGGGGATGGTATGCGGCGGTCCGTTGGTGTTGTACTTCCCAAACCCTGAAGAGCTCCTGCAAGGTAGAGTTCCAGAACTCCTTGCCTTGGTCGGATACTACTGCTGAAGGGGCACCCAGTTTGCACCGTATCAAACGATGGCACTTGTCCGCCACCTCCCGGGCCGTCTTGTCCTTTATTGCTGCCAGTATGGTGAATTTGCTGAAACTATCCACACACGTGAGGATATAATGGCTGCCTTCCACGGTCGGAGGAAGGGGACCAACTATGTCCACGTGCAGAAGTTCCCAAGGACTGTGGCCTCGCACACAAGGCATTGTTTCCACAGTCACTTTCCTCGTCTGTTTGTTCCGCGCGCATGTGTCGCACGCTTGGACTACCTGCCGTACCTGTTGAACCATACCTGGCCAAAATAAAGGTCCCGTAGGATTTCTGTAGTCCCGGCAGCTCCCTGATGAATGCTCCCGACGTCAGTGTGGGCTTTCCAAATGAGCTGCTCTCTCAACTTTTTAGGAACTACGATGACCTCTCTTCCGTTCGCATCGATGTAAACCAGCAGGTTCCTCACTAGTTTGACTCTCGACGGCTGGATGGGCTTAGTTACGGACCAGCTGAAAGCCTTTCCTTCTTCGATGGCTGCTCGAATTGCCGCTACTTCAACGTCCTTCTGCTGTTGTTTGCCGATTACCTTGCGATCAATGATCGCTTTGTTCGGATATTGCGTTCACAAACTCCTTCGTCACTCCAGGCGGGCGGGACAACCAATCGGCCACTCTGTTGAGTTTGCCTTTCACGTACTCGATGAGAACGTCGCAGTCTTGCAATGTCATAACCGAACGCTCTAGTCTTCCATTGGGCTCTCGGTGTCCTTCCCTCAGAAGCCACTTCAACGGCTTATGGTCAGAACGGACGATGACTCTCTGCCCAAATATAACATTGCTTCAATTCCTTTTTGTTGGTTGGCCTCTGGGAGTTTTTGATGGCCTCTTCTTTGGATTGTTGTGGCTTCACCCCGTTCCTGGTGACCACATGGCCTAATTACCCCACCTGGGACTGTAATAACTGACATTTTTCCAACTTTACCTTTAAGTTGGAGGTGCGTAGGCTATCCAAGGCTCGTCGTACCCTCTCGTCATGTCCTTCTAAAGACCTTCCAAGGACAATGAGGTCATCTAAGTAAATCTGTACTTCCTCGTCCATGCTTCGGCAAAATAAAATTCATTACTCTTTGGAACACTGGTGGCCTATTGGACAACCCAAACGGGACCACCCTGAACTCGAAATGACCGCTTCCCGTGGGGAAGGCAGTTTTCGAGATGCTATCGTCGTGAATGGCCAACTGCCAATATCCCGAGCGTAAATCCCTGCTCGAGAAGTAATGAGTCCCGTGCAACTTGGCCAAGGTTTCCTCAATGATGGGTACTTAATATTTGTCCTTGCTGCCATTGACGTCCCAAGGTCTATAGTCTACACAAAGCCTCAGGGCCTACGCTTCTTTTCTTCAATCGCTTCCCCTTTGGACTCCTGTGGTCACTCTTCATTCCTAGTGATCACGTGGTCCTGGTACTCTACCGGTGACGGTAGTAGTTAATCTTTCCTTTCCCTCGTCGTTCTTCCCTTTGAGAGCGACGGACATCGGTGAACATGCGTCTTGAGGTGTTTTCAATCTCTTCTTAGTCACTTGTGGAAATTTGGCTCTTTCTCACCGTGACACTTGTTCCATTTTTCTTTTCGGGCGAGGAATCAAACGGCTCTCGACGAACCTCCCCGTTCTCGTTGCCTCAACCACCATGCCGATGTCATCTTATCTTCAAGGTAATACTCTTCAGTCGTCACCTTTATTTCTCAAGATACTTTACCGCCTCCTTGGAAAGTGTTAACTTCCCGTTGAGATTTCCGCTCTGTGATACTTGCAAACCACGCTGAGCCTCACTGCACATTCTTGCAGCGTAGAGTAGACGTCCAGGGGAAACCATACCCCAAATTTTCTTCTTCGTCTATTCCCTTTTCTTTAACTTCCCTTTGGGATTCTGCTCGACAACTTCTCCAAGTATCCTCGAGCCTCACCGCATATCCCATGCAGCGGAGAATAGACGTCCAGGGGAACTCATACTCCCCATTTTTCACGATTACCAATGGAAACGACCAGGGGAACGGCTATGCTGTATCACTCCTTGATCCAGCATTTCTGCTATTTGTCGCTTTACCTCCTCCTCGTGTGTAATAGGTATCCTGTAGGGTCGCCTAAAGATGGGAGGATGGTCCTGGGTTTCCAACTTCATTGGCATCAGGTTATCATAACCCAATGGCTCGCCACCCAGTGAGAAGACATCTGAATAATCCCTTAGCCACTCTTCGACGATTTTCCTTTCTTTGTCGGAAAAGGATTTCCAACCAAGGACATGGACTTGAGGCGTGTCACTCGTTCTTCGAAGTCCTTCTTCGATGCTTGACTTCCTTTCACCGTGACATTCGTTCCAATTTGGGGTGAGCGTCGACTACCCTCCCAATTAGCTCTGCCTCCGTCACTATGCCCACGACGTCTCTTTTTTCGCCAAGGTATTCTTCGTCATCCTGATTGATCATCAGTAACCTCATCTTCCTCTGTGGGATCCTGCTCGGTAACATTTTTAAGTTTCCCCGAGCTTCACTGCACATCCCGTGCAGCGGAGAATAGACGTCCAGGGAACTACGTCCCCGGGTCTCTGACTTCCCTCGTCAGAATCACGGCGGCCACCTTTAGTGTTTCGTGCGGGATTGCCTCTACCAGAGTCACCCTCGCACTTTACTGTCTACTCCCTTTACTTGTAGGGTTACTGTTTCATTCAGTGACTGTCCTCTTCCGGTGGTCTACCTGGGCTGCGTACCTTTGTTTCGTCTTCATATCCTCCGAAACAATACGCCTATAGTCAAGTCTTGCTGAGCCTCTGGAATTATACAGACACAAAAGAATTCTTCAACCCCCCTTCCCATAGTCAAACTTACTTCTACTCCTCTTACATGAATGGGCGGGGCCGGTGCAACTGTGTACTGAGAAGTTGGCCACTGTCCAAAGAAGGCTCCCGATGTTCTTGTGCATAGCTTATGTCAATGTGACGGAAGCTCCACCATCGCTCAGCGCGGTGGAAGCTTGTTGAGCGACGAGTACTGGTAGGGTGATCAGTCCTAGCCGACGGACTCGCCGCTACTTCCTCTGAAGCTATTCGGGAGGCTTCTCCTTCCAATCCTGTCGAAGGTTTGCTCGAGGGCACGCCTCTTCCCAATTTCGCATTTGCTGACAAATCTTGCACTGGCTCCGGCCACTTTCTTCCATTGTTTCCTCTTTGGAGTCTCTGTCTTCATTTGACTTGGTTTGTTTTCTCTTCTGGTTTCTGATGGGGTTGTAGTCACACTTCTTGAGTTGTTTTTCCTCCTGTGACCAGTGTCACAGTTCTTCCTTCTGGGCTCTCCTCTCTTGCTGGACTTGTCTCCGTCGTTCACCTCCACATCCTTGATGTTGTCCTCCTTTGTGGCTGTTCTTTCTTCTGAATGTTGTGAGTTGTAGTCCCAGGATGTGGGAGGATTTTGCAGTTTCTGCAGTCTTCGGCTTCTGTCATGTGGCGTTTCTTCTCTTAGGACCTCTTCATCTCAGTCCTAAGCTTGGGTTGTTTACCGAAAACTGGGTTGATTCCATCCAATAGTCCCGAAAGGATGTTCCTTTGATGCAATTACAAGCATACTCCGGCATAACGGTCTTCAACGCGTCCTTAGGTATGCCCACTTTAATATGTCTCCTTGTGGGATTAGCCTGAACCAAGGCATTACCTGCACTTAATGTTCCTGTGGCAATTGGGTTGACTGTCTCACCTTGTTCCTTCCTGACGGCGTTTGGGCTGGTTCCTGGGTTCTCTTGTGCCCGTTCGCCCATAAACTTCGGCGAACTTCCTTCCAAGGTGTGTCCAAAAGTCGTTTGCTCAGGACCCCTTACTGCCTGTTCACGTTGCAAAGGTAAGCTAGTACTCTTTAATACCTGTACGACGGTTTTTATATTCTTCTGCCGGTCTTCGTCGGTGCGGTGTTTCTCGTCTCTTGTGGTGTGTGCACTTCTGCAAGGATTCTTTGGGATGTCTTCTGGGTTCTCTGGTCTCCACCCAATCCTTTCTGCCTCGAAAGTTCTTCTTCTGTAACGGGAGGAACTAGAGAGATTCTTCGGGGACGAACCCCCGACTTCGGTTGTCCAATACTCCCATCGCGGAATAATCATTACAAGGTCTTCCAGTTTCGACCTTCTTCGATTTATTTCTTCCCCTAATTCCTTGCATTCCTTTAGTAACCGATTACTGTTGGCCAAATTTATCCTTTTTAAATTTTCCAAACTTTCTGTACTTATTTCGTTTAAGTTCGTTGGTTCGGTATCACTCATGTCACTTGTGCTTTCTTCATTCGTTATTTCCACGCTCTTTACCGACATCGCGAAGTTTCTTTGTTTATTTATCTTTATTTTAAAACCATTTCACTGTTAGCGACACTTTTTACTGTTCTCAATTATTTTACCGAATTACTGTTGCAAATACTTTCTACGTTCGTGCTTTACTGTCACGAAAATTTATTTTAACAAGTTACACTCTTGCGATAAATACCTTGCAATAGGATCCCACTTCTGACACCATTGATGTAGTGCCCAACCCGTATATTTATTTATGGTACTGGACACCCTTTTAATTACGTTAATTCACTTCACGGGCACCCTTTAAGTTGGGCGTACCCAGTGATTTTATTCTAATTATTTCTTATTTTTCGTCCAGGATGACTCGGCCTACCCAAACGGATGGCCCTTTAAATTGATAGGCTAGGTTCCTTCGCGCTTTCCAAAACCTACTTTGAACGTTAATTCTCCTCAGCTAACAAGAGAGGCCTATTCAAGGTATCTAGGACAACACACGCCCTCTTATAAATTTTATTAATATTACTCGAAACAGTACATGCATTTAATAAATTTATTCTGAAGTAAATTTATCAATTTCCATACAATACAATCCAATCTTAACTTCAAAGACAAAGGTCACAGTTATATAAATTTAAATCGTTAAATTTACCAATTTTCCGTAAAATACAATTCAATTATAAATCCAAAGAAAACGTTAACAGTTATCTGAATTTCAATAATTTATATCGAGGGGCTTTATATTTTAATGCAACAAAAAATAAATAACAGAAATGAAGTGGTCGGAATTGACCAGGATATTCGAAGAATTATTCTACTTACTACTGCAGAAGACAAAATTACTCTCAATTGTGCTGCGTACGGACCGTAGATTTACGGCCCGCCCAAAATTTTCAACACTACAGTATATCAACTAACGGGACTTACTTCTGAACCCAAATTGACGGATTCAGGAACTAGGGGCCCAGACGTACCCCGTTTAGCATTTACTTGGAGCCAAATTAAACTAATGGAAAGTTCACAAAACTCTTGGTCCGTTGGTTAACATTAATTAAGATACAATCAAATTATCGGTTAAGGTCGCTAACAATAACTTTCTTATGCACAGGTTTCCGCGTAAGCTAATGACATGCTATACTTTCCGTTTAAATTTCTTACGCCACAAGTCTACAGGGGGTTTGTTTAGCCACAGTTAACTTCAAGGAGGACGACTACCAACTAACTTAACAATTTTCGAATTTACTTTACAATTTTGAAGGACCCCGCCTTCCAATGTTCTGAAAGCCTATCAAACCCTTTGTTTTTCCTAAGACCGTCCCCCCAGAAGGCTATTACCCATACAAGAGGGAAAGAAGGCGTCTTTACTACGTTTCCCAGGATCCTGGGCCCCCTGATTGGAGCGGGACCTGATTTCCGAGTATAACCCCTCCTTCCCAAAAATATATTTAAATATAGTTAACAGATTCGAAGTCCCAATTTATGACCCCCTCGTGGTTCAACTTTAGCAGCGTCTTCGAATCTGCCTTACAAAAGTCGCACCCTCCCGCGAAACGAATCCAAAAATTTTCGACCCAGCGAAAGAGGAACCCAACCATTTGCAAATACATCCAAATCCGTTGGCTTACCCTTCCCGTTGGGGTCAGGTCTCGGTGATAAACCTCTGTCCCCACGTGGTTTGGCTTTATTACTTCTCGGAGAATCCGAATTAAGATAGAACAAACTTTAAAACAATCTGAAACACTTCTGATTTATTCGTTCATGAATGTTTATAAGTCAAACCACACTGCGTTCAGAGATGTACACCACGAAATCTTAAAACTACAATTCCTTCACTTATTTTACAAAAGATTTCTGCATGCAAACTTCATGGTTACGACACTTCACGTTCCTTTCCTATTCTGTAAAGTGACCATATGACCTAAATATGACCGTAAGGAGTGCCCACCTTTCGCCGAATATGATTGTAGTAATGAGAGACAAAGCCCCATTCTCGCACAATATGCAGGTGTCTCTGAGAGCAAATCTAAATAAAAAACTTTTCGAAATTCAGGAATAAGTGAATGAACTGGTAAATCCGACAAAAGGGCATGATGCTCCACCCAGACCTGTTGGCTATCTGCCAATCACCGCACGGTAAACCTGAATATTCTCGTTTTTGAATATGCATATGCCTAAACTACGCCCTACCCTTCGTGGAACAACCAATGATTGTCTTTGAAAAGGATGCACGCTCTCGGCTGGCCGAAAATGTCCGCCACAAGTCATAAACAACGCCCCTATTCATGCAGTGCTCCAATAGGAAACAAGGCTCTCCGCTTGTAGGCAGGGGGCGTACCCCTTATAAATGGGGCACTTCGTCGCTTAGAGTCAGTTTCACGCTACTTATTGTATCATACGAATCATGGCTGAGCTTTACGATTCACCTGACCTTATTGGTGATAACGATTATTACAACCAAGCCACAGGCCTATTATTCAATGCAATAGATCAGAACGAGCTATTCTTGTCACAGAACTTTGATGAAATTAATGGAGCAGTGGACCAAACCCTCATTCAAGAATCCTGTGAAATGTAAGTAATTTGTAACGTTGTAATAAGTCTTTTGGAAGTCGTGTTTAATTAATGTTTGTGCCCAATATCAGTATATATATATATATAAACTCTCGACAGTTTTTAATTTTAAATCTGTGTTCATTGTGTGTATTTCTCGTCAAATTACTGCGAAATAATTTCAATTTAACCTAACCGTCGACAGGTTCTCTCAACGCAAACAAATCTCATTTATTTATTAGTTTTGATTAATACTATTTTTTCCGAAACGTGTTGTTCGCAGCCAGCGTCATGACATTTATCTTACCTGCAGGAGTGAACCCGAGTTAGGACGCGTTATAGCGACTTTTGACGAAATGGGGGTACCACCCCCCATTCATCCCCATGATCCAGACGTCTTAGTATCGGGACAGGGTGATGAGTGCCGGATCATAGAGGAGGAGATGCTGTAAGTGTTTTTATTTATAGGCAAATTGAAATAAGCGCGTTTTCAAATTTGATTTTCATTCTCTGATATATATATATATATATATGCAATAAAATCACAAAATAACACGTGACCTTATTAATAAGCAAACAACCACAGGGAAAAGGAAACACAAAGTCCGAGCGCTTTCGTGATATATTCACATTATCAAGGAGGAACAGAAAATAGACGGAGATTACAAAGTAAATGAGTTAAATAGACAAGCAAAAAATTCACAATCGGCACCTCAAATTAAAGGCCTTAAAGCCCTCCAAAGATTATTTCAATTGATAACATAATCTGTAGGCAGCTAAATTACTAAATATAAAAAAAAAAAAAGAAGTATACTGTATAGATGAAATTAGACAAAAAAAAAACAATACAGAGAACAAAAATTATTATAATGGTTATTAACACTAATATTTAATTAAAACAGGCAATTAATTGGCAAGAATTTAATGAAAAACAAATAGATAACGTAGATAACAAATAGATAACATAATCTGTAGGCTGCTAAATTACTATACAAATGAAATTAGACAAAACACCAGTACAGAAAACAAAAATTATTATAATGGTTATTAACACTAATATTTAATTGAAGTAGGAAATTAAGAGGCCCGAAATTAATGAAAACAAAGGGAAAGTTGCCATCGTCTTACAGATTATTACAAAATTTCTACAAACCGTCTGGAAATTTTTTTTTTCCCAAAAGCAACCCAGTTCAAAAGTCCAATAAACCCCCCAGCAACCAAAGATTATACACGAAAGAAATATTACAATTAAAATAGACACATAAGAATGTTAACAGTTCTTACAATAATATTTATTTATTTAACCAGGGGAAAACCATTAAGGAGCAAGAATGCAGTTAAGAAAACAGTAGGCCCTTCGCCAGCTTTTTGACAATGCACGAATCTAATTTGTACAACCCAGGGCTAATATTAAGGACCAAATCCGCATTATTCTTGATCACACTTGATTCCAATATATTTCTGCTAACAATAGATTTACTAAACCTTAATTTGGAAGCATTTTTCCAATCAATGGGATGATTAGTATCTCTTACGTGAATGAAAATGGCGTTAGATTCCTGGCCACTTCTTATACTGTATTGATGCTGTTTAATACGTAACTCAAGGGTCTTACCAGTTTGGCCAATGTAAAATTTATTACATATTGTGCAAGGGATTTTATATACACAACCATGTTCACTTAAAGGGGAGTTCTTAATCAATGAATTCTTAATTACATCTAAATTTTTGAACGCAATATTTACGTTAAAAGTCCTCAGCAGATTCGGCAGATCAAGGAAATTTTCTCTGAATGGTAACACTAAAACATTTTTTGTGTTATAAGGAATCTTATCCTTTACTTCGTAGAAGGTTTTCTTTGCCATTTTTAAGGACTTATCTATGCAGTTCTTTGGGTATTTTAAATCAAAAGCAATTTTGTATATTTTACTAATTTCATCGTCAATGAACTCAGGGCTACAAATTCGTAGGCCTCTTAGAAACAAAGTAGAAAGAACGGATCGTTTTACATTAATGTGGTGATCAGAATAATAATGTATATAGGAACAATTATTAGTGGGTTTTCTGTAAATATTGTACTTAAACTTTTTCCAGACCTATATATTAGAACATCTAAAAAGGGATCGAAGAATCTTTTTCTATTTCAACTGTAAAATTGATAGAGGGAATTAAATTATTAAGTTGGGTAAGAATTCATTGAGATTTAAAGTCACTGGCCAAAGACAAAGAACATCATCTACATATCTAAACCATGGAACATAATTTGGCAGAATCTTCCTTAATAACTTACTTTCAAAAAACTCCATATATAAGTTACTCAAAATGGGGGAGAGAGGGTTTCCCATCGCCATACCAAATTTCTGTCTAAAATATTCATTATTGAACACAAATTTTGAGTCTACTATGCACAGCTTAATTAATTCTATAATTGTGGCCACAGGTAATGGCAAATTAGATTAACCAATTCTTCCGAAAGAAACACTAATAGATCATCCACCGGGACTCTTGTAAATAAAGCGGTAACATCAAAGCTTACCAATCTAAAATTGTAATTGACACTGACACTATTTAATTTTTCCACTAGGTCTACATTATTATTTATGTGTGATTGTGAAATTGTGCCAAGGAGAGGATTAAGAATGGAGACAAGCCATTTGGATAGCTTATATGAAATAGATCCTATAGAACTAACAATAGGCCTTGCCGGATTATTTGGCTTATGAGTTTTAATCAGGCCATACATATAAGGTAATGACGGTGAAGTACTCAAAAACTGTTTAAGTAACATTTCATTCCCCTTCAAAAGTTGTTTAATTTTCTTGTTAAATGCACTGTTCACAGTTTCAAGGGGATTGTTCCTTAATTTCACGTAAGTGTCCGCATCATTCAAAAGATCATACATTTTTCCTAGATAAACGTCTTTATTGAGGATCACTAAGGCATTTGATTTATCAGCTTTGGTTATATGTAGATTCTGATCTTTTCTTAAAGCTTCATAAGAGTCGAAAAACCTCTGTGGACAATTTGGAATAGAGGGTTTAGATATGGCACTATACTATACCTTTACAAATTCACATCCTCTATAGGTAAATCATTATATTTTTCTAAATTACAGAAAGCCTTAGCTATTTCTACATAGTCCACCTCCTTTTTAGCTGCTGAAAAATTTATTCCATATCCAAGAGCCGTAACCATATTTTTATTTAACACTTTATCTGATAGATTTATCACAAATCCGGGGTTAGCATCCTTAGTCCAATCACTTCTTTCAATTACGTGAAATTAAGGAACAATCCCCTTGAAACTGTGAACAGTGCATTTAACAAGAAAATTAAACAACTTTGAAGGGGAATGAAATGTTACTTAAACAGTTTTTGAGTACTTCACCGTCATTACCTTATATGTATGGCCTGATTAAAACTCATAAGCCAAATAATCCGGCAAGGCCTATTGTTAGTTCTATAGGATCTATTTCATATAAGCTATCCAAATGGCTTGTCTCCATTCTTAATCCTCTCCTTGGCACAATTTCACAATCACACATAAATAATAATGTAGACCTAGTGGAAAAATTAAATAGTGTCAGTGTCAATTACAATTTTAGATTGGTAAGCTTTGATGTTACCGCTTTATTTACAAGAGTCCCGGTGGATGATCTATTAGTTTCTTTCGGAAGAATTGGTTAATCATAATTTGCCATTACCTGTGGCCACAATTATAGAATTAATTAAGCTGTGCATAGTAGACTCAAAATTTGTGTTCAATAATGAATATTTTAGACAGAAATTTGGTATGGCGATGGGAAACCCTCTCTCCCCATTTTGAGTAACTTATATATGGAGTTTTTTGAAAGTAAGTTATTAAGGAAGATTCTGCCAAATTATGTTCCATGGTTTAGATATGTAGATGATGTTCTTTGTCTTTGGCCAGTGACTTTAAATCTCAATGAATTCTTACCCAAACTTAATAATTTAATTCCCTCTATCAATTTTACAGTTGAAATAGAAAAAGATTCTTCGATCCCTTTTTTAGATGTTCTAATATATAGGTCTGGAAAAAAGTTTAAGTACAATATTTACAGAAAACCACTAATAATTGTTCCTATATACATTATTATTCTGATCACCACATTAATGTAAAACGATCCGTTCTTTCTACTTTGTTTCTAAGAGGCCTACGAATTTGTAGCCCTGAGTTCATTGACGATGAAATTAGTAAAATATACAAAATTGCTTTTGATTTAAAATACCCAAAGAACTGCATAGATAAGTCCTTAAAAATGGCAAAGAAAACCTTCTACGAAGTAAAGGATAAGATTCCTTATAACACAAAAAATGTTTTAGTGTTACCATTCAGAGAAAATTTCCTTGATCTGCCGAATCTGCTGAGGACTTTTAACGTAAATATTGCGTTCAAAAATTTAGATGTAATTAAGAATTCATTGATTAAGAACTCCCTTTAAGTGAACATGGTTGTGTATATAAAATCCCTTGCACAATATGTAATAAATTTTACATTGGCCAAACTGGTAAGACCCTTGAGTTACGTATTAAACAGCATCAATACAGTATAAGAAGTGGCCAGGAATCTAACGCCATTTTCATTCACGTAAGAGATACTAATCATCCCATTGATTGGAAAAATGCTTCCAAATTAAGGTTTAGTAAATCTATTGTTAGCAGAAATATATTGGAATCAAGTGTGATCAAGAATAATGCGGATTTGGTCCTTAATATTAGCCCTGGGTTGTACAAATTAGATTCGTGCATTGTCAAAAAGCTGGCGAAGGGCCTACTGTTTTCTTAACTGCATTCTTGCTCCTTAATGGTTTTCCCTGGTTAAATAAATAAAATATTATTGTAAGAACTGTTAACATTCTTATGTGTCTATTTTAATTGTAATATTTCTTTCGTGTATAATCTTTGGTTGCTGGGGGGTTTGGACTTTTGAACTGGGTTGCTTTTGGGAAAAAAAAATTTCCAGACGGTTTGTAGAAATTTTGTAATAATCTGTAAGACGATGGCAACTTTCCCTTTGTTTTCATTAATTTCGGGCCTCTTAATTTCCTACTTCAATTAAATATTAGTGTTAATAACCATTATAATAATTTTTGTTTTCTGTACTGGTGTTTTGTCTAATTTCATTTGTATAGTAATTTAGCAGCCTACAAATTATGTTATCTATTTGTTATCTACGTTATCTATTTGTTTTTCATTAAATTCTTGCCAATTAATTGCCTGTTTTAATTAAATATTAGTGTTAATAACCATTATAATAATTTTTGTTCTCTGTATTGTTTTTTTTTTGTCTAATTTCATCTATACAGTATACTTTTTTTTTTTTTATATTTAGTAATTTAGCTGCCTACAGATTATGTTATCAATTGAAATAATCTTTGGAGGGCTTTAAGGCCTTTAATTTGAGGTGCCGATTGTGAATTTTTTGCTTGTCTATTTAACTCATTTACTTTGTAATCTCCGTCTATTTTCTGTTCCTCCTTGATAATGTGAATATATCACGAAAGCGCTCCGACTTTGTGTTTCCTTTTCCCTGTGGTTGTTTGCTTATATATATATATATATATATATATATATATAAGCAAACAACCACAGGGAAAAGGAAACACAAAGTCGGAGCGCTTTCGTGATATATTCACATTATCAAGGAGGAACAGAAAATAGACGGAGATTACAAAGTAAATGAGTTAAATAGACAAGCAAAAAATTCACAATCGGCACCTCAAATTAAAGGCCTTAAAGCCCTCCAAAGATTATTTCAATTGATAACATAATCTGTAGGCAGCTAAATTACTAAATATAAAAAAAAAAAAAGAAGTATACTGTATAGATGAAATTAGACAAAAAAAAAAACAATACAGAGAACAAAAATTATTATAATGGTTATTAACACTAATATTTAATTAAAACAATATATATATATATATATAGCTCGTAATCATTGACGAGATGTCATATTAACCGCTTTGAAAATTGCTTTGTGTTACTTCTCAATTATAATTGGCTGTCTAATTCCACTTCTTGTTCTGAAGTAGATTTTCCACAAGATAAATTATGCTCATTGATTTAACCGGATCTTTCCGCGTTTATAATATAACCTAACATAAACTAAATACCGTTCATTTACAAGCATTGAAATTTAGCTTGTATTGCTTCGCGTTTTAAATCGACATTCTAATAGCCTTTTGCTCTGAGTTTTCTACAGCATAAAATTATTCCTACGATATTTTCAATTATTAGCTGTTTCCATCCCCAACTATTTCAGTATATATATATATATACAGTGGTGGGCACCGTTAACCAAAAAGTTAACTTCGATAACGATAATCCGTTAACCCCAATTTTTAACTCCGATAATTATAATCCGATAATTTTACTACAAAGTTAACGGAAGTTAACGATAATCCGTTAACGATAACTATTTCTTTACTAACATTTAAAAAAATCAAGGAAAAAGGCTTTAAAACCCATAGAAAATGTTTATTTATGCAAAATCCAACAATAAATAGGTATTTAACTGTATTTTTATCAAGTTTTGCAACTTTTTTGCTTAATAACTTTTTTTTATTTTTAATAAAAAATGTACTGATTACATGTTTTGAAACCCTTGTAACCACTAACCATTAACTAAATTTTAATTTACCAGAGAATTATTATGGCGGGAACTGAAAGGTAAAATTAAATTTTAGGCACATTTATTAAAGACTATGACACAATGTGCTGGTTGCCCTTCAGAAAGACCAACTTCTCAAAGTTAGGCCCAACTGCCAGTTGTCCTTGCCGAGAGAGAAGAGCCGTTCTACTGCGGCAGAGGACGGAATTGGCAGACTGAAGTTATGGCGGTTTGAATTCATTCGCGGAGGTAAATTATACTCATTGATTTATCTGGCTCGAGCTATCGGAAGTTAACTGGTCCGATAACGATAAATGGAAATTAACTTCCATTAATAGTCCGTTAAAAAAAGTTAACTTCGTTAATTAACTGTTATCGGATTAACGCGTTAGTGCCCAACACTGTATATATATATATATATATATATTTGGCGCCATACACATTACTTTTAGTGGCAACCAGCTTCATGCATCTATTTTAATTACAGGGCACCCGGCCATGACATAAACACTTTCGACGAAAGGAAAACGAGTGCTTCGCCGAACAGCCCACCCAGCGATGCAGAGGTCGCAGTATTGAGTCACAGACGGTCAAGCGAGCGCGAATTTGCAGACTAGATAATGTAAATGTTTTGAGTCCATATAGTATTTTTAAAGTAGATTTTTCTACAAGGTAAATTATACTCATTGATTTATCTGGCTCTTTTCTCGTTTATAACGTGTCAATCGGAAATAACTTATAAATGGCAGCTATAGTTGTAAAACATTTTTAGTTATTCTCTGCTTCCTTCATCGTTATTTCCGAATATATATACACACACACACACACACGGCTTGTTTTTATTTCTTGTACAGCTAGTTTTAAGACGTGCATTCGTTTTTAAAAATAATTTTATCTTTATTTTACAGGGCCGAAACGGAGTTAGAAGAGATTATAAATACTTTTGGAGACAGGGTGGCAAATGAGGTGGTCTCCACAACAGTTAGTGGGCCAGATGTCATGGTATTGTCACACATCCGGTCAAGCGAGTGCGTGCTCATCGACGAGGTTATGTAAGTATTTTTAGGATAAATACAAAACACAATATTATTTTCATTTATTAAACATGTACAAAAAGGGGCAGCCCCCAATTCTTAATTGTTACAAATATATATACAGATTTACACAATATAGGGCTTACAGGGGGTTGCAACATGTGGAAATTTTTTTTCATCTGTCTGCATACATATTTATCGTTCATATTTGTGTCACACAAATCGAATAATTTTAAAAAATTCATAAATCCCTTCCCGCGAGACACATGCAAGAGAAACAATATACAATATAACCCACAGGTCTCGTTATAAAAACTTTAAAGTTGATATGGGGCCCAAATTACCTCAGGCACACGTAATTGCACGATAAAATTTACGATTTTCGAGTCGTGCCATGGCGAGAGACCGAGTGAATCGAAATAATACATTCTTTCCTTAGTTTTAAAATAAAGAGCAAACCAGTAAATTCCCTCACCACCCACAATGTCGGTGTTAACGATTGCACCGTGCCAGCTTCTCGTGCTAGGTGGCATCAATATTTCATTCTTTGCCAAAACCCCGATAAATTTGGAACGCGCGAAACAGTCACTTTTCACCACTCTCTTGAGGGTATTTGCGTCCATTTTAAAAATCTGTGTTTATATTCCGGAAACGATCCAGCTCTATTAGGGCCTGTGTTTCTAGATACACGAGCGCACTTAAAGGCGTGTCTGTAGGTTTGGCGAATTCCAAACGTACTGCCACCGTCCCGGTCTGCTGGGCGTTTAAATGGGTGTTTACCCCCGCGGTTAAGTCAGGCGTAAGGTCAAATGAATAAATGTTAAACTGTTCCACAAATTCTTTCTGTGTTATACCGATTCCAAGTTCATCACACGCTCCTGTGTTATGTGCCAAACCGCTGTAAGCCCTCGCATAGAGTGGGAACACAGCATCTGTCGAATATTCCATATTCAAAGTCCCACCCAGCGCGACGCCGTTGAAATATAATGTAATATTTTTAAGCCCAAAATTCTCAAATTTCAATGCACTCTTTTTATAATCTCCATTTGCCGTGGAATGATCTTGTAGACCGATCAGAACTCTTTAAGGCAGAACACCAAGAGCGATGTTTTCTATCTGCTTCGATACCAATCCTGTGGGAATCGTATACATTTTGATCTGTACCCTATTAATTGGGTATTTCACTGTGGCGTGTACCAGCTCTTTCTCAATTTCTATATGTTTAGCGGAACTTAATTTCACTCGGCGTATAGGCAAATAGGTCTCCATGACATGAACTACGATAGCTTTCGCGCCTTCTTCTTGGGCAGCGTCCAGGTTTATACAGATCTCGGGACTTGTACGTGTAAGTTTCAATTTCATATCAACACCGTTCATAAGTAACTTCTCCTGAATGCAAAGTCTGTGTGCAAGCGTCCAAAGCATTCATATATCTTTTTTTTAGAATTTTAAATTTTTCCTTTATTCCATCTTCATCTTTAGTGTGGTAATACCCCTCAGCGGATAGAAAGGTGTCCTTTGCTTCTTTTGAAAAGTTGAGGACGTTTTCCAGATATGCTCGTAGGTGATAGTACCCAGTGTCTGCTGAGATGTTAGTCTGATTTAAATATACGTCACACTAACCAAATATGGTGTGCAGAAAGTTTGTTTCGGGGTATGCAGCATAATTATCATCGTAGTCCGTTCCGTCAGAATGAGCTATACGAAGTTTGGCGTACAGCTCCATACAGCTTGGGTCAAAAAGGTAAGGGCCTGAGCTGGTATCACGAACTCTATAGGGGCACTGGGCGAGCTAATCGTGTTTAAAGGGTTAATTGTAATAAAGTCACTGTGCTCAATAGAAACTTGAGTTGGAGGTATCTCAAAGAGGGATAGCTCCGATTTACAGCACTGTGAGCTGCAAGGATGAATGAAACATGTCATGATGAGTCAGAAACAGTGCCACCTCCCGCGACGACTGTTAAACAATCTATGATTCGTGAGACTAGCTTCCTCAGTTTATATCAGTTAAAAAAATGACCAATCATAGGTTTCATACGCTTAGAACACTTCCGTTTTGGCACCCTTTTACGTTTAATACCACGGGTCCCCTTCTTCTTCCTAACAGTTCTCTTCTTTACACCACGTGTTGGTACCCCCTTCTTCCTATCAATTCTCTTCTTTCCTCCGCCACGCATTTTCCTCTTAGCATCTTTGATGATTTCATCCCGCGTACGCCTTAAATATTTTTTTTAGAGCTTCTTTAGGTTTAGTACCCGCGAGCATTTCCTCTGCCGCGTTAAAACCTGTTTGTAAAGCCTTCCTCCCAAGGTACCTAGCACCCCTCTTTAGTAGTGGTACAGCTGTGCGCAGTATGGATGAAAAAATGGAACCAAGTCCACTGCCACGCTGGTATCTCACCCCCCGGTATATCGTGAATGGTTTTCTGACCATTATAACTCAGTGCGGCGAAAGTGCAGCTTCACTGTTAAGCTCCCGTCGCCGTCGCCGAATGGGAAATTTTTACCCTCGACCGTTCTTTATATATTGAGATATTAGTTATTAGATTAGTTGCGACATTCACATAATGGGGCCTGTCATATGTAATACTCAAGCTCCATCCTCTATGGTTGGGAATGTGCGCTACGCGCAACAGTCGTGCCTGGGTATCCCCAACAAATTGGTGTTCCGCTATATTGCTGTAAATATAGCACATGTCTGGAGGCTGAGAGCTTACATCCAATTTCTCCATCTTCAGCTGATACACTAAGTTGGACAAGTCATCCGGTGCCTCGTGAAAGGTGTCTCTTTGGAAGGCTGCTCGATAACGCCCCTCGGTTATAATTTTGAACACTCTTCCGTCTTTAAGATTTCTGTTAGCCTTTGATTTTAGCATTAGAGTATGTGCAGTGCCTCCTCTGTTTACGAATTCGTATATTAAATCATTCGTAAGGTGCGAGTTTTTTAAACATATGTTTAAGTCTCTCACAACATCCTCAACCGAACCATAACGCCCCGGTCCTAGTGTCACAGTTGTACTGAAAAACTCTGCGACCTTAGTCCAGGCTATACGTATAGTTTCATCCCGAGTTACCCCCCCCCCCGGCTTTTGCACACTCATCACAGTTTCTAAGAATTGTAAAAACGGCATCTTTATATTCAATATTTAAAAAGACGGTATCCAGCTGAATTTCACATATCCCCACTTCATACGAATCACGACCCAATTCAATGGGGCCATGGAGTTCTGTTACAAAATTGGCTAATGTGTTGTTAGGGTGCACAGACAGGGATGAGGAGGACGGGAGTGTGACGTAGAAATGGTTGGGAGCCATGCTGCATACTAATTAAGCTTCATGACTGCATCGGCTTTTATATAGGTATTGAAGCTTTCTGGATAACCTAACCACATCACCAGGTAAATCTTCTTTCCGGCGCCTTTGCTTCCTAAAATTTTCTCAATTTTAAACACGTTTTTTCCTAAATTAAATGCCACTTTCTGAAGTTCCTCGCGGTAAAAAAAACCGAGATTTCTTCCCCATTCAAATCTTCAACGTAATACATCATTAACTCGCCTTTAGGCCTCATAGCTCTAACTTTAAAAATCTCGCGTGAACATCTTTGCTCAAAACCCTTCGCGAATTTATTTCCCGAACGTGACAACCTTACATAATCATTGATTTTGAAATGCACAGATTGTGGTGGTGGTGGTCCATCACTTCTCGGTCGCCTGCCTCTTTCTAAAACATCGTTAGGCGTTGTACCGATCGTACGGTGGTGTGAGCGGTTGTAGGATGAAGCCAGTGAATCGAGAACGTTTATATATCTGAGTGTGCTTTTATGTGTAAAATAACGGTGCATGCGTTCCTTTATGGTACGTTGAACTCTTTCAGCTAAAGATGTTTTATGTATAGAGTTGGAAGTGTAATAGCTGATATTAAACTCTGACAACATGTTCTGAAAAGCACGCCCTATAAATTCTTTCCCCATGTCCGTACAAAAATAGCCTGGAATCCTGTTTTCTTTCAACATCAGTGTTTTGGTTGCTTTAGCGACTGTTTCAGGCGATTTATTTTTCAAGGGAACTAACCACAGGTATCTAGAGAATACATCTATTATGAATAGGATGTAGCGGTAACCATCGTTGTACACCGAATATCTTTGCAAGTCTGTTAAATCTGCACGCAAAAATCTCTCAACATCCTTTTTCCTTACACCATAAGTACCTCTGTACAGTCTATTAACGCCGCCATAGGATGCTGGGTTAGAAATGTCATAATAGTCCTTACTTAACCCTTTACCGCACTGTGCGTCGAATATGTAACGTTTCAGATACACGCATTTAGACTCAACCCTACGCAAAAAGTTCGGCGATAAAGGGTTAATACGTTAGCCATTTGCGTATTTTAGAAGCACGTGGATAAGGTTGGCCTTCTACTCTCTTCTTTCTTCTCTTCAGAGACGCTGCAGCTGTTGTGGGTGAAGGTGTACTCAGTTGTGACACGTGCGATGCATGCTCCAAGTCTTTTAACCTATTAAGATTACCTATCAATGTGTTGGGGGCATTTATTTGCTGTAGTCTTGCCTTATTATGCCTCCATCCTGTTGGTGATGGCCTGTCCCACTTTCTCACCAGATCATGAACAATATCAACGATATTGGACCTGCACCCTTGATCCATCAACAATGACCTCCTGTGTCTGCCCACTATATGACGGGGTCCTCACTCAACAGATTATAAAGATTTAACCCTTTATTCCTCAATGTATGGGGGAGGCTTTTTTTAAGCACATGTTCGATGTGCTGTGTTCCGCTACTCTTTGGTTGCTCAGGCCCTGTACCACTATGCTCAGCGCTACTCGAGTTGTGCCTCACGGGGAGCTCTGTAGGCTGTTTATAATCTTCGTACTCGTGAAGAAATTTCTGCAAAGCTCTTGATACAAAACCCTTTTCTCATCAGGCATCTTTTCACTGTTTAATAAGGATAGTAGCTCACTCTCCATTCTTTTAAGTCTACTTTTACGGGGCTTTAGAGAGCGTCTGGGGTCCTTTGTAATGAAGCATACAGCTCGCGGGATCACAACCACCTTCATTATATTAGTCTAGTCAGTAAAGGACCCAAAATTGAAAATAAGATGGTAGGAATGAACCGCCTCTTTGTACAATAATACGCCTTTTCTTACCCACAGTCTGACTTTTATGGGCGAGCGTACGTATTATGTTCTTGTAACGACGTAAGCGAGCCTTCTGACAGGATTTCATTGGAACATTACATTTTATAACATTCAGGCAGATTTCGCAGATGCATTTTAAAAAGTCAGAATCGATATTTTTAGCAAGCACCTGCTGCAACGACCGAGGCAATCGTTGATAGATTTTTATTAATTCACGGTATTTCTTTATCCTATTCGTCATTCTGGAATGTACACGGTTTCAGGTTCGTTTGTAAATATATTCGTTCTTGAAGCACCCTAAACGTGTTTCGTGGGTGAAGGTCGCATAGCAAATATCCATAATGCTGCTTTGTGACCTCTTTATAAACCTCCAAAAACTCCTTACGTTGACTCGGGAACATTTGACTGGCTAATACTCCAATTTGTGACACATCTCTACGTTGCGCGAATAAGACTAGATATTGCGTATTTAACGATACATCGCGCATGTATCTATTTTTGAAAAATAGATTCTGATTGATGAAGAACACACTTATGTTAAGGTGGTGGGAGAATACTGTAAATGTCTCGGCAAACGTTTTATTCATCTCCAACATGAGGTCGTCAATTACGATGACTATGTTCATTTCCCTTTAGTGAATTAACGTCATAGACCCCCTTGTGGAAAAACGTCGCCTTGGTACTCGTTGAACACTGATTGGTATGTCGAATAGCACCATATAACTTTATGCACAAATTTTGAGAACATTTCACCCTTTTCTTTAATGATATTAAGCATAAACACCGTTTTATCACAACCTGTCGGGCCAGATATAATACATGTGGATGGGCTCGTGAGTCTGAATTTTTCTACAGCCTCCATTTCTAACACGTCACACCCCTAAGTGACTCATTTACAGAATATCACAAATAACGAGTTCTGTTCCTTATATTTTGTGTTCTTCTTCCACAGAACCGTTAATGACGATGATGGATGATCCCACTGACCCTGCATCTACAGTACCCATACCCGCCTATGAATCCCTACCAGAGACACCTGTTGCACGTTCAAAGCGGCGACACGCTGAAGAGTCCTCCACGTCAGGTATAAAGCGCGCGAAATACGCATCGGTTGATGGACAATCCGCGGTACAACCCCAGTCCTCAACGTCTTACGCTACCAGCCCTAATCAGCTTCCTCAGCCCCTTGTACTTCCTCCATAATCCCCACCCATTCTGTTGAGTCTGCTGTAATAGACCCCCAACCCTCAACGTCTTACGTTACCAGCCCTACATCAGCTTCCTGAACCCCTTGTACTTCCTCCACAGCCCCCACAACGTTCTGTAGAGTCTGCTGTAATAGAACCCCAGCCCTCAACGTCTTACGGCGCAATCCCCACATCGTCCAATATAGGCACTCGTCCATCCCCGCAGCAGCTTCTCGCTCTGTTGAGGATGATATAACATTTGAGTTGGTGCGTACCGTTGCCCCCACCCCAGTCTTGACTAGAAATCGGTATATAGTCAGGGTCGATCCTAGATCCGTGTATAGCAATGGCGTTGAGTATGGACTACGTCGCGTTGTAGAGCGCATTGTAGAGTTTGCCCTTCAGAACCGCGACGAGCGTGAAGTCAGGACGAGTCTGTCCTTCGGTTTCGGCTCAGATGATGGTGATGTAGATGATTTTTGGGTGGTAGTGCCATTTAGACGTTTGGCTGCTGAAGATGTAGAATATATATTAGCCCGTATAATGCAAGCCGCCCAAAGTAGTATAACATTCAATATGGACAACTTTACGGTAAATATTGACCGTGTATTCCGTGTTGCAGGTCATAGTGCCACACGGTATACTCTTTACTTCAATTCTCAGGCTGTTTTTAGACGGCATCGTGGTTGCGGCTTTATAGCATTAGTCCTAGCACGTATGTTTACTGTGCTAAATACACGGTCCAAAAAAATTTGGCTACCTTCGATCGTGGAGCGTGCCCGTAAACTAGCTGTAGACTGTGAACTTGAATTTGACTCTAATATGGGTCCTGAAGAACTGAGAAGGTTAGAGCAGAAAATGAATGTCCGTATAGTGGTATTTGGCCTGGATGATCGTCGTAGGACTGTGTATGTTTTTAAAAGCAGTGTGAGAGATCGTACAAGACCCCTACTTATTTTAGGACGGTCAGGTACAGTGCTTACAAGAAGTCTCGCGCCTCTGTCTCGTCCCAAGCTAGTCTGTTAGGTATAAAATGGGCGGTCCTTATGGCAGCGGAGGTGTGTTCGGATTGGTGCACATAATTGCTCTAACCCCATCAATGACGTCCACATTATCATTGTGTTGATCACTCTATCTATTTATATATAGAGACATACTGTATATATATATATATATATAAATATATATATATATATATATATATATATATATATATATATATATATATATATATAGAGTATGCAGGGGATAAACGTGTCTCAGTCCCAGCTATGGTAGTTGTCTTACAATTAACAGTCCCAAGTGCAAGTTACGTTAACACCTCCACATAAACTACCCTGGACTAAAATAACATACGTGAAGCCCTTACCCACAAACCATTTAAAAGGTGTGATTTAAAAGCCCGCTCTCTCTCTCTCTCTCTGATCACACCGCATCCCATCAGAGGCCGAAAATCGAGAAAATATACTCTCTGCCTTCCGCTCTACTCCAAATCCTTTTCTCTTAGTGACCTCTTAATACAAACTAATCTATCATATTTTGCGACTTTTTAACTCTGGTAGGATTCAACTCCATTCCTATAGTGTAAGAGATACTTAAATTCATGTGTGTATTATGCATATGATGTGCGTAATAAATAATCATTTTTAAATAGTTGGAGCGTTCAAGGTCATCTGTAATAATCTATAGACTACCCCTCAAGCCGCTCTCAACACTTAGGTTCCCGAAGACACAGGCGTCTTCAAGTAACATGAATGCGTAGAGATCTAAGGTGTTAGATTCCATATTATATAATTTATGTGCTAGGTTTAAGAACGCTGGCATTGAAGGATGGAAGGAAGGGACAGTAAAAGCGATAATAGTTTAATGAAGGAAATGGAATGAGGATGGAGGTAAGCGTTGCTATGTCGAAGGAAACGAGGTTGGGTGGGGAATTACGAAGGGAGGAGGAAATGCTAAACACAAACTCAAATATTTATTTTAATGCCCTAGACCTAGAAAGACAAAGAGCAAAATACCTTAAACTAACAATGAATTGACAGAAACAGAAGAGTCTGGTCTTAGACGCCACTGATAGGTTTAACGTATGTGGCTAGAGGCCGCCACTCAGAATTACTACTACCTAAGTCATAATAAGGTTATTTACTATGACAGAGTAGTCATGAGTAGATATGGAAATAAAATATGATTATACTGTTGATGGCTGACTATTTCAGTTGGGATATAAACTACTGCTGACAATCTTTGGATCCTTGGCTTTTAAGACGAATTTTTTATGCATATGTTCAACAAAATAGGAAATTGGCTGATTATTATTACCATTCGAAGGGTTGGTACCCTTCACAACCGAAATCAATTTCAGAAGGGGTGCATGGTATTGATGCTGGAGGAAGCTATACGAAATACTGATGTTAAAGCCATGACGTAAATGTGTATCGAATATATATTTATGTTAATATAGAATTTTATTATATTTATGTTTGACATCTATAAAAGTATATATTGTGACCATGAAAGAACTTTACTTATCCTTAGTTAGAATCTTTTCTTGCAATGTCTACGCTCGTGGAGATGATAATATATGCATTGTTGAAACAAACTATGAGAAGGTAATAGTTTCAGGAAAAAAATAAAAACTGGCAACATCGAGGTCATCACATGTTTATGGGAATTGTCATATGATATGCTACCAATAAACTCTTTATACTACTATATACAGTATACTATATTACGTAATAATTACGATGAACAAATCAAATGCAAATTTCTCTGATTCACGGCCCACCAGACTTGCTTTAGACTAATGACTTTCATAAGATGGAATAGGTTTAACATAGTTCGTTTAATAGGTTACCACTTAAAACAATGGATAAACTATCTATTAGTAAGACGACCGTGACTTCCTCGAAATGCGAGCGCGTGAGAGGTTCACTGAGGAATTTGGTCATTAGATTCTTCACGTAGGATATATATCACAAACAACAATATTGACAACAATTCCCAACAATTACTTAATATCAATAATTGCATTTTACCAAATAATTTAGACCTGCGTCAAAATAACTTAGGTATCATGCCATGATTTGGGATATTTGCCGAATTAGTCGTTCTCTATAGTCTACAGTATATATTGAGACGGTATAATGTAATGCCCAGCTAATATTATGATGACTAGGATTGCTCCATAACCATCCCAACATCCCGAAACTTGCTTCATTCTGCTTCTTAATCATTTGTATTTTAAACACTAAAATGTAGCAGAAGTGACGTAATAATGAACGTCATTGATTGTGTTAGAGCAGTTATGTGCACCAATCCGAACACACCTCCGCTGCCATAAGGACCACCCATTTTATACCTAACAGACTAGCTTGGGACGAGACAGAAGCGTGAGACTTCTTGTAAGCACTGTACAACGTATCTCCCCATCCGTAATATAAGGTGCCTTTACGCGAGTTATGATAAAAGTCGAAAATATGGTCGCCATCATGATTTGTGTAAGGGTTGTCTCGAGTTTGCAGATGATGTAGTGAAACATTGTAAAGACTGCTACATGGTATGTGAGCAGTGTAAAAGTCCCAAATGTGAAAGCTGTGTGGTTGAAGCTGAGAAGAGGGATTGTAATGTGTGTAGGGGCACATTTTTCAATAATAACTGTTTTGAACTCCATAAATCAATTGGTACGTGCAGGAAAATGAGAATCTGTGAATGTGGCATGTTTCACACCTTGAATGGTAGCGGAAATTTCAAGCACAAGTGTGACGAGATTCACTGTTCTACATGCCATGAGAAATATAAGGCGGATGGAGTAAAGCATGTATGTTATATGAAAGACGCTAAGCCTAAAAACAAACCATGTATAACTGTATACTACGATATAGAAACATACACGAACGCCGAAACCAAAGAGGTAATACCGCATTTACTTGTGAGCCAGACTATCTGCAACGAGTGTATGGAGATCGAGTGTGACGAGTGCCCCAAATGTGGTAAACGGACAAATATTTTTAATACGAATGTCCACGATAGCCCTGTGAAGCTATTTGTATCCTATATTGTCAAGTTAGCCGACAAGTTAAAAAAAATGACTGTCTATATTCTTGCCCATAACGGGGCAAAATTTGACGCACAGTTCCTTTATAAGGAGCTGCTCGAGCACGAATCATCCGAGATATTCACAGGTGATCCCTTGAAAAGAGGAAACAAACTTATACAGATGCAAATAAGAGGTAATGTGCAATTTAAAGATACATTATTATTCACGCCTTGTAAATTAGCAAAGCTACCCAAGGTGATGGGGGTAGCAGCTGAAGTGTCAAAAGGCTACTTCCCTTACACTTTCCTCACTAGCGAGACTTTAAACTATGTAGGTCTACCTCCACCCAAACATTATTTTAACTATGATTGTATGAGTGTAGATGAACGCGAAGACTTTGATCGATACTACGGCAGTTTTAATGAATGTAATCCTTATAATATAGCTGCTGAGTGTGAACGTTATTGCGTGAATGATGTGCGCGTGCTTAGAGTATGTGTCCAGGCCTTTAGAAGAATGTACATAGTCCGTTTCAAATGCGATCCGCTGCAAGTCGCAACCACTATCGCATCACTATGCTTTACGGTGTTCAAGAATAACTTCATGCCTAAAAACACCTTAGCAATTATTCACAGAAACACTCCCCGCAGTTATGGTCACAAGGCTATTTACTGGCTCATACACATACAACAACAGACAGGTGTATACATAAAGCACGCCCGCAACACGGGGGAGGTATCAATTAAGATTAATGGTCGTGTTTTTTGGGTTGATGGGCTAAGTGAAAACCGTGCCACTCGTGAGAAGACTGTGTACTCTTTTAACGGTTGCTGGTGGCATGGGTGCCCCCGTCCTGAGTGTGGAATCACCGGAGATATCCACGGTAGATCTCCTGCCGACTGCCGTGCGTGGACGCGCACCCGTGATCAACTTATAGGTGCCCGGTTCACACACAGAATCTTGTGGGAGCATGAATATGATGCACGGATGGAAACCGACGAGCAGTATCGTGAGGAGATAAGAGGAGCCATCAAACGTTCAATGGTACTGGATCCTCTCAAATGCAGTGATAGCTTGTTCGGTGGGCGTACAAATCGCTTCAAGCTATACTTTCCACCTACGGAGGGCGTGAAACTTCACTACTACGATTTCTGTTCTTTATACCCATACGTGATGAAGAACAACCCGTACTCCGTGGGCGCTCCTGAAAAAATAGTGGGGCCTAACCTGCCCTCCATCAGTGAATTTTCAAGAAATTTGAATGGTCACTACTTTGGGCTCTCTTTCGTGGACGTGTTTCCCCCTCGCGAATTATGGATGCCTATCTTACCCATCGTCATTGACCACAAGCTCATGTTTCCCCTGTGCGTGAAGTGTGCGGAAGAGAATAACGGTAATTGTAACCATACACCCTACCAGCGTAAGATCAGAGGCGTATATACAAGTCCTGAGCTGGCCCTAACCATACGCCATGGGTATAGAATTAGGGCGGGTCATACTATGCATTTTTTTTAAATCAATGGAGAGGGGTGTTCAAATGATGTAATTTGGTGTATAGAACACAATTCTGAAGAAAATATTTAATTCTGATAAACCTAACCTACATCATTTTGCAGTTGATTATTATTAAATTGTTGATTATTTTACTATTGTAGTTACCCCAGAATATGTCTTCTCACGTTTTCTATCATGGCTGCTCACGTTATCTCTCATAGAGCATTGTTCTAACTAATTCATATAAACACATATAATGTAATTCATATAATAATAATAATATTTAAATACTCAAATAAAAAGGTGTGCCATTCCACTTAATTGTAATTATCATACAGTTTGGTATATGAAATATTTTGACGGTTTTCTGGCGCGCAGAAGGCCATTTTCTGAGCCACCTTTCTCAGAGGCTAGAATGTAATGTTTCAGAACATTCTAAAACGTTTTGTGAAATATTTGAAGTGACTCATGATTTATGAAGCTGCTGGCTCAGTGAACCAGCAGCTTCGGCAAAGGTACAGAAAAACTATGATGAGATTCAAAACATTGCCCTTGCTAGTGTAAGGTATGGCATAGGGCTGAGGCCAACTCAACTGCAGCGATAGCAACAGCAGCTCTGATTGACGCAGGAATCATCACAGAAGACAATACAAGTAAAGTGATTGATAAGAGCAAGGTCAAGAGAGCACAGGAGAAGTTGATGAGAGAGCTGGGGGAACAGTTCGAGAAGAAGTGCAGGGAGGAGGGGGGGATCTCTTGCATCCTCTTTGATGGGCGGATTGACCTGACCAATGTGATGATGGAAGCTGAGGGCAGTGACCAATCTTTTCCCGCAAAGATCAAGGAAGAACACTATAGTGTTGTTAGTGAGCCTGGCAGCTACTATCTGTTCCACTTTACCCCAGAGAAAGCAACTAAAGAGGAGTCACATGCGGAGAAGATTGCTAAGGTCCTGTTTGCCTGGCTGAAAGAGAGGGGTTATGATAAGACCTTGTTGGCCATTGGAGGAGACTCAACAAATGTCAACACTGGTGTGAAAGCTGTAGTAATGCGGAAGCTGGAGCTGCACCTGGGGAGAAAGCTGGTCTGGTTGGTGTGCAACCTGCACACTGTTGAACTTCCCCTGCGCCATCTCATTGTTGACCTTGATGGCCCTACTCTGTCAGACAAAAAATTATCCGGGCCAATAGGAAAGCTCCTTGATTCTGCTACAGACTTTGATATCAATCCAAACTTCACCCGAATCTCTGTTGGCCCTCCACTGATCAAGCTTCCTGACAAGGTCATTCAAGATCTCTCAACTGATCAATACTATGGCTATAAAATTGTCTGTGCAGTCAGGGATGGAGTACTTCCTGCAGGGCTGGCTCTGTTAGAGATAGGACCAGTAAACCACAGCCGCTGGCTCACCACAGCGAACAGACTTCTCAGGCTCTGGGTGTCAAAGCACGGACTTAAAGGAAAGAACCTTAAGATTCTGCAATTCATTGTGGAATTCATCATTGGAGTGTATTACCCATGTTGGTTCAACGTGAAGATCAAGCACTCCTGGATCGAAGGGCCTAGGCACATCCTCTTTCAGCTGGACTGCCTCAAGTCCCAGAGAAAGGAGGTGCTGGATATTGTGATGCCAACTGTGAGAAGATCTGCTTGGTATGCCCACAGTGAAGTCATCCTCCAAACACTACTCTGCTCTGAGGATCAGAAGGAGAGGATTGAAGGGGTGGAGAGAATCCTGGCCATCAGGGGAGAGGGGGACCCGGACACTCAGCTGGGGGACTCCTCTGTTAGGAGCAGAAGGACACCTGACATCAATTGTGATGCTTCCAGCATCGGTGACTTGATCAGCTGGTCAGAAGGTGTGTCAGAGCCACCTCTCACCTGCTCTCTAAGCACCTCAGAGGTGAAAAACTTCATCAACACCCCCATGGAGGTGCGCAACTGGCCTTGCCACACACAAAGCATTGAGAGGGTTGTTAAAATGGTGACTGAGGCTTCTGCTAAGTACTTCTCACAGGAAAAGAGGGATGGAGGGATCAGGGCTCAGGAGACCAGCAGGAAGCTGATGTCCAAGTCTGAGTCAAAGCAGGATTTGTGCAACCTGGCAAAGTTCAAGATGTCAGGAGAATGATCTTTGTAATTATATCCAGTGATATACATGCAGTTCACCTATTAATAAATATATGTAAAGTTGATTTGGCCTTGTCAATATAAATGATTTACCTTATATCTTTTAATATATTATAAAGGGGTTCAAAAGGGTAAAATTGGCAATTTAGAAATACAAAATGATGTAGGTTAGAGTTATCCTATCCAAACAAGAAGCTCATATTTGAATTCCCCATGTAAAAACACATAATTTAGACACCCCTGATGGTAGGATTTCCTTCAGATTCATGTTGTCACCTGAGTACGACCCGCCTTAGTATAGAATACTGAAGATACATGAGGTTTGGAGGTTTCACAAGCAAAGCTGGGCACTTGCGGTTTTTTTGCGGTACTGCGGTACTGCGGTACTACCGCACTACCAAACCGGTACCGCATAACGCAGTACCGCAAAGGATCGCTGAAAGTACAGCAGTACCGCTACCGCATTCAAATTTCCCGCGGTACTTTCCGCGGTACCGACAAACACGGTAGTACCGCAGTACCGCAGTACCGCAAAAAAAACCGCAAGTGCCCAGCTTTGTTCACAAGCTCCCCAACCTTTTCACACCGTATATAAACGCATTTTTGAAGGATAAGGTTGAGGCATCAGGGTATCCGCGAGGAGTTGACACCGAAGCTGAAAAGTCTGCCTATATTCAACGTTACCGCGACCACGAAGGTATACAACTTGATCGCCCCCAAATTGTAAAGAATCCTGGCAAGCGCTTTAGTGCAAAGTTGTGTCTAAACAGCCTATGGGGAAATTTGCACAGAATACAGGCAAGGGTAACGTTCACTTGGCACAAAGCTATAGCGATGTCTGGGATTATGCCAACGCACCCGATAAAGAAGTCATGGAAATCGTGAATGTAGGTAATACTTACATAATAAAGTACAACAACACTGAATTGGCCACAGATACCTCAAAGGTTACAAACATTCCTGTAGCCAGCTTCACAACAGCCTACGCCCACATAAAACTTTGGGGTCTATTGCATTCTCTTGGGCGGAGAGTATTGTACGCCGATACAGATAGCGTGATATTCACAGCGATGGAGGGTGAATACATGCCTGCTATTGGTGAATTCTTCGGCGAGCTGACTGATGAGATCAAGAATGAGTATGGGGACAACGCATACGCCGACTCTTTTGTCTCAACAGGTCCTAAAACCTATGGGGTACGGGTGAGGGTGGGCGAGGATATGAAATATATCGTGAAGGCAAAGGGCATCACGCTCAACCACGCGAATCGGCAGGTCGTCAACTTTGATTCGCTGAAGGATCTAGTGTGTTTGGACGATGATGAGGGTGATCGGGCTCCCCAACTAATTGTAGGCACCCACAATTTTCGGGCGCAGAAACTGGGATGTGTGAAGGAACTTAGGGGTACGAAGGTGTGCCGTAACACCTATAGGAAACGTTACCAGTTACCTGGTACCTATGACACCGTACCCTTTGGTTACCATAATCTTTGATGGGGCTAATGCTAACTTATTCGTCACACGTATTTGTAACTTAATATGTATTGTGAACATTCCTTTATGTCCCTATTGTTAACTTATTTATTGCACGTGTTTCTAAATATATACATGCTGATTATTTCGTTTATTAAATAAATCGTGCATCGACTTGTGTTTCACTTTGCGTGTGTGCATGTGTGCAGTAAAGTTAAGCCCCGCCCACTGTAAGAACTGCGACATGATTCATCCCGTAGCCTGAGCAGGCCTCTGTCCCCGCGTTCTCAGTTGACCTCTGTATACCCTTGGGCTCAGACGTGTATTCTCTCGCGTGGAATAAAAATAGTAATGGCGTCCTTCAATACTGCATGTTCAACGTTTATGAAATGGTATTCAGCAAAGTGTCAAGATATAGTGGATAGTGAAAAACTCCCTATCCCCTCCTCCTTTGACTCTTTTATGGATGCGTTGAATCGCGCGAAGGAGCAAGATGTACAAATACTCTATGGTTATTCTGGCGAGGGGGTTGTAGGATTTCGCCGTACAGACGATGTACTCAAGTATGTTGTAGAACTAAGCTTTATAAAGGCACACGTGCACCGCGTGGTAGAAGAAGCGGCACGCTCAGAAACTAAACAACAGTTCTGGATAGTGAGCCTTGTGGATGAGTGGTGCGATAAACGGTATTATATCATGCTACACCATGTCGATTACTCATACCCTACAACTGAAAATGTGAATCTCGTCATCATGGACAATCTTAAGTATTTTTACCACTACATTAATATATATTATGATGAGGTTTGTAGTGAGGTTGTGGCTAAAGGGTTATGTGTTTCTTAGTAGACTTTAGAGATGAGTATCGCCTGTTAAATAAAAAGGTTAAATATGAACATATGTTTCTCTCAAATAGTGCGCCGGATTGTAATGATGTTTAGGAGAGATAAAACATTATAAAGTGTGCCTAGTTCATGAAGATCCCCCTTTGCAAAAATGTCTGGTGCGTATTCAGGGAAGTGGTAGTGATAAAACGTTAAAACCGAAATTAATTCTTGTACCGGAAAATTTCTCAAAACACCTACCCAATATAATGGGATACAACAATTCGGTCAGCGCTGCACAGGTTTCATTAGATTATGGTGCGACTCGCACCTAGCGGATCATACGGGCTCGAACAAATCCGTTCACGTATCATCAGGGTGAGTCAACCGCCCATCGACCTGTTCCTGCCTACCTGCGTGCCTCACGCGGCTCATAGTCTTCTCAGAGTTTGCACCGAGTGGATGTGCCATAGTCATCTCGATCCGTGTGAACGTGCGAATACGATGGAGCTCCCTCTGAGCACCGTTCTCAACGCCTCGTACGACGTCTCCGTAATGAAGTCGTTGCGTGTGTTCAGGCGGGAAACCGGTGTCATTAACTGTGTGCTTGAAACGAGCAGTAGACCTGCGAGCAAACGCAACGTTATTTATTTAAATCTTGAGGAGATGCATAAAATCTTCGTGTTAGTTGAGAGGTGAGCTGAGGACCGTTATAAAATACCAGCTGAAGTAGGTGTAATAAGAGAGGTGATTAGTGAAGCAGCCTCATATACCATTGTTTGTACATTGAGTGTAAATAACGAGCAGCCACGCATTGATATACGACTGATGTGGAAGAACACAGGTGATAATGGCGTTCTTGTTCCTACACGGAACCGTTTCATCCTCGACAAAATGTTTGAGATCGTTGGATTCCGTAAGCTGAAACCTATATTAGACACACGCATCTCAGACATGATTTATTTTGATACAGTACTTGAGTACGCTTACACCGCTCTGCTCGACGGATTTGTTGAATGTAGGAATGAGCATGGAGAGAATAGGCTAGCTCTGGACGCGTATTTAAAAGGTTTAGGTTCTTTGAAATATCCTGAGCTTTGGTACAAAACGCTTGAGAGGTACGGTGCAGAGCTCGCCTACACGGTTCATCCCGAAGAGCTGTATCTCTATATAGTGGATAGCTGCCGTTGCGACTTGGAAGCTTATTTCAATTGTCGCTATGTCGAGTGAAGAAGAGTTCACGATTGAAAAGCTCGGTACGTTAAGAAAAACCCCCCGATTGGAAAGGCATGATTATAAACTTGTATTTATGGTAACGCCCGACGATGACGTCTTTGCGCGTGCTTTTGATAGCATTCTAGCAGTGCTTAAGGGCACCTTACCTGCCGAGTGTAAAGTGGGTTCAAAAATAGTATTGAACGATATGAAAGCCCTTTACATCGAGTATAAACATCCGTATCAGTTAAACGGTGAGGTGATGCTTGGGCGGTTTTACCACATCGTGCAGAGTAATGGCGATGTTGATGTAGCGTCAATCGCCTTCGAATTTAGCGTTTTGCACCGTAGGCGGTAAAGACAATATATATTTTTACTGTAATAATAATATGATTGTACGTTTTGTATATATTTTCCTATACCAATATTTGATAATATAACTTTTGATAATATAACTATATATTTTTCTAAAATTTTTGTTAATACTATGTTTTGTACGAGTATATATAATTAATATAAATATATATTTTTAATATGATTGTATGTTTTGTATATATTTTCCTGTACCAATATTTGATAATATAACTTTTGATAATATAACTATATATTTTTATAATATTTGGTTAATACTATGCTTTGTATGATTATATATTTTCCATTATATTATTTGATCATATATGTGCCCAGATGTATATGCACTAATTCATAAACAGAACGTTGTAGTGGTGTTTTATTTATTCCTTGTACACAATTATATCATTTATTTGGTTTTCTGATTAATTAATTAATTGCTAATTCTCAAATCGATCTTCTAAGCCAACTGGTATATATGCTTTAAATAAAATACATGGTGCTGTCTGGTAACTCAGTCTTCTATTGGCTGATTAATATATGAGTTAAATTAAATGATTAATGCTATCTGGCAACTCAGCGTGGCTGATGTGCCCGAGGCACCGGCTGTGGGGGTAATTAAGCGCATGGCGCTATCTGGCAATTCAGCCAACTGGCTGTTTGGGACTCTATAAAAGGCGGTGTATGGCAAAAGACTCCCATAAACACTCGGGCAGCCGTCCGAGCAAGGACCTCTGGTTCTTTCTTTTTATGGCCCTTTGGGTGGCGAGGAAACCCCTTCCCTCCCATAGAGTCCTCTTAGGTTAGGTATACCCCTTTGGGGGGAATAGCTTGGGGAGAACTCCGCCTCCAAGTTGCATGCCCCTTGCAACCCCATTTTGGGTTGGCAACAAGGTTGGCACTCTCTTCTTCCTCTCTTACTATCTTTCTTTCTTTCTGCCCCTTTGGGGGGAATAGCTTGGGGGAGAACTCCGCCTCCAAGTTGCATGCCCCTTGCAATCCCATTTTGGGGTTGACAACAAAGGGGGGTGGGGGAAGTGCTTAGCAACAAGTCACTCTTGCAACATTATGCAATATTACGCCATCACTCTTGCAACATTATGCAATCTTACGCCACCCCTCTTGCAACATTACGTAATATTTTGCAATTGCATTGCGCTCTACCTTTTTGATACCATACTACTTATAAGGACTCGGAATAGTTCTTTGATACTACACTCCGATTTCTTGTCGCGGATTGGAGGATTGTGTGAAAACTTACTAAATTATCTGATGATTCCCCGATTCTTCTTGTAGCGTATCGGAGAAATTATTTACTCTACAGGGTGTCCCATAAGTCCGACATCATAGGAAAAATAATAAAAAAAAGGCAAAACAAAAGCTTTTATTTACAGAACGTGCTCAATAAGTCCACCATTGTTTTCAATACACAAATTCAGACGTGATACCCAGTCAGCAAGTACACGGTGAATGATGTCAGGAGTAATGGTGTTACATGCCCCAATAATGCGCTGCCGCAAATGTTTAACACTCCTAATTTTCTCTGCGTATACCAGCGCTTTCAAGTGGCCTCAGATAAAAATCTAGTGGCGTTGTTGGTACAGGTATTCCCTTACTTGGGTGCTGTAATGTGCAGGAGCGCCGTCTTGCTGGAACCATGTTGGGAAATTTCCTTCTTCGTTCAAGACACTGGGAAATGTTTCTTCCTTGAGCATACGTAGGTAGGTGCCTCCAGTGACATATTCATCGAAAAAGAGGGGGTCTATGATGCGATCCTTCCAAATGCCACACCATACCATCACCCGAGATGTACCTTGTTCCTTTGAAGAGGTATACCAGTGAGGGTTGTTTTGAGACCAGTAGCGGGTGTTCTGTTGATTTACCTCACCATTTCCATAAAAAACAGCCTCGTCACTGAACAGAATGGTGGACAGGAAATTGGCATCCCGAGCATATGAATTATGGTTTGTAGAAATAGAAAAATATGAAATTCTCCTATGATGCCGGACTTATGGGACACCCTGTATTTTAAAACTAAGTTCTCTAGAGAAGGCAGGGCTCAAAGAAGACAAAGATATCCTCTTACTCTATTTTACTGCTTCTAAAATATTACAGGTAATGCTTCAGCCTCTAGGTCAAATCAGAATCAGAATGATAATTTGAAAGGTGACAAGAGTTTATATACAAATAAAATGGTGACATCATTATTATTTAATGTTGACCTGTTTTGTTTTTTTATTCTCAATAGGCTGAACTCTTTTGCAAAATATTTGAAGATAAAGGTAAATTTTGGCTGTAACCGTATATTGACAGATAAGCAAGATATTTGAAGATGAGGTCGCATTTTTCTCTTAAACAGTATATTAACAGTTCTGATGTTATCATTTGTTGAATTAACTAAAAATGGAAGTTGAAATATGCATTTTATTATGGATTAAAATTAAACATGCAAATGAGCCAAATTTAAATGCTTAAAATTATAATTAAGTGTTAATAGAGTTTCGGCAGGAAATAACTTCATCTTTTACAACTAGGAGAGAATGTATAACAAATTAACATTGCAGAATTTAACACGATTGATATGATTAAACTTAATCTAAAAATTGATTGGGTAATTTAAAAAAAAAAATGTTTTTTTCCAAATTTGCATTATATACAGGGTGGCGCAAAAGTCGCGCATCATAGGAATTTTCAGTGTTGACTATAATATATTTTTTTCTTTTAGGTAGGGGATGGCTGCGAAATTAACAGTAGACGAGAAGGTGAGCTTGGTTTTAATGTATGGAATACCAGGTACAACAAATCGATGAATCGGTACAGAATTTAAATTCTGTACCGATTCATCGATACAGATGAAGCCATCTGCCAGATGGCCATCCCCTACCTAAAAGAAAAAATAATAAATTATTACAGTCAACACTGAAAATTCCTATGATGCGCGACTTTTGTGCCACCCTATATACTGTATATACTGTATATATATATTGAGTTTTAAATTATATGATATACGATATTACACTTATTAATAGTAGTACTCTGTAGTTATATGTATTTTTTTTAAATTTCTAAAATATATCATAAATAACAGTTATTTTGCTATTAGTAAAGACCGCAATTTGGGAAAATGCATGTGAGCATACGTACTGTAAATACACATTTCAAAGGTTAGTGGATTATGAATATACTGTAACTGATGTTGGCGCACATACTGTATTTGTATATTTTCTCATGATTTATGGAAAATTCTGAACTTATGCCACCTTACTGTCAGTGCGCTAGTGCAGTTTGTGTAGAAAATATCTTGCCCCTCATTTCAAAGATTGCCCGGTGACATCACTGTCACATCAGTTGACTATGAACGATAGTTCTCAGCCTATTTGTTGATCCTCTTTGAGAAGTGACGCAACTTGACAAGAAATTATTAAAAAAAAACTCGTCTCATAATGTGGGATAAGTTTCTGCTGGAATTAATAAATAAAATTAGATTTTAGATTGTGTAATAATATGAAGCATGGAACATTTTTTGTTTTAAAAAATATGTACATTTCAAACTTTTTTTGCATATGCATGCATATTATAAATTTTTTGACATATAAATCCAGTCTCTAATTATAAAGAATGCAATGAACAGTGTCTGGGTCAATATATGTTTGACAGGTCCCATATGAAATATGGAAGCCATGTATTGCTATGAGGGATTAGATATTGTTGATACATTTATATTATTTATATTTTTCAATAAAGTATGAAATTTTTAGACTTTCCATTAGCGCCTGAAGTTCATGTAAAAGAACTATAATATAATTCACTGAATCAAAGTCTAATTAAGTTAAATATCAATTGTTATTGTTCAAAGAATACAATGTTTGCAACAACTTTCCTTCACAATAACAATTACAATACATATATTTATTTAGTTATTATTAGAGTCCAGATGTTCAGGCAAAATGCCATAAATGCCTTTCTTTTTGCCTATTTTTGCGTTTACAGGTTTACAGGAAAAAGTGCATTTTTCGTCATAAAGTGCCTAATTTGCCTTTTTTCCATTATTTTCTAGAATGATTCTATTAAGAGCCGCAAAATAGGCCTATCACTTTATATATTTCAGTTTTACACCCACACCCACATACACACCTTGGTTTTGCTTCCGCCCGAATTGTTCATTCTGACGAAGGTCAAGCTTGTCACTCCACCTTAGACCTACAGTTTAACGTGGAATCCGAACCACGCCACACCAGCAACACAACGTCTTAACCACTAGGCTACCCAGGGTAGCGCGCCGCCTGCCGACACCGGTCTCGATCTCGGGGCCGATGGATTCGTAGTCAGTGATGCTAACCACCTTTCAAATGTTCCGTGCGATGATTCCTCATTTCACGAAGGTCAAGCTTGTCGCCTACCCTCCCTCCTACATAACAAACTGAGCGTGCATTTTTTTTATGTACGGAGGAGGCTAAGGGCGAGCGCCCGCAAAAGTGAACCCTCCACAGAAGGAGAGAGCCAAAGACAAGGTCTCCAAGGCTCAATGATGCCATTTTTATTTTTTTAATATAAATTTTGAAAAGATTGTGTAGTGTGTAAGATGCACGTATGTGTAGTGAGGAATAGAGGGAGAAGTGTGTGTTTGAAAGCATGCTGGACTGCTCACAGTGTAGTTCTGACACGGAAAATCAGATCAGCTGAAAAGGACAGTGACAGGAGAAACACTCCCTGTCTCCTACCTAACATCTCCCCTGCAGTACTTAGGCGGTAAGGTTTGACGATACTAAAATAAGCGGTAAGGTTGACGATACTAAAATAGGAGGTAAGGTTTGACGATACTAAAATAGACGGTAAGGTTGTTAACGAGGACAATAGAAATAGGCTCCAAGACGATGTAAATAGGATTATGGAGTGGACGGATAAGTGGCAGATGCAATTTAACGTAGACAAATGTAAAGTTTTGCATATAGGTTCTCGTAACAATAATTACACGTACACGATGGATGATAGAGAGTTAGCGAGCGTTGACGAGGAAGTAGATTTAGGCGTACGCGTATCTAAGGATTTAAAAGTTAGCAACCAGTGCCTGGAGTCTTGCGCAAAAGCTAATAGGATGTTAGGCTTCATAGCGCGTAATTTCGAATTTAAATCGAAGGATATTATATTGCCCCTTTACAAGTCCCTAGTCAGGCCTCATTTAGAATATGCCGTTCAGTTTTGGTGCCCGTATTTGCGTGAGAATATTGATAGGTTAGAAAGGGTTCAGCGTCGTTCCACGAAACTAATTCCGTCATTGCGCAACAAGCCTTATGAAAATAGAAATAAAGAGTTAGACTTGCATTCACTCGAAACTAGGAGATTAAGGGGGCAGCTTATTGAAATTTTCAAAATCGTTAATAACATCGATAACGTAAATTTTGACAAACTGTTCACTTTCGATAATAGCAATACTCGTAATAACGGATTTAAGTTGCGTGGCAGACGTTTCATTACTAATATCGCTAAAAACGTTTTTACGTTTAAAGTAATTGATAAATGGAATATTCTTCCCGCATCAGTCGTTCATTCTACCAGCGTTAATATGTTTAAGAACCATTTAGATAGGCATTTTAAAAATATTAACGTTGTTTAAAATAAAATAAAAAAATTAGCAACAGGAGCTCTGGGAATCGTAATTGGGGATGAGTCTGTTGACGTGTAATGCCAGCTTGTGACATGCCAGCGTGTGATATGCCAGCAAAATAGTATTAAAAAAAAAAAAAAATTAGACTAATACGAACGTAGATGTAGCTCGTAGCGTAAACTAACCCACTTTTTGTTTAACTTTACCTACTTTTTTTTTTTCTTATCCTCCTTACTTGCATGTCTGTAACTCTCTTTACTTGCATGTCTGTAGTTTGCATGGTATGACAGTGAGTTAAGACTGTGTTTGCATGGTTTGTAAGCGTTCTTATTTTACTTCTTTTCATCTTTCTTCCCTCTCCTATTCTCTCCGACTATTTTTCCGATTTGTCGGCAGTGGCCGGCGAATGATGATGGTGAGTCTTTCTCTCTCTTTTTCTGAATGAATGTCAACCCACGAATGATAGGTTTTGCTACTTACTTAACCCCTTATTCTCTTTTTTTAACCCCTACTCTCTTCTTTCTCTCGGGCTAACCTTAGAGTGGATCTTAAGGTCTTTGTTAGCCTTAGCTTCTGTAGATCTGTAGATCATCATCATCATCATCATCATTATCATCATGAATCTGTTGACGATTAATGCCAGCTTGTGGCATGCCAGCGTGTGATATGCCAGCAATAAAATGATTAAAAAAAAATTAGACTAACACGAACATAGCTGTAGCTCGTAGCGTAAACTAACCCACTTTTTGTTATACTCTACCTCCTTTTTTTTTTTCTCTCTCTCTCCTTACTTGCATGTCTGTAACTCTCTTTACGTGCATGTCTGTAGTTTGCATGGTATGATAGTGCTTGGGTCAAGACTGTGTTTGCATGGTTTGTAAGCGTTCTTATTTTACTTCTTTTCATCTTTCACCCCTTTTCTATTCTCTTCGACTATTTTTCCGACTTGTCGGCAGTGGCCGGCGGATGATGATGATGATGAGTCTTTCTTTCTCTTTTTCTGAATGAATGCTACTTACTTAACCCCTTATTCTCCTCTTTTAACCCCCTACTCTTCCCTTTCTCTCGGGCTAACCTTAGAGTGGATCTTAGGGTCTTTGTTAGCCTTAGCTTCTGTAGATCTCCTCCTTTCATAATAGTATTATTTTATTTTAACCATTTTTAAAAATTGAAATCCTTGTCATTATTGTGTAACGAACATCTCAATACCTACTGTTTTATTCTGTATAATGGCGTTGTAATATGTATTATTTATACGTGTATAATGGTATTATTCTATATTAAACTTTATTTTTGGAAATGAAATCATTGTTGTTATGCGTAACTAATAATTGCATTATCTACTATGTAGTTCACTAAAGGCGTTGTAATATGTACTATGCGTATATAAAAGTATTATTCTAGATTAAACGTTTTTGAAAGCAAATTTATACATGCCTTTTTGAGGGGTTTTACTGCCTATTTTGAAGGTTTATTTTGCCTATTTGCCTGCCTTTTTTAAGGGTTTTTAGTGCCTGAACGCCAGGGCTCTAGTTATTATATTTATGCTGGCCTACGGATCACCGATTTCATGTGGCTAAGAAAGTAGGCATACTGTAATTTATGAATGATATTGAAATTAATAATTAGGGGTCACCAGTTTCGGGGTTACAGCCCAAACAAACAATATTTAATAAGGAAAGAGAAATTACTTTGTTGTTTTTGTATTTAATTAGGAAAATAAATCAATTATTTGTTCACGGTGATTAACAGTTCAATAAAGGTATTGATAGTGATTAACAATTATATAACGGCATTTATGCTATGCTAACGATGATTGATTCTTAGCAATAAGGAATGATTATACAATCTAATTGTTAAGTACACTAATTCAGATAGGTTGATGAGTTGTGCAGAGGTGAATACAGAATAAATAATGAAGCCTATTGATAACTGAAATAATGAAAGTACGGTATGGCACAGTAAATGGATTAGGTCGGAAAAATGAAATGCATTAAAGGATCAAATAAACAAGCTGATACAAATACAGTAAGATAAATTACATACGGTAAAATAATTGTACAGGCCTACCGCAGTCGTAATGAAAGAGTTAGTTTGCCGGTTACTTGCGTACACTTTTGGGTATAGCCTATTCGCGAAGCTGCGGTTACATTGTGTAGGCTACGCGAGAATTGCTTAACACGAAGGCAAAGGTAGGCTTGTGGCTTGTAGCCTACTAGAAGGTTTACGGACCTGGGCTTCGAAGGATTGCTTCTGCAGGTGGAGTGGCATAACCGGCGAGAGGATGAGTGTTGAGGGCCGGTAGAGACTTGTTGAAAATGGGGCCAACGGAAACGCTTGCAACAGTGATGTTGCTTCTTGCAGGATGAAATTGTAGAGGGCCTTACTTGATGATAGACTTCGTGTATGTTCGACCGGAGCCTTGAAAGAACAGCGGGCCGCTCTCCGGCGAAGGCCGGAGAGCGGGTGGCGTGACGAGTGTTGCTCTGACGAAGGTGCTGAGAGTGAGACGTGACAACCAAAACGAGAAAATGGCAAGTGAGAATGATTTGAGAAAGAACCAGCATTTTATAGGCCTTGGTGACGTCCTCTGGTGGTCGTCTCGGGAAATACCACAAACTCTGTGTTTCCTGTGGGCCTGTTTCATGCCCACTTGTATAGCCTTTGTTTTGCTTCCATGATGTTTGAGAATGGTGGGGAAGGTATTTCTTTGTCTGACCTCTACCTACTTTTTGCAACAGCTTTTTATGTCAACCAATTTTATGGCAACCAGTCTATTCCAGGTGACAGATTTCAAAATGAAAATTGGTTGACATAAAATATAAACATGTATATATACGAGTATATGTGCCTCGTTGGCACTATAATAATGTTAATTATGTGTTATTAGGTTAATGAGGTTAAGTTCTAATTAATGATTACGAGTGCTTGAGGCTTGGATCATCACGATCTTTTCAGATCAAATAATGTTATTAATTAGGAAATTAATAGAGTGAGATTTCTTCCTTTATTATTAAACAAAATTAATGAGATTTAAGTGAAAAAAATAAACGTTGCAGTTGTTTGAATGAAAGTCGTATTGAAATGTCATAAATGTACACTTGATTAATGACTTCAATATTATATAACGCGCGAAGCAATGAAAGTCTTTATATAAAGTTAGGTGAATGACACCAGAACAATGGGGCCTGTTACACGTTGTTACATGGTGAGATCTCTCGTGTCACTGGAGAACGAGGTAAGATGCGATCTTTTCATTAATTTCTACAACATTCGGGCCTTTTCTCAAATTTTCAATCTGTTGAACACCACCTCTAAACCTCATCTTCTTTTCCTCACTGAAACTCAGGTGTCTGGGATGGCTGACAGCGACCCTTTTTCTGTACCCTCTTACTTTCTCTATACTCAATTTCACTCCAAAGGTGGATGTTGCGTATATGTACGCAATGACCTAACTTGTTCTCGTATTCCGAACTCGAATCTCCCGAATTCTATACCTTCTGGCGATGACTTACATACCAATCTCAAACTAAATACATCTGCGCTGTTTACTTCCCCTAATTCTACTGACTATCCAAAATTCTTTGACTACCTCACTTCCAAAGTGGCATACATTCTATCCTGCTCTCTCTTTGCTGAAATCTTCATTTTAAGAGATGTCAATGTTCACCACCACCTTTGGCTTTCCTCCCATTTCACTAACATCCCTGGTAAACTAGCTTACAACTTTTCTATCCTAAATGACCTGGAGCATATTGTACAGCACCCTACTCGTATCCCCAGTCGCCTTGGAGATAGACCCAACATTCTGGATTTAATTTTATCTCTTATCCCTTCTTACTCTGGTTTAACTTTACTTATTCAAATGCTAACCGCAATGGAGAGGAGGCTTTCAGAAGGTACCGTCCCTGTCCACTACTGACTCTCACTCAGCTTATATTTCTGCCCAAAATCGTGCAAAATGTTCTTCGACTCGCCAAAAATTCATTCATCCGACAAAAATGTGAAAATCTATCCAATCCTAGTTCTTCTCGCTCTTTCTGACATCTAGCTAAGAACCTCTTCAACAACTTTACTGCCTCTTCTTTCCCTCCACTTTTCCATTCCGACGGCACAGTTGCCGCCTATTCTCCTGACAAAACTGAACTCTTCGCTCAAACTTTTGCTTGCAATTCAACCCTGGACGATTCCGGTGCTGTTCCTCCATCTCCTCCCCCCTCTGACTTTATTATTGTTATTTTATTTATTTGTTGGGTTCAAAATCCCAGCTGAGCCGTGAACGGCCAAATTCTAAAGGGCCAGTTCTACCTACAGCCCAAGTTAAGTTAAAATTAAAACTTACGGACTTGAGATTCTATTAGGTCCTACCTCAGGGTTGCTGACTCGATGTGGGCCTACCTTAGGCTTTAGTTGTATGAATTTAAGATAAAAACAAAAGGGGTACTATTTATGGTCTTCTTTCTCAACCTTGCAACAACAACGCAACCTGGACTATTGCACGATGCAACAATCTTGTATCTAAACAACCAAACTGAATTGCAAGAGAGCTCTCTATCAGACCACACCCTGTACGTACGACATCCCACAAACGAGTAGAATGGACGCGCAGCGCCCCAAAATGATGCCACCAGAGTGGCCAAATACTGATGCCACAAGAGCCCAAAAATGCTAGCTCTAAATCAAGTTAATTTTTCACTAACCTTACAATTATGCGATGGATATATATACACCTTAACTTAATATATACAAGCAATGCTGCATCAATCAGCTTAGTCATCATATCGCCTTGGGACAACAATGGTTCTTCCTCTTCTAGATTTTCTAACACTCCCCACCGAAGAGGCATTGTTGTCATTACCTTCGGCAAGGTTAGCCAAGCCTTCTCCATGAGGCTGTAACTCAAATGTTTCATCTTGACTATCTGTGTTTTTGCTGATTTCTAAAGCATAGAGTTTTTGTATAGGTCTCTTTAACTTTCCTCCTGAAGTCTTTACCAGTGCAGACCTAACTAAATTGTCTTTGCCAACAAACAACTCTTCAATTATGCCAAGCTTCCAGCATTGCCTTGGTCTTTCATCCCCAATCATTACCACTTCTCCCACCTTGATACAATTTGCATTGGAGCCCTTTACCTTGCCTGATGGGTAATAATTGAGTTCTGGCAAGTATTCCATCTGCCACCTCTTCCATAACTGATCTTGTAGCTCTTCAAGGTACCTGAACCGTCTGGTTAACTCTCCTTGAGTGCTCTGGATAGGCTGCAAGTCTTCTGGCACACTGGGGCTTGATGTTATTCGTTTACCACAAAGAAAATGATTTGGTGTCAATGGCTCTGCATCCTGCATACTGTTGTAAACAAAAGTGATAGGCCTACTGTTCACCATTGCTTCTACTTCACATAAAACAGTGCAGAATTCTTCTTTGCTCAAATGAGCATTAGCTAAAAGTTTCTTTAATGGACACTTTACACTTCTCACTAGCCTTTCCCAAAATCCTCCCCACCATGGTGCTCTCTCAACAATAAACTCCCACTGTACCCCTTGGTGTGAAAAGTAGGATTGGAATCCTTCCTCTTTTAGCAAGGACCAAATTTCTTGGAGTTCCTTTGCAGCCTTTTTGAAGGTTTTTGCATTATCCGATATGATTTTATTTGGGAAACCCCTTCTGTTCACAAACCTTTTAAAGGCCAAAAGAAATACATCACTACTTAAGTTGCTTACCAACTCCAAATGGATTGCTCTGGTGGTAGCACAGGTGAAAAGACATATATAACCTTTGTTAGACTCCCCTCGCTCATACACATAGACTGGCCCTGCAAAGTCTACTCCCACTACATCAAATGGGGCAGTATAGACACACCGTTCTCTTGGAAGTGGAGCCACCTTTTCATAATAAGGCTTTGCACTCCAACGCTTGCAAACCACACATTTATGAAAGACCTTTTTTACTACTTGTCTAATTTTGGGAATCCAAAACTGTTGTCTGATCTCTATTACACTGGTCAACACTCATTTTATTACCAATCATATTAGAGTGATTTTGGGGTAACTTTGTGGTGCTGATTCCGAATATGACATCGGTTTTGCTAGATTGGCTCTAATTTATGAGATAATTGGTACTCCATTGAAACACGTAAAAATGCAAAACATTTAATGTTCAGGCGGAGCCTACTTACAAATCGCATTGAAATTGTCTCAAATCATACAAAAGTAAACACATGAAATACATAATGGCATTTTATTCGGTATAATAACAGATAAACACAGTAAGCTGATTCGCATAATTACAATTAATGTATAGTAAATCTCTGTTTGTACGATTCTCTTTTATGTGGGTTATCAGGACAATCACGTTGGAGGTTCCAGCAATAGTCTGCCATCATGTGTCTGTCCCATCTGCCTTGATACCTTTCCTCCATCACCTTGATATCTTGATGAAACCTCTCCCCTTGTTCCTCGCTAAAATCACCAAGATTATCCGGAAATCTGTGTAAGTGGCTATGGAGAAAGTGTACCTTTATGCTCATATTAGTACCCAACTTTTCAAAGTTTGTGAGCATGTTTTCCACCAGTTCTTCATAATTGTCTGCTTTGTGGTTACCCAAGAAGTTCTTGACAACTGAGACATAACTGCACCAGGCAGAAGCTTCAACACCATTCATAAATTTTGTGAAATTAGAATCCTTGATAAGTGTACGGATTTGAGGGCCATCAAAGATTCCAGCTCTTAGTTTTTCCATACTTAGTCCAGGGAACGATCTACAAATGTATTTGAAGCAATCGCCATCTTTGTCCAAGGCCTTAACAAATTGTTTCATTAGTCCCAGCTTGATATGAAGTGGTGGGAGGATGATTTTTTCCCTGTCAACCAAAGGCTCGTTAATGATGTTCGCTGCACCTACAGTCATGTTTTCTTTTGAAGGCCATGTCACTTTTTTCCAATGATCTTGCCTTGCCCTACTATCCCATAAACAGATGAAACAAGGGTACTTCGTATATCCAGTTTGCTGCCGAAGCAAGAAGTTTACCATCTTTAGATCAACACAAATAGGCGTCTGGTGCTCATGATACCGCTCCACTGCCAACTGTCAACTGACTACTGGTTGGGTGGCCGATGACTTATATACGGAGGGGGAATATTCTAGAATGATCGCGGAGTAAACACTAAGAATATTCGCGTGTCTCACCATCTAGAATGTTCCGGTAGTTTCCCATATGCACGCGTTATGGTTACGTTTCCTATTAATTGAGGGTATTCATTATCTCAAGAACTAGAGCCAAATCGGAAAAACTACTTTCATTTTGGAATTCAGCAACCCCAAAATACCCTAAATTCGTACGAATTTCCTTGGCAACGAAACAAAAAATTTTATTTGTTGAGCTGTGTTATCACTTCTCTAACTCCAGCATGTAACAGCTTATGATGAGTATCCAGGATCAAAAGGTCCACAAAGTGCCCCCCAGAAGGTAGCAAAATTGGATGTCTTTTCTCCTCTGGAAGCCCAGAAAACTGTAGTCTACCTCCTACTCTCAATAAATCTTGATCCAAAAACACATCCAAACCCTTGAGAGCAGAATGTGTTGGTAGAACCTGTAATGGATGGCTGGTGAGCAATTCCCTCTCTTCACCAAATTTTTCCTTCTGCACATATACACCCAGTATTTCCTGGCTTGCTGAATCTCGTTACTATTCAGAATTCCTTCCCTTCTTGTTTCTCCCTTAATATTGTTGGTAAATCTATATACCCATGCTGTCACTCTTAACAATCTTTTCAGACTGCTAATGTCCTCAAGCCTCAATATGGGTCTTGCTGCATAACTTGACAACTGTTCACAGCGCATTTTCTCACCTCACTCACCCATGCTTCTTCAGCCTGGCATTCTCCTACAATAGGCTGATTAGAAGGCCAGTTTTCACTTCCAAGTTTTAGCCACTCTGGCCCATTCCACCACAAACTTGACTGTGCAAGATCTTTCACTGAAATTCCTCGTGTTGGTAAATCAGCGGGGTTTTGGGTGCCTGGACAATGCTTCCATTGCTTGGGATCTGTGTGCGCTTGAATTTCCTCCACCCTATTGGCAACAAATGGTTTCCATTTCCTTGCCTGACTTCTTAACCAGTGCCAAACTATAGTGGAGTCTGTCCAATAATAGCTTGGAATTTCATAGAGGGTCAAAGACTTTTGCACTGTAACTGCAAGCCGACTAGCAATAACGGCACCCATCAATTCCAACCTTGGAATAGAAAGCCTTTTTAAAGGTGCTACTCTGCTCTTTGCAGCAACCAACCTGCAACTTACTTCCTCTTGCAATGTGCCTCTAATATAAATACAAGTTGCATAGGCTTCCTCACTTGCATCACAAAAGATGTGCAGCTCCAAATTGTCTGGACTATTGTTCAACTCTCCAAAGTACCATCTTGGGATTTCAATGTCTCCAAGATGTGCCAATTCTTTGAACCAATATTTCCACCTTACCACCATATGATCAGGTAACTCTTGGTCCCAACCAAGTCCAATTTCCCAGAGGCTCTGAAACCAAATTTTTTACTTTATCACAAAGGAGCCAGGAATCCAAGAGGATCAAAGACCTTTGAAGCCAAACTAAGAGCTGTACGTTTTGTCCACCTTGTCTCATTCTCAGCCAGCTCTACTAAAGATTTCCCATTGAAGGTAAACAAATCATCATCTTGCTGCCAAACAATGCCTAGCACCTTTGCGTCTATTGCCCACAACTCCTTAATACCAGAATCCTCAATACTTTCTGCTGCATCAGGTACTACACAGGAATGACTCATAAACTCTTGTAATTGAGAATGATTGGTCTGCCATTTTCTAAGCTCCATGCCAGCCTCCCTCATTATAGCTCTAGCCTCCATGAATATCTGTTTAGCCATTTCTGTATTATCCACGGAACACAGCAAATCATCAACATAAAAAGTTTTCCTTATGTGTTCAATAGTGTTAGGATAGACTTCAGAATATTTTTTTAAATGGTACTGCATAGTAGCTGCCAACAGAAATGGACTAGAGCTGAGGCCAAACAACACTGATTTCATTCTATATGCTTGAACCTTAGGTTTATTTTCCAACAAGTCTTTCGTATCCACCACAGATACCTTACTGCATCTCTGTCCTCTGGTTTTAACTTTATCCGCAAAAAAGCTTGCTTCACATCTGCAGTCAATGCTACTCTACCAAACCTGAATCTCAGTAACAAGGAAAATAAATCTGCATTTAAATTTGGCCCAGCATCCAAACAGTCATTCAAGGACACACCACCTTTGTCCTTGGCTGAGCCATCAAAAACTACCCTCAGTTTAGTGGTAGTCTTGTCTCGCCGTACCACTGCATGGTGTGGCAGATAATGTGCCTCCTGGTTCACCAGCTCACCTTGCACCCTTTCAGCATAGCCCTCCCTTACATAGCTTAAGATGGCCTCATTGTATTCAATTAACAACTCCTCATTCTTTCTTAGCCTGTACAATGAAGTCTCCAACCTCCGATTAGCTAGCTGAAGGTTTGAACCAGGTTTGCAAGAATCCTTTCAAGGGAGGCCAACTTCATAGCAACCATCTCTAAACCCAATCCCTTTTTCAAATTGCTCTAAAACATCATTGTTCACTGTACTTGCCTGTTTGTCCTTTATGCCAATAGATTCAAGTTCCCAAAACGCTTTCAAATGCCTTTCCAAACCATGGCTGTTCTCCTCAATCTTAACAAAAAGAGCCTTAATTTCCATTTCATTGCAATAGCTACCATGTAGCATCCAGCCTAGCTTACTTTCAATAGCTACCGGGCCTTGAGATGTACGGACAATATTACCAGTGATAAAGTCCCAATAATAGTCAGCTCCAATCAAAAGACTAATATCTTCTGTTCCTTCAAACTTATTATCGCCCAAATTAATTCCTTTAACTTGCAATTCTTGGATACATGCCATATCTAAACAAGTAGTGACTGGAGCACAAAGTTCCTCAATCTCTACAGCTTGGACCTTGATAGTGGGACTTTGCGGTAACAACCCCTTAACCAGAACTTCTACCTTCTTAAATTTGGTTCGGTTTTGAACGGAACCCCCAAACCCAGAAATTCTTAAATTTTCCCTCTTTAGTTCTTTAAACTTCAATTTTCTGGAAATTCTGGTCTTAATAAAGCTACACTGGCTACCACTATCAAACAACACTCTTACAGTAGCTTCTCCACCATTCCCAATTAATAAGGCTGCAGTTGTTTGCAATAATCCCCCTTTACTTTTACTCCCTTTCATAGCAGTGGCATGTGCCACTGATGTCTCTACTGCTGTGGTAGGTGTACTAGGAGTGTTTTCACACATAATGGCTGATGCCTACCATGACATTTTTGCACAAAATTTTAAACTTACAAAACCTTGCTCTATGACCTTTCAAAAAACATTTAAAACATGCTGTGGACTTAGTTACCCTGTCCTTTCTCTCCTCAAAAGGTAAAGCCTCGGCCACTTCACATTTATATGACTTGTGGTTGCCTTCGCAAAATATGCATTCCTTGATTCCCTTTAATTTATTCTCAGAGGATGCATGTAGAGCTGACACTGTACCTGGGCTATTCCTTTTTGTGGAAACTTTGGTGCTGTGCCTGCCTTTGTCCCCTTGTTTAACATTCCACTGTGCAAACTCAATTCCCTCTCGTCTTGCTAATTCTGTACCTAAAAGACTTAACATCTGCTGAAGGGGGATGTACACATGTTCTGTAGAGTGTCCCCTACTTAATTCAAGCAAAACTGAGCTAGGCAATTTAGACTCCAGTATAGTAACCAACATTATACCATACCTTTCCATTCCTACATCCAAGTTGTCCAGGGACCTAGTTCTAACTTCAAATTCATCATATAACTGCCGTAACTCCTTGACACTATTAGGATTATTAACAGGAGGTATAGCTAAAAGTTCACGGAGGTGGCTTTTAATTAAGATCGCTGGCTTACCAAACCGTTTCTTTAATATATCCCAAGCCACATTATAATTAGCCTCTGTTAATGCTAATCCTGCTATTGTCTTTGCTGCCTCCCCTTCCAAGAGGGACTGCAAATAATTAAACTTCTCCACCGCACTTAACACTTGACTAGAATGAACTGCTGATTGAAAACTGTCTGCCCATCCTTGCCATTCCTGAATACTCCCAGAAAATGTTTTGAGTACAAGCCTCGGTAATTGAACTGCAGATCTGTTAACCTTAACTTCACAAACATCATTTGTTGAGTGTTGTGTTTCATTATTAGACCTGGTCTCTAACTGTAATGAGCTGCTAAACTCTTTTGCTCGGTGGCCTACTTTAATTATATCATCAATAATCTCTTCAAAGTAAATATGTTATTTTCTATTTCATCCTCTTCTATAAGAGCCTCAATTTTAACATTTACTTCACTTAGAGCAACCTTTTTAGTTTCTAATATGGAAAGCTGCGCAGTCACTAAGCGTAAATCCTCTTGCTCTATGGCAGAATCTATTGTGGCAATGACCTTTGTAATTAGACCTTTGTAGGCGCTTCTCCTTTTTTAAACTTATTCAATTCAGATGCACTCATCTTCAATGCAAACCACAATTGGGCTCAATGCCAAATGAGCTGAATTGGCAGAAATACTTAACCAAACTGATCAAACGTAAATTTTGCTTTTTTCAAATAAACTGAATTGCTGGATGGGGTACTAACCAACCACCAGTATGGAATACCAATTTTCCACCCAAGTAACTGGCGCACTGAAGTCTGCAACCTTCGCCTACGAATAATAAAACCAAATTTAACCAAACAGGTAAAATGTAGGCCAAAAACAACGACAGACGAGTGGCCAAGTTTCGCAATTGGGCGACCAAACTTTCTACCCTGGGACCTTAATTCAATAATAAACCAAAATTAACCAAACTGGTAAAATGTAGGCCAAAAACAACGACAGACGAGTGGCCAAGTTTCGCAATTGGGCGACCAAACTTTCTACCCTGGGACCTTAATTCAATAATGAACCAAAATTAACCAAACTGGTAAAAATGTAGGCCAAAAACAACGACAGACGAGTGGCCAAGTTTCGCAATTGGGCGACCAAACTTTCTACCCTGGGACCTTAATTCAATAATAAACCAAAATTAACCAAACGGTAAAATGTAGGCCAAAAAGCAACGACAGACGAGTGGCCAAGTTTGCAATTGGGCGACCAAACTTTCTACCCTGGGACCTTAATTCAATAATGCTCAACCGTCTAGGCCTAACGGGCTACAATTGCACAATCAGAACTTTGCCGAAAAATAGTCACTGACTCAGTCTTGGCTAGAATCCGGTTCGAAGGACCATGTTATTTTATTTATTTGTTGGGTTCAAAATCCAGCTGAGCCGTGAACGGCCAAATTCTAAAGGGCCAGTTCTACCTACAGCCCAAGTTAAGCTAAATTAAAACTTACGGACTTGAGATTCTATTAGGTCCTACCTCAGGGTTGCTGACTCGATGTGGGCCTACCTTAGGCTTTAGTTGTATGAATTTAAGATAAAACAAAAGGGGTACTATTTATGGTCTTCTTTCTCAGCCTTGCAACAACAACGCAACCTGGACTATTGCACGATGCAACAATCTTGTATCTAAACAACCAAACTGAATTGCAAGAGAGCTCTCTATCAGACCACACCCTGTACGTACGACATCCCACAAACGAGTAGAAAGGACGCGCAGCGCCCCAAAATGATGCCACCAGAGTGGCCAAATACTGATGCCACAAGAGCCCAAAATGCTAGCTCTAAATCAAGTTAATTTTTCACTAACCTTACAATTATGCGATGGATATATATACACCTTAACTTAATATATACAAGCAATGCTGCATCAATCAGCTTAGTCATCATATCGCCTTGGGACAACAATGGTTCTTCCTCTTCTAGATTTTCTAACAATTATGCCTGAAATTAGAATCTCTTCTAAAGATGTTTTTTCTGCCCTATCTGGGCGTATGGTCCTGATGGTGTTCCTCCTGTTGTTCATAAGAACTGTGCTTCAGTGCTGACACCCTGCCTAAGCAAATGCTTTCGTCTTTATCTCTCATCTGCTACTTTTCCTTCCTGTTGGAAGTTCGCTTTCATTCAGCCTGTCCCAAAGAAGGCTGCCCGCTCTCAACCTTCCAACTATCGTTCAAATGCTTTGATTTCTTGCCTTCCCAAAGTTTTTGAATGTATCTTAATAGGAAGATTCTTAAACACCTTTCTTCTCACAATCTTCTTTCAGATCGTCAGTATGGATTCCGGAAGGTACGCTCTACTAGCGATCTTGCATATCTCTCTGACTCTTGATCATTCTCCTTTCGGGATTTCGGTGAAACTTTTGCTATTGCGCTAGACATATCAAAAGCTTTTAATAGAGTGTGGCACAAATCTTTAATTTCGAAACTGCCCTCCTTCGGTTTCTATCCTTCTATCTGTGCCTTCATCTCTAATTTCCTTTCTGGCCAATCTATAGCTGCGGTTGTAGGTGATTACTGTTTTTCTCCTAAATCTATTAACAGTGGTATTCCTCAGGGTTCTGTCCTGTCATCCACTCTTTTCCTTTTATTTATTAATGACCTTTTAATTCCTACTTCCTGTCCTACTCACTCCTTTGCCGATGATTCCACTCTTCACTTCTCCACCCACTTCAGAAAGGTCCCTCTCAACAGTCACTCCATGATTCGCGTGGGACGGCTCTGGGGCACCTGATCTCTGATCTTTCTGCTATCTTTGAATGGGGCAGAAAAAAACTTGTGGCTTTCAATGCCTCAAAAACTCAGTTCCTCCATCTGTCTACTCTACTCGTCACACTCTTCCACACGACTGTCCCCTTACCTTCAACAACACACAACTGAATCCTTCCTCTTCTCTTAACATTCTTGGCGTTTCCTTTTCTCGTGATCTTTCCTGAAAGATTACATATACTCTCTTTCTAAAACAGCTTCTAAGAGGTTAGGTGTGCTGTACCGCCTCCACGGTTTTTTCACCCCTGCTCAGTTGCTGTATCTGTACAGGGGTCTTGTTTGCCCCTGTATGGAGTATGGTTCTCATGTGTGAGGTGGTTCAACCCACACAGCCGTACTTGACCAGGTGGAATCAAAGGCTTTCCATCTCATCAATTCCTCGCCTCTTACTGACTGTCTTCAGTCCCTCTCTCTTCGCCTCACTCTCTCTTTATTATCGCTATTATAACGAACATTGCTCTTTTGAACTCTCTAACTGCATGCCTCCACCTTTAAGGAGAGCACGTAACACCAGAGTTTCGACACTTTCTTATTTTTTTTCTGTCCAACTCTCTAACGCAAGGGTTAATCGGTATTTTCAGTCTTTCATCTACTCAACTGGTCAACTCTGAAACAATTTTCCTCAATACATCTTTCCCCCTATCTATGACCTCCATTCTTTTAAACGCAGAGTGTCTGGGCATCTCGAAAACCCTGGACCTTGATTTTGGCTCTCTTCTTCTATGCGGAGGCGCTTTTGCGGGCATTCGCCCTTGGCTCCTCCTTCCTGCATAACAAAAATTTTTTTTCACCGAAAATGGAAGCATATTTGCAGCTCCTGCAAAGCGATTTGAAAGTCGATTTTTTTGTGTGTATCTGATTTAATGAAGAACTTGGTTTGTCTAATTTTTTATTTTATTAATATTTTGATCATTTGTGATAGGAATTATTTTAAATTAATATTTTAATTATTGCAGTGTTTATTGTGGGATTTATCATTTAACGTTGCATATGAATACACAATTTGCTCTCGTTTATTATTATTATCTCCCTCCGCCTGTGGCCACCTTGTTGTGGTGGGTGGGCTCCCGTGTTGACCCAGTAGGCTACATCGGCGGGGGCTTAGCCCCAGGAAGGATCATCCATGCTGGACAGGCTACTGGGGAGACCGGGCTAAGAGCCACTAACGTCTTTGGCTCCCAGTACGGGTCTCCAGAGCTGTCCTCCGGAGGCGACGCCCTTAAGGCGTCACTGTGTTGGATGGTTGGGTGTCCGGGCCGGTGGGATTGGGGGGCTGGGGTCTTTGCGCAGTTTGGGGTCAAACTTTCGCATCACGGGGCCCCGTTCTTAAAACGACGGTGTGTCCCCTGAGGACGAGGTTCCCCGCTCCCGGCGGTTTGCGCTCGGCCTCCCTTTCTCACCGGTAGGCAGTTTCTTGCGTCTCATGGGTCCTTTTTCCCTAACTATTAGCAATGGATACTTCTACTTCTTGTCCTAGAACTCGGGTGGTGGGGGACCAGGCCCCCGAGTCCTCTACCACTGGAAGAACACGTCTTGAGTCGCCCCTCCTCAGGCGACGGATCATTCTCACTCTCTTCCGTTAACGACCCCAGCCTGTACCTTGAACATGCCTTTGGATACACACCCTCTGGAGCAGGGGTACCCCCCAGCTCCTCCCAGCAGCCTTCGTGCAAGTCATCAAATTCCGCCAAAGACTTGCCCCCAAAACCAGGCCTTTTGCTTTCTCCGCATACCCCCCTCGCCAGCCGTCGACCCGTCTCCCCACGGAGAGAGCACCGCGGCGGATGGGGAAGTCGGCGCTCACGTCCGTCCTATAGACCTCGAATCTACAGCTTCCATATCACTCCCCAGTATCCACAAATTCCTAGTGATTCGGCCTACCTCTGGGTCCCTCCAGACCAACTCCGAACGGACGTTTCAAGCGATCCGAGCACGCAGCAACTCCAGTCGCTGCGATGTATGACCACAGAGGGATGGTTCCCTCCTCATAAAATCACGTTCAGCTGCGGAGACGAAAGCCCTACTCTCCCTCACTGAGTTCCTTGGATGTTCGGTATCCGTCTCCCCTCACCCTCGTCTGACCCAGAGTCAGGGCACTATTTACGCCACCCGCCTATTGTCGATCCCAGTGAATGAGCTCCAAGAGGATCTGGCACCCCAGGGTATCACCAAGATTTATCGCTTTACATCTCGACAGGGGGGGCACCCCATCCCCACCCCGCGCCTGCTTCTCACCTTTAACACTTTAGTCCCTCCCGGCCGCATTGTGTGGGGCATGGGAGACTGCGCGTCATGCGAATTCTCTGTACGCCCATATGTTCCCGACTCGACCTGGTGCTTCAAGTGCAACAAGTTCGGGCACGTCAGCTCACCCTGCCGACAACCTCCGTTCGCTGCGGAGAAATTGCTCACCCAGACAAGTGTCCCAACCCGCCTCAGTGCTCCAACTGCAGCGGCGCACACCCAACCTCGTCCCGAGACTGTATTTTCTTCAGGTTCGAGAAGGAGGCCCGGGCCTCACAGGTGGCCGATTTCCTCAGCCTCCAAGAGGCGCGAGACAGGGTACGGAGTCGGGAGGTGAGGTCGGGGGTTTCCTAGCAACTGCCCTCGGCTCTGTCTCATCGGCAAGCCGCCCAGGTCCGCTGGCTAAACTCTCTTCGGCCACAGTTTCTCACCCCACCCGATTGGAGCCCTCGCCAGTCCCAGCGACGCCCTGTCCTGCCCCTATCCCTCTTTACCAAACGCCCCCTCGGCCAAAGACATTCCAGGACTCTGGAACAAGGAACCGGGGCCCCGTCCCCCTCGAAACCTCGATCCACCCTCCCGACACTCTGCACATATACTTGACTCTAGCGCCCGGAATAAACCAACGAGGCTGAGACGCCGGAGCGAGTCACCAGACTATCCGGCAATACAGCATGCCTCTCCTTCTTCCAGATCTAAGAAGGCCGGGCCCCTACACCCCCACTTCGTCTACGACGTCCCTCTCATCCAACCGTAGAAGCATCTCCTATCCAGCCCCCACAGCTTCTGACAGTAGTAGCTGACCTACATGACCCGCCGTCCAGGATAAGACAATGCAAACAACAACCTCTCCCCAAGGAATCCGGTGGGCGCGGCATTGGCGCGCCTACATGGTATGACCGAGGTGAGCTCGGCTGCGCCCCCGGATCTCATGCATCTACCCTTACCTCCCTGATGCCATCTTTACTACCGCTCCACGAGAAAACCAAGATTCGCCCCCTTGCACCCCCACCGCATCTACTGACCTCATGCCCCCGGCCACCCCCATGCCAGCCGCTCTGACTTCGTCTCCTCTCCCACCTGCCCAGTCCTTCTGGTGTCCTCTGTCACCGCCCAGGGTCCGCCGTGAGATCCCGGACGGGTTGGGAACTGCCACTATACGTAATAGAGCACCCCATCCTGGCCCGAGCAAAGAATCGTGCCTCGAAACTCTCCACCCACTGAGTTCACGACGCCCCCCTACCTGCCGTGACCCACGAGTTAGGTCCCGTTCGGCCGACTCGGCCCCGCAGCCTCCGCCAGAATCGACTGGCCACCGATTCCCTCTCTGGTGAACGGCAGGTAATCTGTCAGCCCCAGACTTACCCTTCGCCTTCATGAACCCTGATTTCCTTTCCAACGCGAATTCCCCAGCAACTTCTCCCCCCCAACAAATAATGGACCCTCCGAAAACAACTATAATACACTGGAATTGCAGAGGAATCTTTGCAAACTATGAAGGCCTCAACTCCATGATTGCCTCTACCCGCCCGGTGTGTGTCTGCCTCCAGGAACTAATTCTGGGGATCAGATCTACGCCCTGCCCGACTGGATATTCGGATATTCATGCATCACCTCCCCGTCTCCGACCTGCACTCGAAGAGGAGCGGCCATCCTCGTTCACCGTACAGTCCCCTTCCACAAGCTCTCTATTTGATCCCCGCTACAGGTGACTGCTGCCAGGCTTTTCCTGGACAGACAATACACCGTCTACTCCATGTACCTCCCTCCCCATACCCAAGTCTCCAGCGACGACCTGGTAGAAGTGATACAACAACTCCCCAGGTCCTTCCTACTCCTAGGCGATTTCAACAGCCGCCACCCCCTATGGGGCGACACAATCTTCATTTATATGGCCCCGACCCTGATTATCCTCATGATCGAGCTCTCCTTCGAGTGCCTCAATGATGGATCTCCTACTCCGTACCACGCTATCAGCCATACTCCGACTTGTATTGACCTGTCATTCGTCTCGACGGATGCTCTCCTGGATTTAGGATGGCAGGTCCTTCGAGACGACTATGGCAGTGACCATCCCCCGTCCAACTTACACTAAACCGGCCCGACCAAACCGTTCGGGTATCAGAAGAGATGGATTGTAGCCAGAGCCAATTGGTCCCTCTTCTAAAACAACACCTCTACACCCAATACGACTGGTCACTTCCATCCTCCGACAAATTTATCGCCCACTTTGAAGCAACCGTCATCGGGGCTGCACCACGCACCAGCATACCCCCATCCTCCGCCTACTCCCGCACCCGGTGAGTACCATGGTGGACCCCAGAATGCACAAAGGTCATACACGCCAAGAAGAGAGCTACCCGATGCTTCTACCGTACGTGACTTCCCACCCATTGCAGGGAGATGCAGCGGGCTAGGGCCATAGCCCGCCTTACAATGAAGAGGGCGTGCCGAGCTTCTTGGTGTGGCTTTGTGTCTGGGATCACTTCCTCCACACCTTCGGCTACCATCTGGAAGAAGGTACGGGGTGTCGAGAGGTGACGTACCCCTTCCCAACCACCAGTCCTCCAGACTAACAACCGACTCCTCTACGAACTCAAGTCAGTGGCAAACCTGTTAGCTTCCACCTTCGCCCCCGTCTCCGCCTCGGACGGTTCCTTCGTTTCCGCCACTAAAACTAACCTATCCTCACTGTATCTAGACAGCCCATACAATCGACTGTTCACTATGCATGAGCTACAAGCGGCACTAGCCTCTGGACAGTCTCCTTCCCCTGGCCCGGACGGCATCCCTTACATCATGATCCAGCACATCCACCCTACCATGAAGATTTTCCTACTGGACCTTCACAACCATATTTGGATAGAAGATGCCTTCCCCTCCCGGTGGAGGGAGGCCCATGTAATCCCGATTCCCAAACCCCAAAGACCCCTCGACCCCAAAAACTATAGACCGATCGCCCCAACATGCTGCGCCTGCAAGATATTAAAATGATCGCTACACGACTCTCCTTTTTTCTGGAAAATAGTGACTCCTTCCAGCCTACCCAGTCCGGCTTCAGACAGTTCCGCTCCACTACTGATCCCCTCCTGCTTCTCAGCCGAGAAATACAGAACGCCTTCGACAGTGGACAGTTTGTCCTGTCCTGTCCACTTTCTTTGATATAGAGAAGGCCTACGATACCACCCGCCAACATATAATCTTCAAACAGCTCCAAAGTTTGGGTCTCGTCGGAGCCCTGCTGACTTTCATCAGGGGTTTCCTATCCTCCCGAACCTTCAAAGTGCGCGTGGGCCCAGTCCTTTCGGACTCTTTCGTGCAGGAGGATGGGGTCCCACAAGGAAGCATCCTTAGTGTGTTGTGCTTCTCAATAGATATGAACACAGTATCAAAAAGCCTCCCACCCACTGTCCGTTCTTCCATCTATGCGGATGATCTCGCGATCTATTTCGCTGGGCGGGAACCAGCCGTCGTTCAACGGCAAATCCAGTTCGCCATCCATCGGGTGGAAAAATGGGCAACGTCGGTTGGATTTCGCCTGTCCACCCCCAAGACCAAGTGCAAGCTCTTTAAAAGGAAAAGACCCACTGCTTTCCCAGCTCCCTCTGTCACGCTATACAGCGAACCTCTCGAGGTGGTGCCTTTTACGCGGTTCTTGGGCATGATATTGGACCAACGGCTTAGTTGGGCTCCCCACCTCAGGCACCTAAAGAACTCCCTCCAGCGTCCCCTCGCTCTCCTGGATCATCTCTCCCACTCCACGTGAGGCGCCGACCGACGCGCTCTGCTTCGCCTCTACACTGCCATCGTCCGGTCGAAGCTGGATTATAGAAGCGTGATATATGGCTCCGCCTCCAGCGCTCGCCTCCGTATTCTGGACCCGGTTCTCAACATTCCGAGTGGAATGTAACTACCTCCCTCTCACCCTCCGACGGGATCTGTTACTCATGAGAACTTACCTCAGCGCACAGTTTCCGAACTTCCTTCCCAGGGACGGAGCTGGCACTTTACCGAAGCGGTCCGCTCCTTCCTGGACCTCTCCAACATGCCCCCTCCCTCAGTCATTCCTATCATATACCACACCTGCCCCCCTCGGCTCCTCAACCCAATCTCGTTCTGCAGGGACTTGCGTGCCTTGTCAAAGACCACTACTACCACCACGGCATATAGGTCATTTTCCCGGGAACACATAACTCGGCACTCGGGCACTGTCTCCATCTACACAGACGGTTCCCGCTCGGAGGCTGGTATGGCCGCCTCAGCGGTACCACTACCCCAGCCACTTTCCCGAAGCATCCGCCTGCCTAGCGAGGCCTCTGTGTTCTCAGCATAACTCTTCACCATCTTAGAAGCCCTCGATATTGTGCGCACCCACCCGGCCAGAAATTTTGTAATATATTCCGACTCCCAAAGTGCTCTTCTTTCCCTCGAAAGAGTCAACCCCTCCCATCCGCTCGTCTGCACTATCCAACTGCCAGAATTTCCACTCCCTGACGACTTCCAGACACAAGACGGTCGCCTTCTGCTGGATCCAGGCATATGTCGGAATCCAGGGTAACGAGGAGGCGGACCGCGCGGCAAAGGCTGCTTGCCTACTACCAGACTCCTCCCAACCCATCCCTTTCACTGACTTCTTCCCGATTCTCCATAGATAAGAAGCTTCACTGGATAAAACCATAATTGGGATATTGGGCCTCTCGTTTCATCGATCCCAACATAAAGCGGTGGTTCTGGCCCGTCTCCGCATAGGACACGCGCCTAACACATGGGCACCTCATGGCCAAATTGCCAGCCTCGCTCTGCCCCACCTGCCGTACCTCCATCACTGTTGCCAACCTCCTAGTCGAATGCCCAAATTTCTCTGCTCACCGCCATGGGTGCTTCCCCTTTTTGTCCCGTATCTCCGCACCCAAGCGTCTCCAGTCCATACTTGTCGAAGGATCCCAATCTTCAACAGAAGCAATATTCTCCTTCCTGACTCACTCTCATCTACTTCACCGCATTTAGGACTATACCTTCCATTCCCCCTACTCAGTAACTGAACCACCCTCACTCTCCGAGTTCACTACCCCCACCCTAGTAACACCCCCTACCAACTGCCTCGCTGAGATATGTGCCACTTCGCATAGGCACGAATCGGCGGTATATAATCCACAAAAAAAAGAAATTATTATCTCTCTCTCTCTCTCTCTTCCTCTCTCTCTCTCTCTATATATATATATATATATATATATACCTTACCTTACCTTACAACCTTACAAAGGTTCCGCGCGATGATTTCTCATTTTGCGAAGGTCAAGCTTGTCGCCCCTCCTCTCGAGTTGGCCTGGTGAAGTAGTGAGTTGGATACTTGCGCTCTCCACCTCACATAGCCAGGTACGCCCAGCTCATCGGGGATTGTTCTGAGCCAGGCGTCTAGTCTTCTTTTGAAGATTTCCACTGCAACTCCCTTCGTGTTTCTTAAGTCTTTGGGCAACTGATTAAACAGTTTTGGTCCTCTCACTACAAAACTATTTTCTTTCAGGGTTAACGATTTTCCCTGTCTCGCCTTCAATTTGGAAATATATATATATATATATATATATATATATATATATATAATTATATATATATATATATATATAATATAAATTTAGGGTGGTCCAAAAAAATAAATGTTGAAAATTCTTAGGTCTTACCCACCCCCTAAAATTGTTACCGATGTTGAAAAAACTCTAAATATAAAATTTTAATAAGATCAAAAAATTCTAAGTGGTGCCACATCGCATTTGAATTTAGATGTTTTTAAAAACCTTTTTTGCTTCTTCCCCATAATATAGATTTATTGTGTCTTTACGAAAAATATTTCGATATATATCATTTTTTTGCATAATATAGATTTTTGTATGCTTATTGTGGTTAAATATTCCGAAGCACATCTTGTATGAGCGGTACTGAACACGTTGAGGCAAGAATCGCATCTGTTCTGTTGATACATGTATTCACGTTTTTCCATGAAATAGATTTCGTCACTTTTCCTATTAAGTGCTCATCTTGCGTAAACGTGTTGAAAGGTCGTTCCTATAACAATCGTATTTTTTATTCACAAGCTTCAGTCTTTTGCCAACCTGTCGTTTGCAGTGTATTGTTTGCAGTCGTTTGCAGTGTACTGCAGTACGTTTGCAGTGTTGCAATAGTGAATAATCATATTAGAAATGGCAAGTTCCTCAATGAAAACTCGCAAAAATACCGAAATATGGCTCATTGGACAACCAATTGAAATGATATGCGAGAGAAAACTTCCTCCCAAAGGTGATGTGCTCCGTCGTCTTTTTTATTACCTTAAAGAAAAGAAAACTCTAAGAGAAGCTTCTAAAGCAGTTTACATAGAGGTAGTTGAATTTTGGGAACAAGCTAGAATTCCAACAAGAGCTGATTATAATGTTATACCAATGATTGAAAAAGTAAATACGGAATATAGAACGCTCCAAAAATTAAAATTCCGGTGCTCCGAAACTCAGCGTGAGAAAGAGAGATTGTTTCAGGACAGTTTAAGTCTGTTTAAACGATCTCTTTGATATTGCTCACCAAAAAGCGCACGAGATGATCAAGATTAAAGAAGACAGAGAATTCCTCCAATCTCAAAAACAGAAGGGAAGAAAAGGATATATGGCTAACGTTGACAAAACATCATCAGAGAAAGAAGATCGTAAAAGGAAGAGAGAGTCAGCTAAAGAACGGTTAGCACGTAGGGAAAGTAAGAGAAAGGAGGAAGAAACAAAGTCTGCCAAATTGACTTCATCAAGTACCATGAGTAGTGAAGATGAAACAATGTTGCGTAAAACTAACACGGCATCAAAAAATAATACAGGCAAGACGGTTCCGAGCAAACCAAGTAAGAAGGAACTTGTAACACGAGACGTTGCAGTTGCAGTGAATAGATCGAATATTTCTGATAGACAGGCCGTATATGTACTATTAGCTGCTGCTTCTGCATTAGATCATGATCTTGATGACTTGTCCATAAGCAGAAGTACAGTTCGTCGAAAGAAGATGGATGTAAGTGAGAAAATCGCAAAACATTTAAAAGAATCCTTTAATCCTGAATGTTCTTTAATGGTGCATTGGGATGGAAAAATGCTAATCGATTTAACTGGAAATGAAAAAGTTGAAAGATTAGCAATGTTGGTGTCAGGAGGAGGCAAATCAAAGTTGCTTGCAGTACCCAAACTCGAGTATGGCACAGGAGTAGACATTGCAACAGCTGTTGTCGAATGTTTAAAGGATTGGAACTTAATTGATCGCATTAAAGGTATGTGCTTTGGCACAACTGCCACGAACACGGGTCCTAAAAAGGGAGCTACTGCACAAATAGAACAAAAGCTTGGAGAAGACTTATTAAATATTGCATGCCGGCACCATATAATTGAACTTATTGCATCCAATGTTTTTGAGGTGTCTTTGTTCTGCCAGTAGCGGACCTGATATTCCGATATTCAAACGCTTTAAGTCTGCCTGGAACTCCATCAATAAAGAAAATTTTGAAACCTTTCCTGATACTCCAGGACGTGATGAACTGCGTCATTTGTAAGAAACATCTAACCCCCACACAAATCCGAGATGATTACAGAGAGGTCCTGGAACTTACAATCGTCTATCTAGGAGATATACCACCACGTGGAGTCAAATTTCTAAAGCCAGGTGCTTTGCATCGTGCCAGGTGGATGTCTCGCATAATCTATGCAATAAACATGAATCTTTTCTGCCCACAGTTTAAAATTACTCTAAAGGAACAAAGTGGAATTTTGCGCAATTTGCCATTAGACACTATGTTCCTGCATGGTTTTCTGCACCTATCGCTGCTTCTGCCCCTGCCAATGATCTTTCGCTACTAAAACTGCTGCTAGTATACGAAGACAAAAGCATTGCTTCTGCAGCATCTCGAGCACTTTCTCGCCATCTTTGGTGCCTAAGTGAATTTCTTATTTCACTTTCATTCTTTGATGAAGATATTTCCATTGATGTTAAAAGAGACATGGTAAAGGCCCTCGACATAAGGGGATCTAAACATCCGCCCAAAAGAATAAATTTGAATCTTTCTGCCAACGATATTCAAAACAAGACAGTAGCCAGCTTTGTTACTAGCTCATCTCAACTATTTTTCACTAAGCTCGGACTCCCAATAGCCTTTCTTGAGGATGATCCAACAACTGGAAGAACAGACAAGATTATCAAATGGCCCTTGAGTATGTCAAGTCAATGATGGTAACAAATGATAACTCCGAAAGAGGAATAGCATTAATAAAAAATTTCAATGCACATCTACAGTAACTAAGAATGAAAGTCAAAAGCAGTTTCTCCGGCAAGTAGTGGAGCAACATCGCCTGCAGTTTCCTAATGTAAAAAAATCAAACTTGAAGCAGGAACTGCGAACGCAGCAACAATTATAGTTGAATATGGAGGGGAACTGCAATAAACTAAAGAAATTTTTGAATATGAATTCAAAGAATTTTGAAACGAGAAAATTAAGAAATTTAAAGTCGAGTGTGGCACCACTAAATATTTATTAATTTTGACAAGTTTTGGTCAGTAACGTTTTTTTAATATAGGTAACAATTACCGAGGATAAGACTTAAGATTCAGATACTTTTAAAATTTACTGTATAATTTTGGACCACCCTAAATTATATATATATATATATATACACACACACAGTATAATATATATATATATATACTGTGTATGTATATATATATATATACTGCAAACCCACAAGGAAAAAGAAAAACGATTCCAAGGCAATTCGTGTATTCAGAGCTAGCTCTGAATATACGAAAGGCCTTGGAATCGTTTTTCTTTTTCCTTGTGGGTTTGCAGCATTCATTCATTTCACGTGTTTAATTATGAAATTCATCCCATATATATATATATAATATATATATATATATATATATATATATGAAAATTATTTCACGAAAGTAACACTTGAATAATATTTATGATGAAAATAACCACGAAGGAAAAAGGAAACAATGGGCTCAAGCGCTTTCGTCTAATGCAGTGTTCCTGAGGATGTCATTAGACGAAAGCACTTGAGCACCATTCTGTGTTTCCTTTTTCCTTCGTGGTTATTTTCATATATATATATATATATATATATATATATATATATATATATATACACAAACCGTGCATGGAACAAGGAACTCTTCTGGGAAAATTAAATCCACTATAGTCCGAATAAGTAATGGTAAATGACAAACACTATAGTTTTTCTTTTTCATGATGTTAGCCCGAAGTGGGCAATAGGTCACTCGCAAAGAGGTCCCAAAAATATAGCTTCCCTCACCAGCTATCTGCAAAGCAGATAGGATCCAGCTTTGGGACAGGATCTAGGGTTTAAAGCAGCCTAGCCCCGCTACATTTAAACCCTAGATCCTGTCCCAAAGCTGGATCCTATCTGCTTTGCAGATAGCTGGTGAGGGAAGCTATATTTTTGGGACCTCTGCGAGTGACCCGTTGCCCACGTCGGGCTAACATCGTGAAAAAGAAAACTATAGTGTTTGTCATTTACCATTGCTTATTCGGACTATAGTGGATTTAATTTTCCCAGAAGAGTTCCTTGTTCCATGCACGGTCTGTGTGTATTATAAAAAACCTCAGGGAACCATTCTGAGTTCACTCCCATATATTATATATATACCGGGTGTCCGAGAATTATCTGTACAATGTTTGGCTGTTATTAAAAGTCAACCATGAAGTGTAGAAATTCCAGTGTTGTCCCATTTTACAGAGAATCTCATTAAGTTTTTTCTGATACCACGTTTTGACAAGTTTTTAGAAATGTACGCGGGTGACAGACATTGATGATTTAAAAGCAAGAATCACAGCTGCTATTGAGCGAATTGATGTGGATATGCTGCAGCGTACATGGCAACATTTGGAGTATCGATTGGATGTTTTGCGAATCACTAATGGTGCACATATCGAATGTTTGTAACAACGTTACTTTAATAAAAGAAACTTTTGAAAATACAGATTCTAAATAATCTTGTTTAAGAATTTTACGTGTGTTATCAAGAATTTTATTAAAAGATGAAATTGTACAGATAATGTTCGGACACACTGGAATTTCTAAAAAACTTGTCAAAACTTGGTATCAGAAAAAACTTAATGACATTCTCTGTAAAATGGGACAACACTGGAATTTCTACACTTCATGGTTGACTTTTAATAACAGCCAAACATTGTACAGATAATTCTTGGACACCCTGTATATATATATATATATATATATATATATAATATATATTATATATATATATATATATATATATATATATACAGGGTGAGTCAAAAGTAGCGCCCGATTTCTGTTTTTTCGGCTGTCAGATTCTTTCTGGGAAGTCATGTTGTTAATAATTGTCTTGCAGATTATTAATTTTCTTAGTTTATTTATTTTTGTTTTTGTTTTGCAGGTTATTGCCGAGAGTTTGGAAAGTTACTGAATTTGCGGCCGTGAAACATTACTACAAATGTAATGAACAACCAACGATGGCGGCACGCCGTTTGGCACAGGAATTCGATATTAACCCACCCCAGGGAAGAAACATACTGTACGATTGATTGTCGAGAAATTTGAAGCAACAGGGTCGGTAGCCACTGCAAAGAAGTCCGGTCGTCCGAAAACGGCAACGAATGTAGCTAAGGCTGAAGAAGCCATCAGGAGACTGGAACAAAGTCCGCAAAAGTCAACTCGCCGTTTATCTGCAGAGTTGGAAGTGAGCCAATCAAGTGTTATCCGTATCCTTCACCAGAAAAAATGGAAACCTTACATTCCACGCTTACTGCATGCCCTTCATGATGGAGATGACGACCGCCGTCTTCAATTTTGCGAAGAGTTCTTAGCTAAACTTGACGAAGAGGACACAATGCTAGACAACATCTGGTGGTCAGATGAGGCATGTTTTAAGCTTAACGGCACAATTAACAGACACAATTGTGTCTACTGGGCTGCGGAGAACCCAAGAGTGACAGTTGAGAAGGAGGTAAATTTACCTGGCGTGACAGTTTGGGCAGCCATATCTCCATTAGGGATAATTGGACCCTTTTTCTTTGAGGGATCTGTCACTGCAGAAATTTACCTGGATATGCTGCAAACCTTCTTTTGGCCCAGTACAAGATCAGGACTGTTATTTCCAACAAGATGGAGCTCCACCTCATTATGGACGTCATGTTCGTCAGTGGCTTGATGAAAACTTTCCCGGAAAGTGGATCGGCCGCCGCGGTCCGATCGAGTGGCCGGCACGCTCCCCAGACCTTACACCTCCAGATTTCTTTCTTTGGGGGCTCATGAAAGACCTTGTTTATCGTGAAAAGCCTCGTACCATTCAGGTATTGAAGGCTGAAATCACTGAAAAGTTTGAGGAAATTGATATCGAACTCTGCAGGCGTGTGTGCCACTCTGTGCCTGCTCGGCTGCAATTGTGCATCGATCACGAGGGAGGGCACTTTGAAAATTGCAAGTAAAACAGCTTGGTACAGTTCCGTAATAATTTTCCCCAGAATAAATGGTTAGATAAACATGTCATTCATTTATTTCTACCTTCTTGTACACTGTAATACAAATGGCAAACAAACAATCAACTGACAGAAATCGGGCGCTACTTTTGACTCACCCTTATATATATATATAATTAGTATATAAGAAATTTAGAATCTTTTGTTATCATTTATTATTATTATTATTATTATTATTATTTTTCTTTTCTTACCAGGCGCCTGGTAGACCTAAAGAGGTCTGTCAGTTGGGAGCACTCGGACGAGACTCCTCCATGCCTCACGATCTCCACACATCAAGTTCGCCCGTTGGAGACTGATTCCACACTTCTCGACATCACTCTTGATGTTATCCATCCATCAGATCTTGGGTCTTCCAACTGGTCTTCTGTTTTGAGGGGCCCATTCCAGCATTCTTCTCGCTGTCCTTTCCATCGGCATTCGTTGGACATGCTCGTACCATCTCAGTTGGTTCCTCTCAATATTCTCATTAACCGAAGTTACACCCAATCGCCTTCTTATTTCAGTGTTCCTTATTTATCCAATCTACTTACTCCTTCTATCAATCTCAGGACCCTCATTTCAGCTGCTTGCAGTTTTCCCCTCGTCCTTGTGGTAAGGGCCCAAGTCTCGCTGCCGTATAGTAAGATTGGTTTCAATATTGTTGAGTATATATGCGTCTTTACCTTTTTACGGATGTTTTGGTCTTTCAATAGGGGGTACAGGAAGGAAACATTTCTGCTATATTTAGCAATTCTTTCATTCACCTCTGCATCCATACCCGCATCATTTGCTATCACACTACCAAGGTATTTAAATGTGTCCGTCTTTTTCATTTCCCTTCCCCCAACAAAGATTCCATCCTCGTTCGCTCCCCTCGTTACCATCATATATTCAGTTTTATCAAAATTCAGTTTCAGTCCATACTCCCTCAATCTCTCATCCCACCTCTGCATAATTCTCCCCAGGGATTGTGCTGTGTTAGTCCCAACAGCCACATCATCAGCATATCCAAAAATTTCTATTTCCTCTTCAATTTCCTCAGTTATGTGTTCCATAATCCTGTTGATGTAGGCAATAAATAAAATGGGTGATAGAACACTCCCTTGTTAACTCCCTTGTTTAACACGATTATTATTATTATTATTATTTCTGTTTAATTTACACACCGATACTTAATAATTACACTGGTCAACAAAGTTTTTGCTTCAGACTCAAAAGTAATTGTAGTCTACTAATTTGAGGGTGCTGATTTCGAATATAAACTTTTTTTTTGCATATCGGGTCGGGGGTTTTCTGTACAGAAGGTGGATTTGTTTGGTTGACCGTATTTCCTGTAGATTTTTCATTAATGATTACTTTTCAAATGTTTGCGTTTAACTATGTTTTCATCTACTTTTCTCTCTTTTCAGATTTGATGACAATGTGTGCTTCTACGTAGAGGTTGCAGCAATAAACCTGATTCATTCTGCTATATTTATGGTTATTCACTTCATCTTCACAACGCAGGAACATTACACCACCCATTAAAACAGCCTACTATCCTTACTTTGGTTGTCAACTTGGAGACCAAGAGAAAAGCTGGGCACCACACGTTTGCTGCACTTTCTGTCCAAACCAGCTAAGAGACTGGCTGAATGGTAAACGAAAAGGCATGCCATTTGCAGTGCCAGTGATTTTGCGTGAGCCAAAAAATCATGTGAATGACTGCTACTTCTGCCAAACCAAAATAACTGGGTTTACTTCCAAAATCAGGTATAAGATTGTTTATCCTGTGGTTGACTCAGCTATCAAACCAGTACCTCACAGTCTTCCAGCACCACCAGAAGACAAAAAAGTGCTTCATTTCTCTCCTGATGAAGAATCTTCAAAACACAGGCTGGTGATGCAGAGTTTTGTCCTCCTGGTAATAAAAATGAACCCCATTTCGTCACATAAGATGACTTGAATGACTTCGTAAAGGATTTGTATCTCTAAATCGCAGTCTGAACTTTTGGCATCAAGACTAAAACAATGGAATTTGGTTGATGGAGATGTTCGGATAACATCCTTTCGAAAAAGAAGTTCCAATGTTTCATGCTATTTCAAACTGTGAATCACTTATGCTTCTGCTCTGATATGGAAGGTTTATTTTTATTCTTTGATATACAGCATGATCCCAGACAGTGGCGTCTTTTTATTGATTCGTCTAAGCTCAATTTAAAAGCGGTTCTTTTGCACAGTGGTAACAACTACTCAAGTGTACCAATTGGACATTCTGTTCACCTGAAAGAGTCACATGAAAACATGGTGATTCTTCTTAATGCTGTTAGTTATGAAAACTACCAGTGGAATATCTGTGGTGATTTGAAAGTGATTGGACTCCTCCTTGGCATGCAAAGTGAGTACACGAAATATTGCTGCTTTCTTTGCTTGTGGGACAGCAGGGCCCTGAACAAAGACTGTCGTGGATTTTAGTATCTATGTGACAAATTCCCCAGTATTACTGATGCTAAATTGAAAGGAGGCATTTTCATTGGACCTCAGATAATAACTCTTCTAAGTGATGATGAATTTCTGGAATACCTTGAACAAAATGAATTATGTGCTTGGAATTCCTCCAAGAGTGTGTGCCAGAATTTTCTTGGCAGTCATAAGGCTGGTTACTATAAAATACTCATCCAAGAACTTCTAGATGCTTATAAAGACCTAGGAGCTTGTATGTCTCTAAAGATTAACTTTTTGCAAAGTCATCTTCATTTTTTCTCTGAAAATCTTGGTGATGTGTCTGATGAGCACGGAGAAAAATTCCACCCGGATATATCAAGGATGGAAGAAAACTTTAAGGGACGATGGGATCCTCACATGATGGCTGGCTTTTGTTAGATGCTGAGAAGAGATAAACCAGATGCTGAATTCAAACGAAAAAAAAAAAAACTCATTTCTGAAATGCAGTGTAAAATTATTGTGAAATATACGTGTAATGAAATTTACACATTGTAATTTGTCCCATTTTAAAGTAAATAGTAACTGAAGTGCTTTGTTTGAAAATTCATAAGAATCTTTAACGTAATGAGACAAATTTTGGACTACATGTGCAAAATTTCCTCTGTAGGGGGGGGGGGGGTCAGAATTCCAAAAATTCTGACCTGATACAACAAAACATTGCCATGTTCGTAATCAGCACCCAAAAATTGGTCAAAAAAGGTATTGAAGTACTTGAAGCAAAATTTTTGTTTTGTTTTGTTAATCACGTGTTTGTTTTTGTCACCCCTAATCCCTTACCTGACCTTTCAATTGCCTGCTAAAAAATTGTGTGTAAATTCCTTCTTTTTGGTATTTCTGGACTCTTGTTTACTATCTTCAGGTGATTAATCTATAATTCTTTCCAGACTCTTCTGTCTACCCGTTAGATTGTGAAATTAGTTTTTTCGTGAGAAAAATTTTTTAGACATGGCCTCAATCTTCGCGGTAATTCTGATGCAGTGGAAAGTTTCTTCAGTACTTTTTAACGTTGTCTCTTTTAACACTTTAGTTTGCAGATTTTGCGTAAACCGAGAAGAACTAAGAAACAAGGCGATTTCGGCGAGAAACTTCGAAGAAGTAGGGGGAAAGACAACTGCATGAGGGAGGAATTTTGTACTTTGGAAGCTAGGTTAAATGCAATGCAGGATTTAATTTCAGAATTTCAGAGAGTATGGGAGCAAGTTTACGCGCAGGGCGGAGATCGCGTGAAGACTCTACGACTAATTCCTGAACAGTCGTCATTCCGCCATGGGGAATCGACCGTTTGAGCCAGTTCGAAATGGGGCCCGACGTAGACAGCATAAACTTTTCTTAAGAGTAGTTAAAATTAAGAGATTTTTAGTTTTAGAACCAGAGCAGAATGACACGCAAGATATTAGTTGGAGATTCCATTATTCGAGGGCAATTACAGTAGTTCTGTGGCAGGAACCCCAACTCGGAGAAGGCGGTATTGCTATCCTGGAGCCCGTGTTGACGACATCACGTACTCCATAGACGAGTTTGGTAAGAATGCTGATCAAAATACGATATTTATGTTGCATGTTAGGACTAACGATGTTAATATTTCCAGGTCAGAGTAGCTAATAGAAAAAAACAAGCGGCTGATGCAGACTCCCAGGGATGTAGCTATGGGTGTGTGTGTGGGGGGGAGGGTGTTACAAGAAAAACTTATAAATGCAGTTGGGATTTTCGCTAATGCAGTTGGAATTTGGGAAAAATTGGAAACCAGTGCGAATTTATTGCTACTGGTGTCCGTCGCAATGTGATATAATTAATTATAATATTCTTCATTTACCGTCTGTGAATATATTTTCAATAAATAAGAACAATTAATCAAAAAACATTTGTGTTCATAAAGTAATAGTGTGGGAATAGAGTTATAAGAATAAATCATAATCATAGCTAAGTACTTAATAAGTAGAAATCAAGGGCGGATCTAGGCATTTCACTAGGGAAGGGGGTCCAAAGAAAAAAGGGCACAATACTAAAAATTGTTTCATAAAACAGATCATCAATGAGCGAGTGTAAAATCAATTGTATTGTTTTATTAGATCAGTTTCATTCAAATATGATACAAAATAAAAATCTAATTTGGGTACAACAATTATCACAGAAAATTTTTCAGACAATTACAAATGTAAAAGAACTATCCAGTCCCGTAGCCAGGACTTCCCAAGGTGGGGGGTGGGTGGGGGGTTGAAATTGTAGAAAGGCGGACCTTTTGGTGCAACGACCTAGTCACTGCGGAGGGGGTTTAGAGTAGTTTAGAAAAGTTTGTGAAGTTTCAAAGGAAAATGAAAAAAATGCGTGTTTATTTACTAAATGATGTTTTATATAGAGTAAACCCTCGTCCAACACGTGTTTGTCCAGCGCGAATTTGCTTATACACGGAAAAATAAATGCGAACAATTATTTGCCGAAAGCGGAAAATTTGATTATACACTGTCCGCCAAACACGCTCTAATACAGTAGTACTGTACGCGTGCCAATGCTCGCTCTAGTGTTTTCTCCTACACTTTCCAACACTCCCGCATCTCCCTCCCTCTCGCGTCACCCCTCGTATCACCCTTTGCCTCAGTCCCACTACCGCGTTAAGTTCAGTGAAGTTGTGTTGGATTGTTTTGTCGTATTTTGCCGTTGTTTTGCTATTACCCTTAGACAGCAGTATGGCACCAAAACGTAAAGCATCTGCGAGTGATAGTGAAGAGGAGAAAAGTCGTAAGGTTATGACATTAGCCGAAAAAATAAAGATTCTTGATAAGTTGCGTGGTGGTATGAGCATAACATCACTTGGCTGCGAGTATCACGTGAATGAGTCTACCATACGCAGTCTAGGGCGGGTCGTACTCAGGTGACAACATGAATCTGAAGGAAATCCTACCATCAGGGGTGTCTACATTATGTGTTTTTACATGGGGAATTCAAATATGAGCTTATTTTTTGGATAGGATAACTCTAACCTACATCATTTTGTATTTCTAAATTGCCAATTTTACCCTTTTGAACCCCTTTATAATATATTAAAAGATATAAGGTAAATCATTTATATTGACAAGGCCAAATCAACTTTACATATATTTATTAATAGGTGAACTGCATGTATATCACTGGATATAATTACAAAGATCATTCTCCTGACATCTTGAACTTTGCCAGGTTGCACAAATCCTGCTTTGACTCAGACTTGGACATCAGCTTCCTGCTGGTCTCTGAGCCCTGATCCCTCCATCCCTCTTTTCCTGTGAGAAGTACTTAGCAGAAGCCTCAGTCACCATTTTAACAACCCTCTCAATGCTTTGTGTGTGGCAAGGCCAGTTGCGCACCTCCATGGGGGTGTTGATGAAGTTTTTCACCTCTGAGGTGCTTAGAGAGCAGGTGAGAGGTGGCTCTGACACACCTTCTGACCAGCTGATCAAGTCACCGATGCTGGAAGCATCACAATTGATGTCAGGTGTCCTTCTGCTCCTAACAGAGGAGTCCCCCAGCTGAGTGTCCGGGTTCCCCTCTCCCCTGATGGCCAGGATTCTCTCCACCCCTTCAATCCTCTCCTTCTGATCCTCAGAGCAGAGTAGTGTTTGGAGGATGACTTCACTGTGGGCATACCAAGCAGATCTTCTCACAGTTGGCATCACAATATCCAGCACCTCCTTTCTCTGGGACTTGAGGCAGTCTAGCTGAAAGAGGATGTGCCTAGGCCCTTCGATCCAGGAGTGCTTGACCTTCACGTTGAACCAACATGGGTAATACACTCCAATGATGAATTCCACAATGAATTGCAGAATCTTCAGGTTCTTTCCTTTAAGTCCGTGCTTTGACACCCAGAGCCTGAGAAGTCTGTTCGCTGTGGTGAGCCAGCGGCTGTGGTTACTGGTCCTATCTCTAACAGAGCCAGCCCTGCAGGAAGTACTCCATCCCTGACTGCACAGACAATTTTATAGCCATAGTATTGATCAGTTGAGAGATCTTGAATGACCTTGTCAGGAAGCTTGATCAGTAGAGGGCCAACAGAGATTCGGGTGAAGTTTGGATTGATATCAAAGTCTGTAGCAGAATCAAGGAGCTTTCCTATTGGCCCGGATAATTTTTTGTCTGACAGAGTAGGGCCATCAAGGTCAACAATGAGATGGCGCAGGGAAGTTCAACAGTGTGCAGGTTGCACACCAACCAGACCAGCTTTCTCCCAGGTGCAGCTCCAGCTTCCGCATTACTCCAGCTTTCACACCAGTGTTGACATTTGTTGAGTCTCCTCCAATGGCCAACAAGGTCTTATCATAACCCCTCTCTTTCAGCCAGGCAAACAGGACCTTAGCAATCTTCTCCGCATGTGACTCCTCTTTAGTTGCTTTCTCTGGGGTAAAGTGGAACAGATAGTAGCTGCCAGGCTCACTAACAACACTATAGTGTTCTTCCTTGATCTTTGCGGGAAAAGATTGGTCACTGCCCTCAGCTTCCATCATCACATTGGTCAGGTCAATCCGCCTATCAAAGAGGATGCAAGAGATCCCCCCCTCCTCCCTGCACTTCTTCTCGAACTGTTCCCCAGCTCTCTCATCAACTTCTCCTGTGCTCTCTTGACCTTGCTCTTATCAATCACTTTACTTGTATTGTCTTCTGTGATGATTCCTGCGTCAATCAGAGCTGCTGTTGCTATCGCTGCAGTTGGCCTCAGCCCTATGCCATACCTTACACTAGCAAGGGCAATGTTTTGAATCTCATCATAGTTTTTCTGTACCTTTGCCGAAGCTGTTGGCTCAGGGTCAGTTTGAGGGAAGAGCTCAACTTCAGGAACAAACTTATCTCCATCACCACTTCTCTCCAATTCCAGATCCTCATCACCATCTGCCAAAAATCTCTTAACATCCTTCCTGGCTGCCGTCTCTGCTACTGCAGCACTTTTCTCCTTGCTCCTTCTCCTTTTCTCTGCCTTCCTTTCCATCCACTGCCTTTTCAATGTCCTCACCTGTCTCTTGTGCTCTGGTAGATCAGGACCCCCTATTTGGTGGGGTTCCTTACTTCCAACCTTCTCTTTCTGTCCCTTGATGTAGGCAAGATCTTTCACAGGAATCTTTTTCTCTCTGCTGCAGGAACAGTTAATGTGGGCTTGGATAACACAGCCCTCACAGCCTCCCCCCTCACAACTGGTAATCTGACACTTGCAAGTCAAAATATCAAAGAACTTGTCTAACTTGACAATGAACCTCTCTTTGGCATCAAGTTTGCCCTTCCAAGAGAAAACTTCACTGCCTGATTCCAGAAAACCGTCAAAATATTTCATATACCAAACTGTATGATAATTACAATTAAGTGGAATGGCACACCTTTTTATTTGAGTATTTAAATATTATTATTATTATATGAATTACATTATATGTGTTTATATGAATTAGTTAGAACAATGCTCTATGAGAGATAACGTGAGCAGCCATGATAGAAAACGTGAGAAGACATATTCTGGGGTAACTACAATAGTAAAATAATCAACAATTTAATAATAATCAACTGCAAAATGATGTAGGTTAGGGTTATCAGAATTAAATATTTTCTTCAGAATTGTGTTCTATACACCAAAATATGTCATTTGAACACCCCTCTCCATTGGTTTAAAAACAATGCATAGTATTGACCCGGGATGGGACGATCCATCGCCGCCAACTCATCGCCGCCAACTCATCGCCGCCAACTCATCGCCGCCAACTCATCGCCGCCGACTCAACTCCAGCCAACTCATCGCCGCCAACTCAACTCCATTTTTTTAAAAAATGAATTAAATTTATTTTTGAAGGTTAGAGCTTTAAAAAATTAAAAATCGTTAGAAACTCTTTATTCTACTACGTTAAAAAAAGATTAAAACGTTCAGATTTTAACTAGTGGTAATTGTAGGCAATCCTACGTAAATATTCTAATGGTGATCTTTGCTCAAAGCTTAAAACTAGTTTTAATATAAGGTCATCAGCATCACGATATTTTTTTAACTTTGAAGGTGGAGCATGACCTCCTACAAGTTGTTCGAGATACATATCTCGACTCTTCTCTATTTTGTATAAGGCATCTATAATGTTAATTGGTAAAGGTTAGGTTGTTAGGTTAGGTTGGGTTAGGTTAGGTTAGGTTGGGTTAGGTTAGGTTGGGTTGGGTTAGGTTGGGTTAGGTTAGGTTAGGTTAGGTTGGGTTAGGTTGGGTTAGGTTAGGTTGGATTAGGTTGGGTTGGGTTGGGTTGGGTTGGGTTGGGTTATATATAAATAAAATATTATATAAATATAATTAGTTATGTTTTCAATGGTTGTTCCAAGTGTGTTTAATTTCCTTCAGTACCTATCATCGCAATAAAGAAAGAGTAATAAATTATACAAAACATTATCTGGCAACGGTGCATTCGGAGTTGAGTTGGCGGCGATGAATCGGCGGCGATGAGTCGGCGGCGATGAGTCGTACTAGACGCGTATGACCCGCCCTCATACGCACCATCCGAAAGAGTGAAGAAAAGATACGTGCTATTTTCATTTAATATGTTTTTATTTATCATATGTAAATATCATTATGTTTATGATTTTATTACGTTCTTATTTCATATATATATATATATATATATATATACACACTGTTATACAGTATATATATATATACAGGGGTTAGACAAAATAATATGAACACACGCCGATTTCACCTGTTATCTTTACGGACTGCTCAGACACAAAGTAAACGGTCAAATGACTGGCAAACCTAATTAAATGCGTAACAGAGTGTATACGTCATGTTATAACCCTCACGTTGTTTTTACAGATCTGAGTGAATTATGAATTAGCAGTTATGAAAGACCTGTCAGACTTCCAAAGAGGGCAAATTGTCGGAGCGCGGATGGCTGGTGCATCGGTGACGAAAACCGCTCAGATGTTCAATGTATCCAGAGGAACTGTCTCTATGGTCATGTCTGCATACCAAAACCATGGAAAGACAAGCACTGACAAATGCAATAGTGGACGCAAGAAGAAGCTGTGTGATCGAGACCGCCGGTGCTAAAGCGCATTGTGACAAAGAACCATAAGACCACAGCTCCAAAAGTGACTGCAGAGCTTAACCAGCATCTTGCAAGCCCGGTATCGACCAGAACTGTACGTCGCGAGCTCCATGGAGCTGGATACCATGGAGGGCTGCAATTGCCAAAACCCTTCCTTTCGCACATCAACATTGAGCGGCGCAGAAAATGGTGTAATGACCATAAGAATTGGTCAATGGACCGGTGGAAGAATGTAGTCTACTCCGACGAATCCTCCTTTACGCTATTTCCATGTTCCGGTCGAGTTTACGTCTGGAGACAGCCTAAAGATGCTTATGACCCCGACTGCCTGATCCCAAACGTTAAGCATGGAGGTGGATCTGCGATGGTTTGGGCAGCAATATCGTGGAATACTCTTGGCCCAGCTGTAGTACTGCATGGTAAGGTTAACGCCCAGGTCTCTGTCAATATTGGCTGACCAGGTCCATCCCATGGTCCAAACGCTGTTTCCCAATGGCGGCGCCGTCTTCCAGGATGATAATGCACCAATCCACACCGCTGGGGTCGTTAAAAACTGGTTTGAAGAGCATGTTAGTGAAGTAGAACGCTTGGATTGGCCTCCACAATCCCCGGATCTTAACATTATCGAGCATCTGTGGTGTCAGTTGGAGCAGCAGGTCAGAAGCCGATTCCCACCGCCGGCGTCTTTGGAGGAACTGGAGCAGGGTTTGCTCGAAGAATGGTTCAGGATTCCTCTAGCCACTGTCCAAAAGCTGTATGAATCAATTCTCCGACGCATTGCAGCTGTTATTGCCGCTAAAGGAGGACCAACTCCATATTACGAATAAAAACCGCCATTTATCAAGGTGTTCATATTATTTTGTCTAACCCCTGTATATATATATATATAATATATATACACACAATATAGGTAGGGAAATTCCTTTATGTGTGAATAAAAAATCTACGTATCTAAGTATTAATGGGAGACTTTACGCGGCCGCGTTCACGTATTCCTATTTATCTCATAAGGTATTAAGTTTGTCCAACGCGGATTTACCTAACGCGCCGTTTTCGAGGAACCTAACCCCCGCGTTGGACGAGGGTTTACTGTATTATAATATCGCATCATAAGTTATAACTATGGTTACAAAAGTGGACCTTTCCGTTATAATTTTTTCTTTAACTTTGACTTTAACATATGTGCCATCAATATTTTTATCATTAGATATTTAAATAGTTTTCACTTCTATCTATTCTTTTCATTTGAGTGTTAATCGTTAACATATTTTTACAACTATACGTTTCCAAGGGCGGATCTAGTGGGGGGGGGGGGGGGGGGGGGGGGGGTCGACGACTTCCGGAAACCCCCTCAATTTTTAGTAAGTGCCCTTTTTCAAATGCAAGTTCTCTATTTGAATGATGCGTATGCCACTGAAAACAAATTTTGTTTTTGTAAGTAGATCATGGTTTTTATCTTACTCAAATTCTATTTTGAATTTTATCGTTGGATAAATAACACTGGTATGCAACATACAGTATCGGAGAGTTGCAGTGGAACATCTTCAAAAGAAGATTAGACACCTGGCTCAGAACAATCCCCGATGACGGGCGTACCTGGCTATGTGAGGTGGAGCGCGCAAGAAACCAACTCACTACTTCACCAGGCCAACTCGAGAGGAAGGGCGACAAGCTTGACCTTCGCGAAATGAGGAATCATCGCGCGGAACCTTTGTAAGGTTGTAAGGTAAGGTATGTTATATATATAAATATATATATATATATATATATATATTATATATATATATAATATATATGTAAAGAACGACGCTTGTATAGAAGAACGTTCCGCACAAGAGAGGAGGGAGAACGAACAAATGAAAAATGAGGTAACCACCCGGGAATCGAACCCGGGATCTTCTGATTGCCGGTCAGTAGTATAGCCGAAAAAGGTTAGAGTGCAAGAATGTTGCAAGTGATTACGAATGTTGCAAGAGGAGTGTGGGGTGTGCAAAGGGGGTGGGGGTGTTGCAAAAAAAGAAAAAAAACAAAAAAAAAGGGCCCTTTGTTGCCAACCGGGGTTGCAAGGGGCATGCAACTTGGAGGTGGAGTTCTCCCCAAGCTATTCCCCCCAAAGGGCCAGAAAGGAGAGAAAGGAGGAGAGGTGTTCACCTGGCAGGAGCCAAGTGCATATTAAGACTTCAGCCGAGTAGGCGTTGTTTTATAGGCTCCTAATCAGCCAGTTGGCTGAATCAGTCAGTTGGCTGAGCCAAGGGGGGGAGGGTACACCTGCAGGAGAGAGAGAGAGAGAGAGAGAGAGAGACAGAGAGAGAGAGAGAGAGAGAGTAGTTGCCTTTGATTGCAAGGCATGCAACTTGGAGCGGATTCTCCCCCAAGTTATTTTCGTTTACCTAACCTAAGAGGCCTCTAAGGGTTTTCCTAAAGGGCCAGAAGAGAAAGACCAGAGGTCCTTGCTCGGCTGGGAGCCGAGCTTGAATGATTCTTTCATCAGCTTCTCGGTCTTTTATAAACCTCTATTCTGGCTGAGTTGCCAGATAGTGCCATGTATTCAGTTGCCAGATAGCGCCATGTATTCCAGATAGCAAAAACCATATATTAATCATCCATTTAAATAGTGTACCAAATATATGACGGTAGATGAATCCAATTAATTCTGTTTATTAAATAAATAATTTTTACACACTTAATTTTATTATAAATATTTAAGTCACGAAACGAAATGAAAATTTATGAAACACACGAGCCTCATCCCCTGCGAAGAAAATTGAAAAAAGAAATTTAAGAAATTAATCAATTGAAAATTAGCCAAAACACAATCCGCTATAACGGGGTCGGTTTCGAAGAACACCTGCTGGTTGAGAGACCTTCCCCCCAATCCCTGATAAGCCTCCCTTCACTCCAAACGAAATGAAAATTTATGAAACACACAGAGCTCTCATTCCCCTGCGAAGAAAATTGAAAAAAAAAACGAATTTAAAGAAATTAATCAATTGAAATTAGCCAAAACACAATCCGCTATAACGGGGTCGGGTCTCATTCCCCCCCAATCCCCTGCGAAGAAAATTGAAAAAAGCCGAAATCTAAATTACTTCTACAATGAAACACATTCTCAATGCGCTTACGAAGAAACATATATTAATCAAAATACCACAATATATTTATATAGTTAATCAATTGGAAGATTCAACCATATAAAATACCACAATATATTTATATAGTTAATCAATTGGAAGATTCATTTAACACACGTTCCAATAAATCATTTTTTCCTATTTAAATACCGAAAAACGAAAGAAGAAACGAAGAAATTGCAAAAAAAACGAATTCTAAAGAAATTAATCAATTGAAATTAACCAAAACACACGATCGTATTCTCAAATCTATACACACACACACGCACACGAGGAAAAGGAGACTCTGTGTCCATTCGATTCACCTATTGCCAGAGGCGATTTTTTTCTGACCATAATTTTTACCTTTCTCCCAGTCAGCTTGAACAAATCCTCTCTTCACTCCATTTCTTAGATATACCCACAATTATATATATATACAGGGCGTCCCAAAAAAATGTATACACACTTTAACAGCTGATAGCTCAATTGGTGTTTCTTTCTTTCCAAGTTAAACCCATTAGAAAAAAATAATGGCAGTCAGACTAAGCTTTGAACAAAGTAAATTCATTCTAAAATGCTACTGGAAGTGTGGAAACGCAGTTGAAGTGCAAAGACAGTTTAGGAGGGAGTTTCAAACAGATCCACCAACGCGACTTACCATCACTCGAATTAGAGATAAGTTTGAAGCCGATGGAACTGTTCAGAATGTCCACAAGAAGCGTTCCGGAAGACCACGGACATCGACAAGCCCCACAAAGCAAGAAAGAGTACTGGAAACGTATCACCAAAGTCCAAGAAAATCTGTGCGGCAAGCGAGTCGTGAGGTAGGAATTTCAGAATCGTCTGTCCAACGCATTTTGAAGCGCTGTCAATGGAAAAGTTACATTCCAAGATTAGTCCATGCTATTAATGAAGATGATCCGGACCGAAGAGTGGAGTATTGCGAGTGGTACTTGGCACGATGTGGATGTGGATTGGACGAAGGGGTTTCGTAGAATACCCTCCGCGTTCACCAGACCTCACACCACTAGACTTTTTTTTATGGGGATACTTAAAAGACAAAGTCTGCGCTATAAAACCTTCAACAGTCGCTGATTGAGAGCAGCCATTGAACGAGAATGCACACAAATACCAAACGAAATGTTTCGTGTTTGCGATTCCATTGCTTCGCGTTATCAGCAGTGCCTGGACCAGAACGGACGTCAGTTTGAAAACAGGCGTTGACAAAACAATTAAATAATGTCTGTAGATTCTATTACATTTTGAAAATGAAATGTATTTTAATAAACACTGCCTTTATAAGTATTTAAAGTGTGTATACATTTTTTTGGGACGCCCTGTATGAATAAAGATTTTTAACTTTTAATGTTTTTTAATACTTTTTGTTTTTCGAACTATGGTTTTCGAACAATCGTGTTCAAACAATTGTCTACAGGACCTGCATTGTCTATAAGGGGAAACTTTGAGTAAATGGAAATATTATTTTCTCGAAAACTATGGGTGATAGAAAAATTCTGAAACCGGAATCAGTATCAAAAGTTCTATAAGAAACACAAATAATTTTCGTTGTCCCCTAGTGTAATATATATATATATATATAATATATATAGAGAGAGAGAGAGAGAGAGAGAGAGAGAGAGAGAGAGAGAGTTTTGTTCAAATAACGTTAAGTGTACTAATTTAAATTTACTTTCTTTTTTCCAGGTTAACTATACCCACAATTATAATAAATAATAATCGAATTACGGACGATTGTTCGAACACATTTGTTCGAACACAATTGTTCGAAAACCATACTTCGAAAAAACAGTTGTTCGAAGCAACAATTATTCGACGTTATAATTGTTCGAATGAACAACCAACTAAATAAAATCTTAGTTGCCAAGACGCAAATACGAAGACGTAAATAAGAAGGTTAGCCTCTTCATTTAAACTATAACATTTATAGTGCTGCAGTTAAACCACCTTAAAATGGCAGAGTTTGTTTCTAGTGAGAAAGGAAAGCCAATGCTCTTAGTGAATGGGTTTTTATATGTAAGAGACCTAACCTAACCTAACCTAACCTAACTATAATTTGCAACTATAGTTTACCTTGACTTTCATATGCTTCTATCCTGTTTTATTAATAAAGATTTTTAACTTTGAATAACGTATGAATAAAGATTTTTAACTTTTAATGTTTTTTAATACTTTTTGTTTTTCGAACTATGGTTTTCGAACAATCGTGTTCAAACAATTGTCTACAGGACCTGCATTGTCTATAAGGGGAAACTTTAGTAAATGGAAATATTATTTTCTCGAAAACTATGGGTGAGAGAAAAATTCTGAAACCGAAATCAGTATCGAAAGTTCTATAAGAAACACCAAATAATTTTCGTTGTTCCCTAGCGTAATTTCTCGCCGAATTGGAAAGGTTTTCACTCCGGCTTAGACCCACAGTTTAACGTGGATTCAGAATACATCTCGTCGATTGCTCACTATTTCATCGAGATAATTAAAGCTCAGGACCTGCATTGTCTATAAGATCTGCGGGAAACTCTGAGTAAATGGAAATATTATTTTCTCGAAAACTATGGTGATAGAAAATTCTGAAACCGGAATCAGTATCAAAAGTTCTATAAGAAACACCAAATAATTTTCGTTGTCCCCTAGTGTAATTTCTCGCCGAATTGGAAAGGGTTTCACTCCGCCTTAGACCCACAGTTTAACGTGGATTCAGAAATACATCTCGTCGATTGCTCACTATTTCATCGAGATAATTAAAGCTCAGGACCTGCATTGTCTATAAGATCTGCGGGAAACTCTGAGTAAATGGAAATATTATTTTCTCGAAAACTATGGGTGATAGAAAAATTCTGAAACCGGAATCAGTATCAAAAGTTCTATAAGAAACACCAAATAATTTTTCGTTGTCCCCTAGTGTAATTTCTCGCCGAATTGGAAAGGTTTTCACTCCGCCTTAGACCCACAGTTTAACGTGGATTCAGAAATACATCTCGTCGATTGCTCACTATTTCATCGAGATAATTAAAGCTCAGGACCTGCATTGTCTATAAGATCTGCGGGAAACTCTGAGTAAATGGAAATATTATTTTCTCGAAAACTATGGGTGATAGAAAAATTCTGAAACCGGAATCAGTATCAAAAGTTCTATAAGAAACACCAAATAATTTTCGTTGTCCCCTAGTGTAATTTCTCGCCGAATTGGAAAGGTTTTCACTCCGCCTTAGACCCACAGTTTTAACGTGGATTCAGAAATACATCTCGTCGATTGCTCACTATTTCATCGAGATAATTAAAGCTCAGGACCTGCATTGTCTATAAGATCTGCGGGAAACTCTGAGTAAATGGAAATATTATTTTCTCGAAAACTATGGGTGATAGAAAAATTCTGAAACCGGAATCAGTATCAAAAGTTCTATAAGAAACACCAAATAATTTTCGTTGTCCCCTAGTGTAATATATATATATTATATATATATATATATATTAGAGAGAGAGAGAGAGAGAGAGAGAGAGAGAGAGAGAGAGAGTTTTGTTCAAATAACGTTAAGTGTACTAATTTAAATTTACTTTCTTTTTTCCAGGTTAACTATACCCACAATTATAATAAATAATAATCGAATTACGGACGATTGTTCGAACACATTTGTTCGAACACAATTGTTCGAAAACCATAGTTCGAAAACACAGTTGTTCGAAGCAACAATTATTCGACGTTATAATTGTTCGAATGAACAACCAACTAAATAAAATCTTAGTTGCCAAGACGCAAACGAAGACGTAAATAAGAAGGTTAGCCTCTTCATTTAAACTATAACATTTATAGTGCTGCAGTTAAACCACCCTTAAAATGGCAGAGTTTGTTTCTAGTGAGAAAGGAAAGCCAATGCTCTTAGTGAATGGGTTTTTATATGTAAGAGACCTAACCTAACCTAACCTAACTATAATTTGCAACTATAGTTTACCTTGACTTTCATATGCTTCTATCCTGTTTTATTAATAAAGATTTTTAACTTTGAATAACGTATGAATAAAGATTTTTAACTTTTAATGTTTTTTAATACTTTTTGTTTTTCGAACTATGGTTTTCGAACAATCGTGTTCAAACAATTGTCTACAGGACCTGCATTGTCTATAAGGGGAAACTTTGAGTAAATGGAAATATTATTTTCTCGAAAACTATGGGTGAGAGAAAAATTCTGAAACCGAAATCAGTATCGAAAGTTCTATAAGAAACACCAAATAATTTTCGTTGTTCCCTAGCGTAATTTCTCGCCGAATTGGAAAGGTTTCACTCCGGCTTAGACCCACAGTTTAACGTGGATTCAGAAATACATCTCGTCGATTGCTCACTATTTCATCGAGATAATTAAAGCTCAGGACCTGCATTGTCTATAAGATCTGCGGGAAACTCTGAGTAAATGGAAATATTATTTTCTCGAAAACTATGGGTGATAGAAAAATTCTGAAACCGGAATCAGTATCAAAAGTTCTATAAGAAACACCAAATAATTTTCGTTGTCCCCTAGTGTAATTTCTCGCCGAATTGGAAAGGTTTTCACTCCGCCTTAGACCCACAGTTTAACGTGGATTCAGAAATACATCTCGTCGATTGCTCACTATTTCATCGAGATAATTAAAGCTCAGGACCTGCATTGTCTATAAGATCTGCGGGAAACTCTGAGTAAATGGAAATATTATTTTCTCGAAAACTATGGGTGATAGAAAAATTCTGAAACCGGAATCAGTATCAAAATTCTATAAGAAACACCAAATAATTTTCGTTGTCCCCTAGTGTAATTTCTCGCCGAATTGGAAAGGTTTTCACTCCGCCTTAGACCCACAGTTTTAACGTGGATTCAGAAATACATCTCGTCGATTGCTCACTATTTCATCGAGATAATTAAAGCTCAGGACCTGCATTGTCTATAAGATCTGCGGGAAACTCTGAGTAAATGGAAATATTATTTTCTCGAAAACTATGGGTGATAGAAAAATTCTGAAACCGGAATCAGTATCAAAAGTTCTATAAGAAACACCAAATAATTTTCGTTGTCCCCTAGTGTAATTTCTCGCCGAATTGGAAAGGTTTTCACTCCGCCTTAGACCCACAGTTTAACGTGGATTCAGAAATACATCTCGTCGATTGCTCACTATTTCATCGAGATAATTAAAGCTCAGGACCTGCATTGTCTATAAGATCTGCGGGAAACTCTGAGTAAATGGAAATATTATTTTCTCGAAACTATGGGTGATAGAAAAATTCTGAAACCGGAATCAGTATCAAAAGTTCTATAAGAAAACCAAATAATTTTCGTTGTCCCCTAGTGTAATATATATATATATATATATATATATATAGAAGAGAGAGAGAGAGAGAGAGAGAGAGAGAGAGAGAGTTTTGTTCAAATAACGTTAAGTGTACTAATTTAAATTTACTTTCTTTTTTCCAGGTTAACTATACCCACAATTATAATAAATAATAATCGAATTACGGACGATTGTTCGAACACATTTGTTCGAACACAATTGTTCGAAAACCATAGTTCGAAACACAGTTGTTCGAAGCAACAATTATTCGACGTATAATTGTTCGAATGAACAACCAACTAAATAAAATCTTAGTTGCCAAGACGCAATACGAAGACGTAAATAAGAAGGTTAGCCTCTTCATTTAAACTATAACATTATAGTGCTGCAGTTAAACCACCCTTAAAATGGCAGAGTTTGTTTCTAGTGAGAAAGGAAAGCCAATGCTCAGTGAATTGGGTTTTTATATGTAAGAGACCTAACCTAACCTAACCTAACCTAACTATAATTTGCAACTATAGTTTGACCTTGACTTTCATATGCTTCTATCCTGTTTTATAATAAAGATTTTTAACTTTGAATAACGTATGAATAAGATTTTTAACTTTTAATGTTTTTTAATACTTTTTGTTTTTTCGAACTATGGTTTTCGAACAATCGTGTTCAAACAATTGTCTACAGGACCTGCATTGTCTATAAGGGGAAACTTTGAGTAATGGAAATATTATTTCTCGAAAACTATGGGTGTAGAAAAATTCTGAAACCGAAATCAGTATCGCAAGTTCTATAAGAAACACCAAATAATTTTCGTTGTTCCCTAGCGTAATTTCTCGCCGAATTGGAAAAGGTTTTCACTCCGGCTTAGACCCAGTTTAACGTGGATTCAGAAATACATCTCGTC